>CM031917.1:55953032-56359793 GCA_018703695.1 Prunus fruticosa
AGTTTCTTGCTCAATTCACAACAATAAGTACACTAAAAGTATGCATACATCATTTTAGATTTAGCAATTGAGTCAGCCACTATATCAAAAATGCACAACACTAATTGCATCTATTCAAGTCCATGAGTACCTAATTACTCCAT
This sequence comes from Prunus fruticosa, assembly GCA_018703695.1. Classification (NCBI taxonomy): domain Eukaryota; kingdom Viridiplantae; phylum Streptophyta; class Magnoliopsida; order Rosales; family Rosaceae; genus Prunus; species Prunus fruticosa. The sequence continues at coordinate 55,953,176 of CM031917.1, forward strand.
TTTCTTAAAAGTTAAGAATCTCATAAAGCGGATGATCCCGCATCCATCTCTTTTGTTCCTATGAAAGATTTATGACTTTCTCACATTCCTTGAAAATTCTCCACGTTTCAATCTCTTTATTGTTACATCCTAAAATACATGAATCAAATGTTGTAGAAATTCAACGGTGCCCTGAATCCAGCGAATGAGTTTCTCATACATCTCATCCCCTATCATATATTATATGATGATTCAAACATATATACCAGTTTATCAAAAGAAAAAAGAAAAACCAACATACAGGTACCACCTGTAGAACCATCTCCCTAGATCATCCAAGTGACAATTTAGGACTCTTATATAAACTGTCTGAACTACTCATCTAAAAGATTTTGATATACATAACGTAAAGGAGTAATGACTAAATCAGACATCATTCGCAAAGAACTATTACTTTAACATTTCAATACAAAAACAATCTACTAAAGAAATTCTTGCACAATAATATTGTAATTAAAATTAATGCATAAATACAAACAATTTATCAGCATCAATCATCCCCTCACTCCTACTGTCTATTCAATGGATGACCATCATCACCATCTACTTCAAATTTGTATCCATTGAATAACCTCGTCACTCACTACCATCATATACTAATACCAACAAACAAAAATAACAAAACTGAGAATAAAGAATATATTAACCAAAAATTTGCACATTCATTGGACAATCATGCAATAGATAAATACATGCATACCCAAATATCAAACTTCACCAAAAAAAAATAAAAAGGTAAACCAATAGCTTTAAAACAATATAACGAGGCTTGGACTATTACAACTCGTAAGTGATTCTAATTATCTTGGAATAAAATTAGTATTCTAAATTATTATAACTAATTAGAAGGATTCATGAGTAACTTATCTCCAAATACTTGAAAAAAAATTTGCAAAAAATTAAAAAACAAAATCGGACACTAAATCTAACTATAAAACGGGGCCCGCTCTGAGAGAAGAAGTACAGAATGAGCCCAAATATAAAAAGCAGAGAGAAACCCCCAATTTTAATTCCCTTGTCATGTAGAGTTCATGTTATTTGGGGAAGTCAGGGGTAAGCAATCCACATCGCTTCGAGGGAAAAGTAAGTGCTTTAAATGTATGGGCACGTCTCTTCCTAGCACGAGGCCTTTTGAAGCTACGCTGACTCTCGTTCTCTCAAAACACTGAAGTTACTCAGCAATTGGAGGCTCAAGAGAATTTACGGGTGGGTGACCATAGGGAAGTTGCTCGTGAGCTCCGGGAAACAAAGTGATAAGGCAGGAGGACCCGAAGCGACAATATTCGTGCTAGGGAGTGAGGTCGGTGGAGGAATGGTCTAAAGGGAACCCCAAAGGAAATCTGCTGGCAAGGGGACAAGCTGGGCCCAAGGAAGAGATGATTGTAAGACACAAATACTCTTGGCAAAACAAGACGTCAAGCAATCCCACATAAAGGAAAGGTGAAGTGCTTTAAATGTGTGGGCAATTCTCTTTAAGTTAGCACGAGGCCTTTTGGGGAGCTCACTGGCTCGGAGTCTGAACTTGAACACAAGTTGGGGGTGAGCAATCCCAGGATGGGTGACCACTGGGAAGTTGCTCGTAAGTCCCAGAAACAAAGTCGTTGGGCGGGGCCCGGATAGGACAGGGAGATGTCGGTGCTCAGGGGAGTCGGTGGTAGGGATGGTGAAGCGAAACCCAGAGGGAAATGTGCAGCGAGGAAGCTAGGCCAGGAAAGATAGAATATTAAGAATTCTAAATATTATTGAGGAAAACAAGAACGGTGGGCAACAAATGTCCACATGACTTACCGGGAGGGAAAGGTGAAGTGCTTTAAATGATGGGCACGTCTCTTCCTAGCACTTAGCTTTTGAGAGCTTATATCGCTTCGGAATTCTCAGAACTTCCTAGCTTAAGCGATTGAGGGCTAGAGCAATCACAGGATGTTGTACCTGGGAAGTTCTCGTCAGCTCCTAGAAACAAAACCTCAGGGCAGATAGGTGTGGGCCGAAGCGGACAATATCGTGCTAAGGGAGTCGGGTCTGTCGAGAGCATGTCTTATTTGAAAACTAGCCAAACAAAAATCACTACCACGATTCCTCCAGTCCAATGGCTCAATGAAGAACAATTTCTTCTTTTAATGAAAAAGGAGAGAAGGGAGGAGGAGATGAGTGAGTGAGGAGAGCAAAAACCAAAAACCAAAGAAAAAACAAAGAGAGAGAATATATGGTATTTTTTTGTTTCAATGAGAATAGATGGTTGGTCTGAGAGGAAGTGGAGAGAGTTGAAGTGAAAAATTCTAGTAAGTCTGCATCCTGGCAAACAATTTTTGTTTTTGTGACAAAATTTGAGTTCCCATGTTTACAATTAGGCGCTTAATATTTTGCCCGCTCTTCAGGGGCTGGCATGAAATGGCTCGCCAGTAATATTAGTGTAAATTGACGAAGGACTTTGTTACCATTCTCTGGTATTGACCATAGTCTAATATGAAATAATATCCAATGAATATTTGAGGATATTTCGGTTTTTTCAAATCACAGATATTTTGAAATATATACATGTACATATCGTATAAATCTCGACACTATCGAAAGGAATAATACTGGAAAATATCGATGTGATAATTTTGTCAACACTTCAATAATATTTTGTCAAAATATTAGTGTAATATCGCTAAATTATCGAAATATTCGATGTAAAGGAAAAGAAAAAAAGGAAAAAAATGGGAGAAAAAAACACAAAAGGGATTTGAACCCTCTCATTTACTCCTCCAACACCTTAATCACCATATAACTTATGTTTTTGTGATAATATGCTAAAAAATTTATATTTATATGGGTGACATGTTAATAATTACATGCAAAACTATTTTGGTTTCATTTGATAATTACTCTTCACAATACACTTCCTGTACACATAGAGGATGATTAAACATAGTTAAAAATTTGAACATCGCTAAGAACTATGTGGTACTAGTCACTCATGTATTTTACCATGCAATGTATAAAGTGTAGATTCGTAGTAAATCATTATATATAAATGATTATGGTGTGTTTAATCTTTTTTCATTTAATTACTACATATTTTCTACACTACAGTATTTGTCATCTACGTATAATCAACTTAAATAAGCTAAATGATCATGCAATGCATTTCCTTCTAATTTTTTGTTGAGAAACTAGATAATTGACTAAATAAACATTCTCGAAAGTTTAGAAAAATTTCCAAGTTTTGCTTACAATTTTCATGGTTTTCTCCTTTGACTTTTTACTGAATATTGATAATATCCCAATATTTCCATAGAAATTTCCATGCTTTTGGACTACCAATATTTCTGAAATACCATTCGATATTTTACACCTGGTAGTGACAAATTACATTACTTTAGCCAATAATGGGTCCTAGTCACTGGCTTAACTCTTCCTTTGTCGGTATTATTTTGTCAATATAACTAAAATTGTAGTAGTGGTGGAGTCTGAGTCCTAACATTCCACCACACTTCCTTACCCAATGTTCTCGTTGGCCCAATCTATGAACATTGATCACGGTGGTAGTCCTTTCCTTCCTTTGAGGCGGATTCACTCTTTTATAAATAAATAAAATACTATCACTTCTTTTATAAATAAATAAAATTATCTTCTACAACCATTTGAGCTATGCACTAAAGATGTCTCACCAATGTTTAATGTTATGTCCATTTGTAATGTTGATCATATAGCTCACCCGTTGACCTTTAATATTGGAAAGACTAACAAATTACGCTTAAACAATTCCTCACAGAATTTTGATTTTTTTGTTTGTTTTGTTGATATATGCTTACTTACTTGAAAGGAAGAAAAGAAAATTCGAGAAAATTAAGTATCATACGTGGCCAAGATACTTAAAAAACCATAGCTATGAAAGAAACAAGTAGCATAGACTCTCAGTGAGTGTTACCATTCCAAAAGTATATTTGATCGATCCAATTAATACCTTTGGATTAGAAGGACGCGTATATGTTGAGAGATTATAAAGTAGTACGATATTATACGTTTAGCATATTATATTTCCATTTAAAACACAGACATGTGTCCCTATTTAAAAGAAAAGAAAATTAAAATTACTTGTACAGTCTGGACTTTGACCTACTAGTTTTACCATTTAAAATAACATTAGAAATAAAATAAAAATAAAAGAATACTCCAGCCAATCTGCGGTAACCCTACCTTGCCTCTTCCACCCGATTCTCTTTCCTTATCTCTGCCAATTGAAGTCTTCTTCTTTTTATGTATTTTTTTCTCAGACAGTATCATTTAATCCATCTTCCTTTTATACATCCCACCCTCCATCTCTCTCTCCCTCTCCCTCATCAGCTACCACTTTATTTTATAGTTAGTAAATCTCATCCAAAAAGAACTTCTTAGGGTTTTTACTTCTGTTTGCTTTTCTGCAAAGTTTTCCATAGTATTCCTCAGAGTGTGATGGTTAGAATACAAAGTAACAAGAAATTGAACATGAGGTCTTGAGGCGAGGGAGACAACTCCATGGAGAAACTGAAGAACTAGAGAAGATGAAAAGAAGTAGAGAACGAGACATTCATGTAAGAGTTGGGTGCTGTGGTGGGTATCTTGGACTTGTAAAGAGCTGGCCGATGGAGAAATTTGTTTTGTTTGTAGAGAGAGAATTGCAGGTAGTAAAATTAGCAGTTGGAGAGGTTTGAGATGTGGGTTTGTTTCCTTCATTGTCGAAGAGCAGAGGAAGCTAAAAAGAAAGAGGGGGAATAAACGGAGATTGGGGGGTGGAGGAGGAACTCCAGGTTGAAGGATTTTTTATTTTTTTATTTTCTTCTTTTCTAATTTTATCCAAAAGGGTAAATTTGGAAGTCGTACTCCAGTTGTATAAATGGTTTTAATTTTCTTTTAAATATTACATATGACAAATTTTGAATGAAAATATCATATACTCACGTCGTAGCATCTTATTATTTCTAGTAATGTCTCTGCACTGCGAGTTTGGGAATCTATGCCTAGCTGTACATGGTTGAAGAAGGTTTGACTTAGTCTAACTTGTCTTTCATATTGGAATGATATGTCAAGTGGTTCCGAAAGAGTCGCAAGTGCATATCCAAGTTGCTAATGCCATAGACCATGATACATGTAATTTATTCTTAGATGACACGATTATCATCTCATTTGTCAAATGGACTAATAAATTCTTTTTTTTATAAGAGTTATAATTTATTCTAAATTAATTTAATTTACGAAATGAGAAATTCAAAACTTGAATTTTCTATCTTCAATCAAGCTGGTCTAACCCATATCACCAAACTAACAAGTTCTAATATTACATGATTTTTCAAATAATAAACGCCTAAGATCATAGATGTAAAATTGAATCACGCTTTATTCGTTAATGCCTCATAAGACGTAGCCACACATTATTCTTACAATGCATGCAGAGTCTTACTGTTTAAACAGATACAAAAGCTCTATGTATATTGGGGATGCAAAGCCCTATTTATTGCAGATGCCCATACACTTGGCATCACAAAGCCTAAAACATGTTTCATTTACATTTTATGGGTTCTTGCTTGTTGCTTCTCCCGGATGGTCCAGCAACAACACTCATGATTCTGGCAACGGCCAAACAGACACCCATACAAAGTTGAAAGCAGAAAACACGTATCCACTAAGAAAAGGATCAAGAGCAGTGTGCATCTTGGTCACCTGGAGAGAGCTGCAGCAGCATCTTCGTTGTTAGAAGTTTGCAGGTTATCTGATCAGACAACTAGTTCCAGCTTTGTGAGCAGTCAAGACAGGTATTGGGTCTGCTGGTGAGGATTCTGGTATATTTTACTCCAATTACAACCAATGAAACCAAATTTATAAAGGCTGCGGATAGAGAAAGAGTGAAGGGCATCGAACGGTATGACGAGCGAGTGAGGGCCGATCCACCATTTGCAACTGACGTAAAAATAACTCCTTGAAAGACGAAGTAGAAGTTGAGAACTGCAAGCCACTTGACTGGAGATGATAGATGCGATCTTCCTGCTCCTGAACTTTGTTTTCTAGCTCCTTTTTGTTTTCTCTAGTTTTTCCTTTTTTCATGTTGATTTGTCTTGTTGTTAGCCATCAGTTGTACCAGAATTTAGCACAGCCCGCACAGAAAGCAATGTGTAGTAATCCAAACATGCAAGAGAGAGAGAGAGAGAGAAAGAGAGAGAGAGAGAGAGAGAGAGAGTTAATATGATAAAAAATGAAAGTGAGTCCTTGCATAACAATATATAATGTCATGGGTCTCCTAGTGCCAATGAATTGGTTTGGGCTGGAATGCTCAAATTCTCTGTCTATCATAGCAGGTATCCATACACTGGAAAATTAAAGCATTTCATATATGGTATTAGATAATGATCAAGGCCTCTTCACTCATTGCTAAATTGGGGTTTTTGAATGAATTACTTGCAGTTTTATAATGCTCTAAATGTTTATATAGTATCCAAAACCAACGGACCACATAGGAGCTGTAATTGTCAACCAAATCTTCAAGTGTTTTCACTCATTATCAATTGGTTTTGATTTGAGTGCCCATTTTTTTCATATTAAACTTTCCACCCAATTTCTTAAGTTTTTAGGTTAATGTTCATGCATTCTTCCTTTCATTTTGGGTAAATTTGATATTCATACGTGTATTACTCATATTATGCAACAACCAGAAAGCTCCTATTAATATTTTTACGTGGAATCTTCTTGTCTTTCAACTAATATATATGTATGATGTATCTAGTGTTTCTTCTCTGGAAATTCCGCGTGAACCTGTCAACAGCAAAAAAACGATTGTTTGCTCATGGGATGCCCACCCAATTTTCACTGAACATGTTTAGAACCAAATCCTAGCCGTAGAAGGTACACGGTATGTATTTCTTTGTGCGTGGTGTATATGTTACATTCAAACGAGGATCTTTAAATATTCACCAAAAAGGAAAAGAGGTTCTTTTAAATGGTTTTGCAATCGATGCTTCCAACTCCGCAGAAATGTGACACATGCATGCCAACAAAAGATTTGTTCGTAACTGCAAGAGACAAGGCTGTGGCGGCAATCAGTTGCATTACAAAATACCCAAAAAGAGAGACAATGAGATATAAACTCCGGTCAGTCAATCAATAGAGAAAGTATCGGATTGTCTGTATATATATATATACTGGCGATGATGACATGAAGGAAATGGCTCGGAAAATTTGTAGTTCTATCGCTATTACCTGGCGAGGGATTTTGTGAACAATTACGTTTTATTATTATTATTGCAACTTGGATTCATTCGTAATTGAAATTGAGTGTCTTTGTTGCTAATGTTAATTTGATTCAATCAAAGTCCAGGCTTCAACCGAGTGTCATGGTTATGAGCATCTCTCCGGTGTCTCTGGGCTATTACGACAACGCGGAAAACAAAGTCAATTCAAGAATTAATGTCAATCCTTACAACTGGTCTTTTTTAAAAGAGGCCTTGCGTCATTGCTTAATTATACGATTTTATAGCAACTTCAAGGCAATGAGCTAGGTCAAACAAAAAAAGAAACACGATAGACCCAATGCAGTGAAGGCATATATAAGCTTGTGTGCATAAATGTTAATCTCATGTTTCTGCATTTATCATCTTGCAGCTGAGGTAGGAGTGACCTCTCGGGTGGAGCTATGCTAGCTAGGGGATGTGCTACATGTAATGCATGTGCTTGCATGTTCCATATATACAACTCGTTTACTTTATTTTTTTTCAATCTAACCAATTGGAGAGAGGGGGTTTACACAAATATTCATTGTGTGGCCTTTCGAACCTTTGCTTATATAGTGGGAGATCAATCAATATATATATATATATCTCGTTTGTTATTTCTTCGAGGATTTGTTATTGTATCTATTTTTGCTTATGGCAAAAAGGAGGCTTATTTATTCGAGATATTTAGTCATATACCCATTTTTAGCACTAAAACTATAATAAAACCTACACTATTAATTTCTATAAACAAACCCAAAAATGACCCAAAAAATGACATGTTGCCCTCTTGAATTTAATTTTGATTATTAAAGGACCTTTTATGCCCAATTTAGTGTTTGTGTTTTTTATGATTTTTGCCTGATTTTTAAATAATCAATGGCAGTTTTATAATCTAAAGAAGTTAAAAGCCTTTTTGTTATGTTGTAAATGGACTTCTGCGTTTTTAAAATGTATTTTCATATGGTTTTTAAATCAATTTCCCTCCTATATCCATGATAATAACTGATCTTCCTATTTCTTCAAATTAGTAGCTCCTGCCCGTTTTTTTTTATTTTTTTTATTTTTTAAATGTTTTAAAACTGAATTTTCGATTTTGGACTAGTCAAAAGAGAATGTTCGTGCATAGCTAAGTGGACCAAACAAGGTCTATTAATCTGACGATCAGGCCAAGGCCCAATTGAAAATAAAAAATTAATCCCAACTCCCGTCAAAGCACTTCACTGGCTGTAAGTCTTAGCAATTCGACTCTTTTATAATTTGAAGTGGGCTGTATTAGAAACTGGACTCCTGGAATTGAAACTTAATTGAGAATTAAAAGACGCCTAACATTTTTAATCTCCTAAATATAAGAGCCTGTTTTGCAATAATAACGTTTTCGTTTTAAATTTTAAATTTAATTTTTGTGTTAGTATAGAGGGAAGAAAAGAATGAAGTAGATTTACAGTGGAGATGACTAAAATTGAGAGGGAAGATGAGAGGGGGAGGATGGAAAGGAGGAGTAACAAAAGTGAAAACAAAAGCTAAAAATTTGAAATCTATTGAAATCTCTAGGCCAAAGTATAGCTCCTATGTTATTTTTAAGAAAATCCACAGTAGACAAAATCCCAAAAATAAAAAAATTTGTTGAAATAATGTGTTACCTAAAATATATAGCTTAATCACATTCAAAATTATGACTTTTAAAAGCTCAATAAAGAGATCCCTCTAGTACCATTTATGTGGACAAAATAAATGTAAATGTTAATGATGAAGCTTAGAATTTTATCAGCCTTTGTACATTGTGTGTATATATATATGTGTGTGTGAGTGTATATAGAAATGAGTCACTGATCAAGACATGAGCTTTAAAAGGCTTTTGCATGCATATCACCTAGTATTTAAAAGCACTATTTTTCACACTCCTGAGTAAGAAAGAGGTCAAGTGATATGAGTAAGACGAAATGAGAGGAGAGATCCTAGTTCTTCCCCCTGTAAAGCATTCACTAAAGATAGAAAAAACCTTTTTCGTAATTAACTGTTTACAAACTGAAGGAGGGAATATATGCCAGAGATTTTAAGGACATACATTTACATAATTCAAAAGCATTCTCTCTTGAAAGCACAAGCACGCAGTAAGGTATAAGCGTCACAAAGACAGATTTTTTCACGCTTTTATACATAAAGACTTGTCTGCATTAAGGACCTCAGGCTCAGATTATATGAATCATCACACTCTGTTTTAGCTTACATGAGATTGTAAGCGCATAATAACAATGAACTTGCTGGGAAAAGTTGTATTATATGATTGATATATGTTGACACTCCCAGGTAAGGACACTTGTGTCGATTTAAACGGTTATTCTGCAAGATAGAACAGGTCAAGCAATTCTGTCTTAGGGTATGATATGAAAAAAGATGTTTTCTATTTCACTATTTTGTTATTGAATACGAATTGTTGCAGATGTCTCGACTCTTGCAAAGAATAGCAGAGGATAAAATTTCCTCTTCTTTTTTAGCTATTTTTGAGATGGCTGGGGTGTGTCGATCGCTTTGTCTGGACGACTGGGGTGTATGCATGATGCCATGTTTCAAAAGATTAGCTTGTTCTGATGAGTTGTAAGAGTTTATTAGGGAGTTAGTGAGGTTGTTACGGTTGAGAGAAAGGCTATATAATACCCTAATCATTTTACGAGATCATTATCTCTTTCTTCTTTCTCTCTCTTCCTTCATACTAGGTTAATTCTACTCTGTCAGGACATTTTTGGGAGAAATTTACCCAGCTAGTCAAGCTTTACACAATGAAAAATGGAAAATACGCAGTGGTGAGATGGGGTTGGTCCATGGATTTTTCTTCCTTTTATGAATTTGCTCAAAGGGTTAAAGGGAGACAGTGCGTGAATATGCATAAAAATGTAGGAACAAGAAATTTTTCAAAAGACAAAAAAACAAAATCGATAGCACAAAAACTTATTAAGGGTGGCCACTGACGCCCTTGGGTATTATGTGGCTCTGCCACTGTCTAGTTAATCCTAAGATGGATTCATCTTGGGACTATCACTGTCTAGCTAATCCTGAGATGAATTGGGACTATCACTTGGTTCTGACTTAGTACTGTGAGAGGTGATTTTCTTATTGGTTTATATTTTGTTATCATCTTCTTGGTTGAAGTTGGTCCCACCTTGTAATATCTCATGTGCGGTCTGTGGATGATAGGCCCCAAAAATTTAGGGGCTCCCCAAATACTTTTGGAAGGAAGCCGAGCAATATTTATATTTTTTTTCTCCAAAAATATTACTATTATTTTGAACTGTCGCAGGGATTTTGTTCCTTCTTTGATTCTGCCGTGTTGTGTGCATCTCTTTTCTCCATCTCTACTCTCTCTCTCTCTCTCTCATATTAAACTCTCCTTGTTGAGAGTTTAACTTAAACCAGTCCACCGGATTCAAAACCACATTTAATATTCTATTCACTTTGTAAAAGCATGCCCATGCTTTATGTAGGATATGTTTTGTTTATTGGCTCAAGGAGTGATGCTACTGTGGCTAATTTTGTATTAGGCATGCTGTCGGCAGTGCTCTCTTGTCTAGAATGTTTTTATTGTTTCCTCCTGAAAGGTCTCTCTCCCCTCTCAAAGAGGCGTTGCCTCTTCATTCTGTATTTTGTGCTGTTGTTTTTTTATGAATTCATAGTACGAAGCTTATGAGTTTTAGCTTTAGTCTTCTTCCTTCTATCTCTTTCGTGTTCTACGCGAGTGAGTGTTTTATTGCTTGAATTTCTTTGGGTTTCATCTGCGTGCTTGCTGTGGGGTTGGTTTGTTTGTCTGTGAGTTTGCTGGTGTTGGTTTTTAGTTTTTCTACATCCTCCATCAAAATAAAGCCCTACCCCAAGCTTCAGCCCTTTCCCCAAAAATCACTGTTCTTTTCTCCCTCCCTCATTTCACATGAGAATTCACCAACTATTGAAATTGGAAAATCAATTTATCAGCTATGTGATTTGGAAGAGGGACTAAAGAAATATTTTCTGGAAGCTCCTTCTGAAGTTCTCGTGTCAGGAAATTTTGTTTCTAAATGAATTTTTTTTTTTTATCTGCGTAGGGCCTCGACATTCCATATTTTACAGGCCTCAAAAATTACTGACCGGTTCTGTCCTACCTTATGGGTGCTGATTTTCCCGTTTTTTAATACTTTTTACATAAGTGAGTGTAAGTAAACAAAAAAGGATTAGGAAAATCAGCTCATCCCAACAAAATGTTTAATTTCTTTGTCTACAGCAACAATTATCAATGTTCGACCCTATAGTTTTTATGTGTATTAGCTATATTTGGAGAAGGGGGACATGTAGATGCCTCTAATAGATAAAGAAGAAAATAAAAGAAAACAAAAGGGCAAAGAAACTGAACAGTACCCTCTTGGTGATCATCAATGTCCTGCTTTGATCAGGCCTCCTCATCGTCGGCCTCCGAAATAATGCCCGCAACCGAGTAGGTCTACGAAAAATATTCAAGCAATATTCATCAAATTAATGACCACATATATACATCTAGTACTAGTACGAACAAATTAATTACAATCTATTTACTTCAAACAAAATTAAATTGAGAGAGAGAGAGAGAGAGAGAGAGGTACTTAAAGATTCGGGCGAGCTCGGTTTTCAGCGTTTGGTCGCTCTTCAAGTTTGGTGACGGCGAGTTTTCCCATTACGTCAATGATAAAGGTGAGTTTTATGTTGAAAATGAACTCTCGGGCTAGGAGAGTTTGAAAATCAGAACCATCTATCGTAACTTTGATGACCATTCCACGATTACACGAATCCACAATAGCATCCCGGAATTGGTCGCCGGATCCTTGTGCTCGCGAGGCCGCAGACGAATCGCGACGACATACGCGCCCTCCTGGAGCACCGCTCCAATACTCCCCTTATTTCCAGACCCTTACCCGTCATGTTTTCCAGCTGTGTCATACGACAAAACAGATGAGACATATTACTTCTTTTTAGCTCCGGCCACCGCCGTGGCCCTTTTTTGGTGGAAAGTTCAATCCAACTATATGTATTCAAGCTTCTTCTTTTTACGTATAATCTCTGGTATAAAAAGCTACGCCGCTATTTAATCACGTTCAAAACTGCCCATCTATTTGTATTTTATTTCAATTTTTATCATTTTTGGCTCACCACTTTATCTTTCCAGTGTTCTGACTTGATCAGCAAACTCATGTTAGTTTGTTGGAAACTCATGTTAGTTTGTTTGAATTTTTATCAATTTTGGCTCACCACTTTATCTTTCTACTGATTATAATAAACAATTAATGACTACAAAGGTCGACCACCATCCAACTGGCTAACGCCACTCCACTACCTTAGGCCTGGTTTGTGTCTTCAACGAAATTAAAGTCTTTTATTAAAAAATTAAAGGCGAAAGTCGTTATTGTTTTCTCTAATTTGTCACTTTTATCATTTTAGTCCTTATCGTTTTAATCTGATCAATTTTGTCCATATAATTTCCAATTTAAACAATTCAAGGATAAATTCTAATTCTATGTCAAAATAGAGTAACTATCGTTAGTTATTGTCGGTCAAACAAAGGCTGGAAAAAATATTATAAAAAAAGAGTTAGTACTACATAAAAGTACCAAACCTTTAGGGTCGTTTGAAATTAATACCAAACCTTTAAAATTTTTTTACCTGAACTCATGGAAAACATGCAGATCAGTCCCTTCGTCACCCAATGGATAAATATACATCTCACGTGCATTGGATAACATGACATATAATTTAAATGTATTCAACTGTGCATAAATTAAATTTCATACATTCAACTCATTCAATATCAAACATTTTATCCATCAAACATTTATATAAAAATAAAAAGAAAAGAGTTAGTGATCCACAGGCAGCCGGGTAAATAAAAAAAGCAAGGATCCTAAAAATTAGGGAAGGGCTAACGGGGTCTGAGCCTAATGGAAAATAACCTTGATGCAGATTAGTGTTCATGTTTGAACTCATATGGCACCTTCATAGTGTGTGCGAGAAACTTCATTCCTCCTCTAGTTTAAACTATAACTTTTACTAAAAAAAGAAGAAGAAAAAGTAAGGTTAACAATTTAATTCTTGAGTTAAAATTGAAAATCCAAATAATTAAAGAAAGTGCTTTTCTTTCTCTCTAAGCAAAATTGCCGCTGTTTGCGAACCAAGCCAAACATGAATCCTCCCAAATGTGGCAAACGACCCCAGGTGGACTCTTTTTTGGGGTCGGCCAAAGGGTGGACCTTTTTTTTATTATATTTTATTATCACCATCACATACATTAATATTATGACATTAAAAACACCAATAAGCAAAGAGACACTAAAAACCGAAAAGGTCTAGGGAAAATTTGGTATGGTTATTGTATTCTAGTACCGCGTCCAATGCGTGTACTTCTGCTGCCGTCGATTTGATTCATGTATTTTCTCCTTCTTATCTTTGACAAAGTATAATTCATCGTGTATTTGTGAGGAGCCCTTACTTTATTTCTTGATGGTTAGGTAAAGAGTAATGATCAATCTGTTTGTAATAGATTAGTGCTAATAATTAGTTATCCAATAGCGTTTTAATTGTTGGTCTCATCAACTAGCTAGTAGAAAAGATAACACCGGGATCAGACAAGATGCTAATCTCTTTAAAATACTATTCAAGCTTGTGTTTTTTATTTTTCCACTTTTTTGCTACGGCTTTTGTTGATGCTCTTTTTGGAGGGTCAACTTTGGTAGAGAGTATTGGATTTTCAGCAGGAGAGAAGGTGAGGACATTCGGTATTTGGAGAACCTACAGAAGATAAGGGAGAAGAAGGTCTTTTAAGCTTCGGACATCCCTGTTGTGCCTCCCCGCGAGGCTCTCCGAATGCTTAAGTAAGCTATATGTGGTAATTTTGGCAGAGTAACAATAAATGTGAGAAAATAGTTACCCTTTTTACTTGGTCACTATTCCCTATTTTATAGGGGAGTGAAAAATGGGAGTCTTGCACAAAATTTCGATGTTGGACTTTGTGCAAGCTATCGCAAGATGACACGTGTCCCCCCAGAATGGGTAGAATCATGACTCCATGATTCCAGAGATTATTTATTTCCCTTTTGTACATATATCTTATAATTAGGAATATTTACTTTCCTTGTTTTACTTTACTAAGGTTTATATCATTGTACTATAAATACCTCATTTTGGAGAATGGAATAAACACAACAAACAATTCAATCCCAAATTTCCTTTCAACTTAAATGACACATTAGTTTAGTGGTTTCGAGCAATTTGCTCCCCATGAGAGGTCATAACCTTCAGCTCAAACGTCGTTATAATGTGTGAGAGTTTGGTATGCTATAGCCCTCTCAAACAGGAAAAGATCTTCAACAAAAAAAAACTCAAAAACTTTTTTTACTACCAAAAAAAAACATTTTATTTCCACTAGGAAATATTTATTAAAAAAAAAAATTAGCCAGAGAGAGATAGAAATAAAAGGAAAGTGTAGTTTCCAACTTTGATAATGATATAATCACTCTCAAATTCCATCGTTTTGATAGAAAATAAAAGGCCCAAATGCAATTTGGGCGGTGAGCCCGTGCAAGCAAAGTGCCAAGTACTCTGTACAAGACTAACCGTCTTTTTAGATTATGGGCCGGCTGGTCTTAATATTTCATGTAGTAGACTTCTAATTGAACCGCCCGGTTCAAATGTGAAGCTGGACTTATAGTGGGATCGGTTCATAGATAACAAGAAGAAACGAAAACCCATAAGAATTGGCAACCAGACGACATGGCCCCTCAGAGTCGAGAGATTACAGGCCATTCTCAAATTACGAAACAACCAGACCCATTGAGCATAACCCTGAACAAAATGGCCTCATCCACGCTGGATTTCGACATGTTCTGACTGTCTTATATAGTCTTGGATTTACCAAATAAGGACAATTTTCTTTTTCATCGGTATTTAGCAGCTCAACATTCACCTCTTCTTTCTTCCATTTGCCACCTGTGGCAATATTTATTTTGGAACTCTATATATATTTCTGATTATATGTATATATATGTGATTAAAAGTCAGGTATATTCTTGTAATAATTCAGTCGGCAGAGGATACAGGTCCATTACGTACAGTTAGCCCCACTGGATTACGCACCGAGACTTCCCCCGTGAAGTGAAGGACGAACTTGACAAAGCTCCTGTCCCAGCACCTGCGATTGTCTCTTCTTTTGGTCCACAAACTCCAAACTTAGGTAATGTTAAGGATAATTCATCAAATACACAATGCAAACAGCCACTACTTACCTACTTTTTCAAATTACGATTTGACACATATGCAAATATAATTTATCAAAAATACAAGTGAAGTATTTTACAATTGTTAGTCTCATCGATAAATGTACCTATCCTTAGTGGGGTGAGCTTAATTAGTTGACTTGGCTTGTTAGCATAGATGATCTACCTACTTCATCTTTTTTGTTAAATATTAGCGTAAATAACAAAAAGATAGGGGTATAGAAAAATAAAATATTATGATATTGAAGTAAGAAAAAAAAAAAGAGAAAGAGTTACAAGCAGAAAAAGTCAACTTTTTTTATTTTATGTGCTGAAGACCTAAATTCATCCTAATCTTATATTTTATTTGAGGTCCCGACTCTTTAATAACACTCAGAAAGTCATATTCATTCTTATTTGTGAAATCAGTACAAAATCATATAAAGTATTATAGATTAAATGACGAGCATCAAAATATGGTAAACTTTATTGTGGTTCCAATCTACTTGGATAACCCTAGCTCAAAGCTATATAGAACTGTTGAACTTGAAGCCCTAGAATTGGGCGCAGATGCTCATACACTTGGCACCTTCACAAACCCTAATACATTTATCACCGTTGGCGTTTGATATCGGGGGTGTGCATTGAAGAGTTTCCTTGCAAGGAATGGTCCAGCTACCCACAATCACGATGACGGCAAAGATTATAAATATACCCATGCAAAGTACAAAGTAGAACTCACGTAGATGATTTGTAAAAACAGGAATGACCCTCCTTTTATGCCTTACTTCCGGTTCATCCTTAATTTGTATGGTCGTAGGATGTTGAGAAGCAACCTCTGGATGTTGAATATTTGTCGTATCCCAGTAGGTTAATATTTTAGTTTTGAGCCCCTGATTCTGAAGGTGAAGTTTCTAGCTTGCTCAGATCACTTTCCAATTCAATGAGCTCCCTCTTGGTTTGGTGTCTATGCATGACGCTTCTTTTATAATTGCTTCCAATTACAAGCAATGAAACCAAGTTGAGTATAGCTGCTATCAGAGAGAGGCTGAAAAGGAACCAGCGATCTGAGCATCTGAGGGCATTGGTGGCAGTGACGATAGCCCCCAAAATAATTCCTTGAAAGACGAAAGTAGTAGTTTGCAAGGTTGAAGGCGCTCGTTTGAAGT
This sequence comes from Prunus fruticosa, assembly GCA_018703695.1. NCBI lineage: Eukaryota > Viridiplantae > Streptophyta > Magnoliopsida > Rosales > Rosaceae > Prunus > Prunus fruticosa. The sequence continues at coordinate 55,969,853 of CM031917.1, forward strand.
TGATGTACTTTTATCATCCTGCTTCTCAATGGTAGTTAGCAGCTCCTGTTTTCTTTTTCTCCATGTTTTCTCTCTTTTCTTTGTCACCATTTGGTGGAAATTGATGGTTAACCATACTCAAACTATAAGAGAGCTAAAGATAAGAATGCAAGGAGTCTTAGAGTAATTAAATTCCCCTCCAACTCCATACAACTTATATACACAAAGATACTTCTGTTGGCTTTTTGAATCAGCCAATAGACTCTCACCAACCCTCGCACTCAGCTCCACACGTTATTATACAAGATACACCACAAAAGCCAATGGATAAGTAACCCCAGAGTGTGCGTGTGAGTAACCCCTTTCTTTTCTACTTTCGACGCAAAAAAAAAAAAAAGCATTAAGGATTTTGTATTGATGATGTTGTGGACCATATCAACCGAAAAAACAGAGGAAAAAACATCTGAGGAAAGTGGCTCTAAGTGCACACTTGCTGCTTTCTCCATTTGAAGAGTGAGAACATCTCTTTGGCAAAGTTTACACCGTTCAAAGGGATTACGCTTCAACCTGCTTTTTCTTTACAGATCATCCACACACAAAAGTTTAGCACATGTGGCTTAAAACAATTCAGTGAGGAAACCATTAAAATAATTCAAGATCTCTATTCTGTAATTCAATCATTTCAAGCTCAAGGTCGTCTAGTGGAGAGGACCCCTAGTTTGTCCTTAATGATAATTCGCAATTGATAATGGGTCTGGAAAAAATTTGAGACACTCTTCCTTTGGAATCATCTTTTCCACTAGAGAAAATGAGCTTCCTTTTCATATCCATGCGCGTTAAGATAACACGGGAGTAACCTCGTATTGCGAATGCTCTGTTCATCAATGACAAAAAATGACAAATATGCAACCCTTCTAGAGAAGGATGAGCAATGCCAACCGACATATTGCATAATTCAATTGCTAATATCAACTGCATTAACTGATGCTTAATATGATAACTCTTATCATATCGCTCATAACTGAGGTAAAATAAAATAAGAAAAACAATCCTTCTCGAAGTTCTCTATCCACGTGGAAGTCCATACAAAACGAGTCTTGAATCAAAGTGGCTTTGGGCGGCTTGAAATACTATTTCTCCAATAAAATATGAAAAACCCATCTTTATCAGTAATCATGACACTTAATTTCCTACAAAGTTTGAATAAAATTTGACTACAACTGCATATATTAGTAGAACTTGAAAACTTTATTTACTATGTCCAAATATTTCAGAAAAACACACGCAATTGACTTTTTATAGGGCCCAAAGCAAGTAAAAAATTATTTTTTTAAAAAAGCTCACGCGCTGACCCCAAACCTAGTAAAAGGGCTAACTGCATTCGCCCTCAAATTCCAATGTTATGGGCCGACTGGTCCAAAATTGTCATGTAGTGGGCCCTATAATTGAACCGCCCGGTTCAAAGGCTGGGCTTTATAGTGGCGATCGGTTTATATTAGAAATTGAAAACCGACTTTTCTTTGAGACTGACTGGTCTATATATAACAAGAAGAAATGAAAACCCATAATTATTGGCAACGGGAAATGAGAACCCATAATTCTCAAAATTACAACCAGCCAGACCCAAAAGAGCACAACCCAACCAAAAAGCTCCATCCCAACAAATGTCACCAAATAATAGTGACTAAAACTTTTAATCACCCTAGTAAATGTCACCAAATAATGATGACTGTGTCACTTATTTTTTGTAGTGCACACTTGTTGACAGAAAAATAAATTGAAATTTCAATGGCATATTATCGTGTGAGAAAATTCTACAAAATTGTTCTCCCACGAGAATCACGCAAGCGGATGGAACAACCGTAACACTGACGAACTTGCTCTATTATACGGAGAATTCTTTTGCCATTGAGGCATCCTTAACTGGCCATAATTGTCTTTCACTTAAAATCTGGGCTCCCTCCTCCATCCCTCATTCTCTCTCTCAAATTTGTTGGATTTTTGCTAATTGCATCATTTGCTTAATCTAAGCATGTGGGGTGCGTGAATACCTTGCTGTGATACCATACTATAATATGAGATTCCACCATAAAACCAACGGGTAATGCAAGATCATTTGATTTTTCACTGTGGAATTCACACTCTCCACTTTAATACGAAGTCAAGAAAATTATCCAAATTCTCAGAAGCTCGTGTTTTTTGTTTTAAGGAACAATGTTGAGATCATCTTAATTAGATATGAAGGGTTCAGATGACATCACTGGGAAAATTAAATCGTCCATAAAACAAGATTTGAATTTCGCATTTGCATTAAGCTTTTTGTTGGAGCGTAGAGCATTGCTATACTGACTATGCTGTCTGCTGAGATTGCTGCTTAGGTTAGATTTTGGGGCAACATATGCTGTCTGCTACTTTCTCTAGATGCTGTTGTCTTTTTTATTCAGAAGCTCTTAATTGTTAACTTTCACAATGAAGTCTTCCTTGCAAGCTCTACCATTTAATTACAACTAGAATTCAGCGCCACTGCATATATCAAAGAACTTCAATTGTTTATGAAACTTTTTTACAAATAAACATAAAAAATTGATGAGGTAACAACTTTTCATTTATTCGAACTCAAATACAATCGCGGTCTCATTTATTTTTACCAGTACGACACTCAGATATTATGATTATGAGACATGATTTCTACTAATTTGGTAATGACATAGGGTTTAGGGCAACCTCTACAAAAAAACATATAAACCTGATAAAGGCAAAAATGTAAACATAAAGAAAAACAGCTAAACGTTTATGTTTCCAAAATTCCAAAACACTTACCGTAGGAGGAGGAGAAAACTGACGTGGCTAGGCAAGCCTTATTTGCCTGCTCCTTTGCATAATCCCTTAGAGATGCTCTTAAGACTGGTTTGTGGAATCAGTCTTTACAGATAGCGAATCGACAGGCTATTAAGATGATAACCGTGTAGACAAGAAGGGCAGCAAATACCAAGTAAATGAAGCCATTTCTCTGATAAACGTTCACAATATCGCCCTTCAAAATCTGTTGCTGTTGCTGCGGCAGATCATGAGTATTGGTTGGATCTCTTCGTTGGAGCATTTTTCGGTGGTGATTCGAATCTCGCTCCATGACAGTGATGTCGTGCTGGTGTTGTGTACGCTCCAACTTGCTGGCGAATCTGGTGAAACTTATGGGAAAGATGAAAGTAATCAGAGACGAGAGGCTGAATGGAATCCACCAATGCTGGCAGGAGATGGTGGCTGGGTTTTGGTGAAAAACAGACAAGAATATAACAGCTTGGAAGAAAATATAAGCGATGACCGAGCTTTATCGTCGTTGTTTCATAGTATCTGACTTTTTTGTCTTGTTTTTTTTCAAAGGGAAGCTAAATTGATGGATTGCATGTCCATTTGCACTTCTGGATCCATGTTTGGTTCTTCTTGCTAATTAGCAAAGTTCTCAAACTCAGTTTACTGAGTCTCCACCTGTGTAGCAAAACTCCATAACAAGAAAAAAACAAAACAAAGAGATTTGCAGACAACCGAGGAAAAAAAAGGAGAGATAGTAAGCAGACTCTTGTTCCAAACGAGTGACTACAAATTGAAGTTAGAGAGGTGACCATATCCATACCGGCTGGAATTTCAGTGATTTTTATTTTAAAGGCAATCGCACTACCTGGTTTATATTGAAAGGCATTCTCCAAACCCGTTGTCCCTTTCGGAGTTGAATATACATCTCCCTTACGACAAGAACTTGTATATCCAACCAATCACGTTATATGCAACGTTTTTCCACTCCCCGTCTCTGTACCAAATAACAATGAAATACCATAGTTTTTAATTTCCGATTTTACCCTTGCTGATTGTCCATGAACCCCTGCTTCTCGTATTTATCTATACAAAAAAAGACTTAAAATATAGGAACCAGAAAACAAAACCCACCATATATCTAATCTTCTCCTACCCAAGACCTGCCATAGCCACCACCCTGCCCAATCTTAACTTATAAATATATGTATATATCAGTCCTCTTTGATTGAGAGGGTTCTATCAAATAATTTTATTTGAGGGACAGCCTTTAGGGTTCCCTACAAAATGCTTTTAATGATCCAAATCATTTATTTTTTAAGTCTTCATTTATAGATTATTCTTGCAAAAAATTAGACAAATTGGAAACCGTTTCGGATCATTTTAAATTGCATTATACAAAATCAATGAACACGTGCTTCAAAGAAAATACTAAAATTTTAACAATTCAATTGAGTGGTCAAATGATATCGGATTGAAGTGATTTTTTTGTAGAGAATGTCTTTTAATGAATATCTACAAAATAGACGTTCGGATTAGTGAAATACAATACAAAGTGGGTATTATAAGGGTGTCCCTAAATAAGCTTATTTGAGAGATCCCTTAACTAAAACTATATATATATATATATATATATATATTTAAACACTTAAAATATGAAGGAAAGTAAAGCTGACACACTTAAAGGATTAAGAGCGAAACTGGTCCATGAAGAAATAGAGCGAGAGAAGTGTGTGTTCTTTTGGGTGAGAGATAGAAACTTGGAACGATGCAAGATTTGACCTGAATGACAGTTTTGATTATCTTTTTTATCCACCCTTCTTTCTGAACCAAAAAGTGTAACCACACACAAAAGCTATAATTAGTGTTCCTTGGTACGTTTACCATATCCACCATAATTATGGTTAATGTGTAGTTAGTTAAGAGGCCCAGGTACCGGTAGCTGAGTAAGTTAGTCTGTTAGATTGTTAGCACAGAATAGTTAGTTTGTTAAGACAGTGGTAAAGCTATATAAGCTGACTTAGCTTAAATGTACCAAGATCAGTTGTGTACAAATCTCGAAGGATGGCAAAGGACTCGCTAATGTAGTGGTTTTGTGTAGTACTTTGGAGTAATTTGTCACATCCCGGATCGAGGAGGACTGGCTCCGCGTAGCAAGATCGTGCTGCTTTGGCCCCTCCTCTCTCTCCCTCACGGTTTTGTTTCTGGAGCTCACGACCAACTTTCCAGCTCGGGTCACTCATCTGGGACTTGCTCTGCCCCGACCACTTAACTTCCTGAGATCCCCATGACTCACAAGCCTGAACTCCCAAAAGGCCTTGTGGACCTGGAGCGGGCATGTACATATAAGACACATCACCCCTTCTCGTTCGGTCGAGACGAGATTTACAATCCAGCCCCTCTCAGGGCCGACGTCCTCGTCGACACACTCGCACCACGATGGCAGAGTGACTCAGATACCAAATCATTGTCACATTCCAGGGCTCCACTGTAGCACAATATTGTCCGCTTCTGCCCCCCCTGCCATCACGGCTTTGTTCTGGAAGCTCACGAACTTCCCAGTGGCGTCACCCATCCTAGATTGCTCTAGCTCCCAACTCACTTAACTTCGAAGTTCCCATAACTTCGAAGCCTCTAGCTCCAAAAGGCCTCGTGCTTAGATGGAGGCGGCATGTACATATAAGGCACATCACCCCTCGTCCTCGATGTGGGATCTTACATAATCGTTCTCTCATGCAAGGTCCTAGGTTTGAATCCCTGAGCATCCACGTAATGTGTTGAAGTTTTAATTAGAAATACTATCGCCCCTCTTAATAGGAAAGGTCCTACCAAAAAAAAATATATAGAGAATTCTTTATTTCTGCTTTGTGATTTCTTTGATTTCATTCTTTGGTTCCATGTTATGATCTTTGTAAACAATTACTTTTCTTATACTCTTTCTTCCATCCAATTTGACCATGACCTTTTTCACAAAACTCATATGTCTATATTTCAAGGATCCAATAGAATCAAAGTTTGGGGGGTGACGAGCACTTATTCTTGATTGGATGGTTGATTCTTCATTAAGTCGTTGGGACCAAGAGCATTGGCGAAGCCACAGTGGGGTCAGTGGGGTGGCACGACCTCTTGGAAGCCATGTAAATTGTCTTAGAGGTCTCTTAGAGCTGCACACTAGGTGCTTGATGTTTTATGAGCTATGCGAGGAAGACGACGTCGTTTTGACTCAAGAAGTTTTTTAAAATACCCAAACCCAGCCGATGCTTAACTCCTAAGTTCCCAACTCAATACTTACCCCCAAAAAAAAAAACCTCAACATGGCTGAAAAGGTTTAGAGCTGCATTTGGCGCCTCATTTATTTGGCTTGTGGGCTTGACTTATTTCACCAGGTTTTAATTCTCTTCCCTCTCCATCTCTTATTTGGAGCCTCATTTAAACCTCGGTGCTACATTCTTTTATTGATTTTTGAGGAATTTAATCTTTTAGGTCATTATATAATGGGGTTTTTTGTGTTTCTAGGAGGTGGCAATTTGTGATTCTAGCTGGTGGTGTGGAAAAGCTCATATTCAAGTAATTTTTAAACTCTCTAATTGATGCCTAATAGTTTTATTGGATAATGATTTATTGGATTGGATGAATATTGATGATTTTGTGTGTGTTTATTGGATTGGATGATATATATGATTATTTGATTCGTTGGAATTTACGGTTTATGATTAATTTTGTAATGGATGTTTTGTCATCTCTAGTTTGTTCATTTGTCTTAATAAACTTTGTTTCGTTTAAAAAATTGATTGAATGTTTGGTTTGATTAATTTATGTGTAGAATTATGGAACGATAAGAGAAAAGTAACAGAAAATTATAGTTTAGTGTTATTTTCATCTTTGAAAAAATATCTGAATTTTTACACTAAGACCCCTTGAGTAACAATCCTGAATCCGCCACTTCCCACGAGGAGTATCATGTGGTGGATGATCTTTGATCTTGACATTGTCAAGATTCTCTACCGATGAAAGCATCATTTTGACTAATCATGCGCCACATGCATTTCATATCGGACCCAAAGTTTTTTCAGAATTTTGATTTTTCGATTGTCGACAAAATTAGTGAGTTTCTATTCTACCAAAATTTCTATGTCTGCACACGCCACGCATCTACCAAGCAAGCCCAATACGAAAGCAAACAAGCTGTCGATCTTAAAAGAAAATGAGAGACAAGGACAAGAGAAAGCAAGGGAGACCTAACAGGGAACGCAAACGAAAAGGAAGACCCAGAAAGATTTGTCAGCATATGAATTGCGGATCAGATGCAGTGCCTTCTCTGCGTTCAATTGCTTTCAATCTCTACAAGTCGGAGCTGTCTGTACCATCCATTCAAATTTCAATTGGCAAGACAAAACAAACGTTAATTATCGAACAGTACTATCGATGGAAAAAAGAAGAAGAAAAGAAAGACAGGGAAGCCTGGAACAAAGACCAAGACGATTCCAAGTCAATTGGCCCGTTTATCTCCCTTAGTTTTTTACTTCGTTTGTTAAATAATTATGGCCAGGTCCGGGTTCATTCTGATGAAGTGATTTTAAATCTAGAGATTTAGATGACATTATAATTAAGATGAAATTGTTTATTTAATTAAACCACTGCAATTCGTTGTATGTCAAGATATAAATAAGAAAGAAACCAAGAAAATAAATGGATTTTAAATGACTACTTACATATAGTCATTTCAAATCCATTCTAATATCGAGTTATTTCAAATTCGTCCAATTTAATATTTTTTAGTTTTTTAAAATCAAATTTAACTTTGCCGTCAAATCCAAATTCATTCTTTTAAATAATCCAAACAGAGGCTTATAGTTATGTAGTCTTGTTTGATTTTTTCAGGTCGAAACTGTCTAAGAGCTTGAAGATTATAAGGTATTTTTTTGTTCTGTCATTCATGTGTATTAAAGGCCAAAATTCATCAGAATCTTATACTTTATGTGTTCTTTATTTAATGCATGGCATTGAGTTTGCGTGATGTGATGCGTGCTTGGGTCAAGACAAAGAAAAATTTGTGTCGAGAGACCTGCATGGTTGATTGGGAAAATCTTAGTATAACACTACATGAAAAAACCTTAAGCATGGGTGGCTAAAGGCACCATTATTAGGATCTAATAGCAAATAATCATGTTTATTATCTATTAGACATTAATGTCTTTAGCACATCAGCATGTGTCACTTGATTAGCTAATAATATATTTTTTCTTGTATATATTGATGATACGCGATAATATACAAATATTTGAACTAACACTGCTATTATATATTTTAGGAATGTTAAGAAAATAACACTTAGAAAAGTCACGTATATTCTTAAAGCATCTCCAACTGATGTATTTGAATTGCTACATAGCATGTTCCTTAGAGTTGGTTTTATTGGTAAATCGCTATACGCACAAAATCATACAAAACATTGCAATTGACTAGCACGAACTCCAACTGTAGTGGCATTGATAAGTGGAGTGTGAAACCTAGAATTTATTGTTGATCAACGTACACTTCACGACTGAAGAAGCCCTAGTATTAAGTGCAGATGCTTATACACTTGGTACCTTCACAAAGCCTAATGCACTTCTCACTGGGGTGCTTGCCAAGGTGAGCTTTCCTACAGGGAATGGTCCAGCAACCCACAAGCACGATGATGGCAAAGCTTACAAAGAGCCCAATGCAAATTCGGAAGTAGATAGCACGTAGAAGTTTTTTATATTTATCAACATGAGCGGACCAAGCGCTTTCAGGATCTTGTTGTCTTGGCACTGAAGTAGTTGGTCTCAGTTCAGAAGCTTGTTGTAGGCTTCTTGGATCTTGGGAAGCAGCCTCTTGATGTTGTGTTGGCGCTGAAGGAATTGGTTCACATTCAGAAATAACTTGTATTTTTGGTGAATTCTCGGATCTTCGGTCTGAATTATGTGAATAATTTTGCTTGGCCTGAGTACTTTGCAATTGATCGCGTTCACGGATGGTATTGTCTCTATGCCTGAGGCTTCTTTTATAATTCCCTCCAATTACAATCAATGAAAACAGATTGAGTATGGCCGCTATTATAGAGAGACTGAAAAAGAACCAACGATCTGAGCATCTAACATTGGCAATGCCCCCAAAAATAACTCCTTGAAAAACGAAGTAGTAGTTTGCAAGGGTGAAGGCACTGGTTTGAAGATGTTTTACACGATCACTCTGGTTCTCAAATATAGTTCGTAGCTCCTCTTTTTCTTTTCTCTATGTTTTCTTTCTCCACATTTGTTGGACATGGATTGTTAGCCATCAGTATGCAGCACACGCACAGAAGTGGATAATGCACTCACACTGAAATAGCTAAAGATATATAAGAATATGCAAAGTGTAGAGCAAACCTCCTCCTTTTACTAATATATATATAGAGACAGATTCTAATAAAATCTCCCTTTTAAGAAACGTATGGGACTGCATGGCATTTGGCAACGACTTTTATTTATTTATTTATTATTTTTTAGATACAAACGATATTCTATTTAAATCTAATATAAAATGAGGAGAGGGATTCAAATAATTAAAATCCAAGGAGGCATTGTCCACTTGAACCAACTTGACTAAGCCCTTATACGCGTGCCAATGACTATTTTTCAATCAAAAGAATTAACATCATTAATCGCCTAATTGTAATTAAATAAGTACGCACATATATAATAGGGCCACACCACATGCATGGGGTTAAAAAGATAAAATTGGCTTGCCTGTGTGAAATGTAAATCAAATTAAAGATCACCCCCAAACGATATTAGAATGAGACAAGAGGATATATGCATGTCATGCAGCCACGCTGGAGAAATAAGAGCACTCAATTTCTCGAAAGAAAAATATACTTATTTATATATATATATATAAAAACGAGGAAAAAAGAAAAATGTAAGCCATTGGACTAGTTCTTTTATTTTTTGTTAAAGATATTTATTGAATGTTGCTATTTCCACTCTCATGTCCTATTTTCTCATTCACCTTATCTTCCCAAACACCATGTAAATTTGAAAAATACAATATTATCTTTCTACCGACCATTATTCCTAAATACTCTTTAATTATTAATTCAAGCAAATTCTCTTTGCTAATCATTAGTAATTAAAATATGGAGAGGATAAAGTTGTGTTTGACGAACTGGATAAATTTTTTAGTACAATATTTTGATTTTCTGAATCTTTTAGTTTTTTAGTCTAATATGAGAAAAATGTTAGTCATTGGGCTAGTTCTTTTTTTTTTTTTTTTTTTTTTTTTCCATAAGTCCTTAGAAGTCATGAGGGTGAAAATAACAACACTATTTATTTTGTCCAAAACCTCCCTCTGTAACGGACGCAGAATAATCTTCTCCTGATTTTTGGTGTTCCAACTCGAATAATTAAAGATAGCGTGATGCCAGGTCAGATGATTGATTTGGTGTGACAACCCAATAAGAAACAGCCACATATGCCTATGTTATCAACTCAGTTTCCCTCCAAATCTAATAGCGTCCACGGAGAGAAGGACTGGTTTCTGAAGACGTAAAGGATCTTTTCATGCAAGGCAGGATTTGGCAGCTTCAAACAAATCAAACACGAGCCAAGACTTTTCATTCTCTTTCTCTCGTCCACTTATTTGTTCATAAACTCTTCTGACAAATTTTTCACCAAAACCAGTTGGATGGGCAGGTGACCAAAAGAGGACCTATTTGGTTGGCGGCTCAGGTAACTCATTTTCCGTATTGTTTTTAAAGACAGCGTTTGAGTACAGTATTTAGGGTGCCGGGCGTTGCTCTGAAATTCTTTTACTTTAATTTGCTACGAAAACTAGCGTTATAACTGTTGTCCATTATTCTATTTTCGACAACTCTGTGTGCATTCCTTTCAATTATACATGCATAACTTTAGGTTCTACATATAAGAAGGCCAATTAGAAAATCATATATGAGGATTAGTGTAAGACCCGGGTCTTGGGGAACAAGAATGATGAGCAATCCCACATCGCTCAGGGAGGGAATGGTGAAGTGCTTTAAATGTGTGGGCACTTCTCTTCCTAACACCGAGGCCTTTCCGAGAGCCACTGGCTTCCAGTCCCTCGAAGTTAAGCGAGTTGGGCTAGCGATCCCCAAGATGGGTGACCCACTGAAGTTGCCGTGAGCTTCCCAGAAACAAAATCGCCAGGGCAGAAAGGCAGAAGCGAACAATATCGTGCTAGGGAGTCGGGTCGTGACAATTAGTTTGGTTGTGTCCTTCCTTTGCAAGTTCATCTGCAATGCAACTATATTCGCCTCTCCATAAGCGCACCTTGAATAAAGGTAATTCTTGTAGTTTTTCAAACAATTCTTGGCGAAAGTTTGCTTACACATGGCTTTCCAATCGTAGCCATTGGGCTGCAATTCAGTAGGGAATATACCGGGGGCTATTTTCCAACATTCTTAGGATAGAATAAGGCTATGTAATCCTGATTTTTTTTTTTTAAAAAGCTAACGGATGAATTTGTTGAAAAACAAATCTATTTTTCTAGCATCAAATTTGCCAACAAACAATTATATATATATATATAGGGAGAAATTCTTCTATGCGGACGTTCGGACATTACCGGAAATCCGAATGAGAGAATAACTATATATATAAAGAAGGAAACCTCGATCATTTAGAATGAATCCAATCAACTATATTATTCTGACCGGTGGCAATCCTTATTTCCATGAATTCTCCAATTCCAAACTTGGGGAAATCATTAGGTAGTACTTGGCATTTGCCAACTTATATAATACATACGAATAATAATAGGATGACGCCAGGACATACTAAAGAGCAGAGAATAACTTTCACCCAAAAAAAAAAAAGAGCAGAGAATAACTAACATTATATGTAAATGGACTTTAAGTCACCCGCAACCTTATGCCCAAGAAAAGTTTGAGCATCAATGGTTGTCTTTTGTGCCAAACAAAGTATATGATAATTTGCTCATATATTATTTTTAATATAAAAGTATTTATAAAGATGTACAATGTGGTAAATCCTAAAATAATTACACAACGAAAGAAATCCTAATTACAATATAATTATACAAAAGGTAAGTAGTTAAAAAAAGAAAGAAAAGGAAACCAAAATTCCAAATTACAATATATGTTTTTTTTGGGGGGATCCATATGTGTATAGTAGCATTCATATATTTTGTATTTAGCATATCTACAAATATAGGTAAACAATTTGTGCAAGCGTAGGTAAATTAATCTAAGTAAATTAGTATACCTGCAAAATATAGGTAAATTTAGTATGATATTTATAAATTAGTATACTTACGAATTAGTATAGGTAAATTAATAATCTATTTAAGTGCTGATAAATTATAATATGTACAAGTATGTAGGTAAATTAGTATGATATTTGTAAATTAGTATATCTACGAATTAGTATAGGTAAAACCATAGGATATTTTGTATTATAGCTTACCTACACTACTAGAAAACTGTGGTAAAAGCATAGATTCCATTTGTGCTCTTTATCTCAAAGAACACGAATAATTGTGCTCTATGAAAATACCCACGGTGCAATCACTATGAAGTTGTCGGTCTCCTGTATAGGAGTTTTTGTTGCTTATATAGAGCACAAATTCATCAGTTCATGTCAGACAATTAAAGCACAAATGAAGCATTTGTGCTTATATTTTGACAATTCAGTTGTGCCCCACCTGTACTCTACCTCTTTATCAGCAGCTCCTGGAGAATATTAAAATAATATATTTTATTCAATATGGACACAACCAACATTAAAGTCTTAAATCAAAAAAGGTCCTACAGTTGGTTTTTATAAATAATAAAAAGAAAAAGAAAGAAGAAGAAGAACACAAAGGTACCTTCTAATGTTCTGAAAAGAAAATCTCATCGCTTCATTCCATCAAGTTAAACAATTATTTTTTTGAGGATTCTAAAACAAAAATTCAAAACTGTAGTAGCACAACTTCATAAAATCCCAATTGAACTCACCCATAATCAAAAAATTTCATGCCCAAAATCTAAGAAAGAAATTAATTAAGATAAACTCAAATTCTCATCTCAACACCCAAGAAGAAGATAAACAAAAAACTAAAAAGAAAATTTACTTTCAAAAATTCGTGGTAAGGGCGGCCCTGGCATGGTGCAAGTACTACATAGGGCCCTTGATTTTTGAGGGCCCCTGAATTTTTTTTACTTTATGTAATATATATTACTATTATAACAACTGTATCCAAAGTGCAGCACATTGACACAAAAGTGTATTTGGTGGAGTTGGTTTATAGTGCATATCCATTGGTATAAGCCCTAGGTTCCAAGTCTTAGTGATGTGAATATGTTCATAATTTTATTCTCTTTTTATTATAAGTACAAATTTTTAAATAGTTTTAAAAAAGAAGCCGGTGAAAAATGCAAGGGGAAAGACCCAACTAAACTAAGAGCATCTCAAGAATAGTCTCCAAATTTTAGCTAAAATAGCTAGAAAGCTTTATAGCAAACCACTTAAAAGGTGTTTCCTCTAGCAATGTTCTCTATTTTAGCTAATCTAAATTTTTTTTATTTATTATTTTCTCTTTCTCCCCTCTTTTTCTTGCAAATCAAATATATTTCAAAGAAAAGTAAAAAACCCAACCCCACCAACCTCCCAAATGTCTCTATCTCTCCCCCCTTTTTCTCTCTCCTCCTAGCCAAATTCTCTCTCCTCCTTGCTAGATGTAGAGAATCAAGTAAGGAGTCTGCTGGAAGGAGGATTTTCCTTCTTTTTAACCAAAGTAGCTAGAGATGAGAGGATAGAGAGTCTGTTAGAGATGCTCTAACAATAGTTGATATCACACCCATACGCTTTCTCCTTAAAAAAAAATTTACTTTCTTCCACTCAAAACAAAACCAAAAAAAAAAAAAAAATTCATGTCTTCTTCTTTCTCTTGAACTCTTTTTTTTTTCTTACCGAACATACGAGCATGTAAATTTATCAAATGAAAACATTAAAAAAATTTATGATTTGATTTGTGATTGTTATTACATACTAATTGATGATATATTTTAATTATAAAAAATTTGTTTTATGATATTAAGCCATTAATTATTTTTTTTAGTATTTCATATTAGATTATGTGATGACTCCAATTAAAGTTTCACACAGGACCCTCAAAATCATCAGCCCTGAATCTTGGTGGTGTTTTATTACTTAAGAGGTGGCTCAGTCTAGGTTGGTTAAGGAAAGAAAAAAAAAAGGAGGAGGAGAGAAGAAAAAGAATGGAGAGAGAGATGTAGAAAATGAAAAAGAAAAAAGAATGGAAAAAAAAAAGATGAAAAGACAAGAGAGAGGCATGCGTTTTTTTTAATGAAAGAGGCGTGCTGTTGTTGGCATGCTTATCTTTAATATATTCATTTTTAATGAGATATTTGGAGAGAAGCTTCTACATGAAGATACACGCCTTTTTGAAATTACTTTATTTATATTTTTTTATGAAGATTTTTGAAACTATTCTAAACACAATTTAAAGTATTTGTGCTCTATAGGTCACTTGAAGGGACACAATTTCAGTATTCATGCTCTATAGGCGACCATATTTTGAAATGTGTGTGGATTTGACTACAAAAATTAATATTTGTGCCCAATACTATGTCATAATGGTTAGAATAATGTGCATTTAAGTTTCTTGTTTTTTATTTGTAAAGAAAATACAAATAATATTTTGAGGGGTATAATTATTTATTAATATAATTTGTAAGCAAAATGGCACAAAAGTATATTTTATGCGGTTAAAAAAGCTTAAACTATTCTCTCAAGTGAAGTGACAACTCTGATGATATGATAATTGGATACGAAAATTTGTGCCTAAACTATTTAGGCACAATTATTTCTTTCTTATGTTGGCATTGGACACAAAACAATTGTGTTTTTCCCGTACATCACACAAATACTATGTCAAATCTATTTCAAAAAGACATGAATATCTTTTTTTTGCTCTTTAGATCGCGCTTTTAGCCCCAATTTTTTAGTAGTGGTACAAAATATAGGTAAACAATATGAATAAGTGTAGGTAATTTTTTTTTTTTTGTTTGTTGAGAAATAGGTAAATTAATCTAAGTACACCTACAAATTAGTATAGGTAAATTAGTGGCATTTGTGTGTAGCAGGTGTTTTATGATTGTTTGTTATGTAGGTGCATTACTTAATACTGCTTGTGTTAAGTAATATATGCACTATGATGTAATGGATATAAGAAATAATTTGAAGTTTATATATACAATATGTACAACATGAGTAATGCAACTTTTTAAAAGTTTATATATACAATATTATGTACAGCATATCGTTTCTCATTGTTTATACGTTACAATATGTACAATATGGCTCTTTTGAAAGTGATTCTACATAAGCTAATAATCACTTTTATGGAAAATCACTTTAAGTGGTTTTAATTTGAAGTGATTTTATGTAGAGGCACATTGGAGGTGCTTCTTCTGAAAATGGCTTAATTAAAATCACTTAAAGAGATTATACGGAGAAGCATGTAAGAGGTGCTTATGCTATATTCTTATTTCTTCATGAGGTATGGTATATATATCCCTTGAAAGAGAATGTTATTGTTTTTACCAAGTTGTCTCTGTCACAACCTGCATTGAATTTAGATGTATTTAAAACTCCGTAGGTAAAAAATTATTACCATGTATACACATAATTGGGCATGAACTATGGAGCTATAGCAAGAAAAATAAAAAATGAATGTCTAAAGCATAACACAAATTAAATGAAAATCTCAACGTTAAAGAAGAATAAATATTAAACTCAAGGTTACCTGCAAGGTTCTCGTATCTGCTTGCTCATGGTAGCTAAATGAAACTGATTAAGCATTTGACCAACCTATATACATATATGCGTGTGTGTGTTAAGTAACCCATATCAGTTAAAAATTTCAACACGCAATTTTATCAGTAATCGAAAGAGTGACGAGTGAGAGAGTTCAATTACTTGATTCTTCGGAATCCGGTCCCTTTAGCACTGGTTGTCTGGACCCCGATGTTCCCGTTTTCCCTCCGACAGATAACGAACTTTTCGAAGGTGATGAAATCAGTTGTAGCGAAGGTCTCAGGATTCCCTCCACCCCCGTTGGGGGAAACCAGAATTAAGTGCCGTGGTCTAGCTGCATCGTGGCTGTGTTGACAGAATTTAGTTGCAGGGATCCACTTGGACTTGTGTGGATGAAGCAGAATTGGTTCACTTCCTTTCCCTTCTGGATCCCCCTCCGGACATTCTCTCAGTTCAAGAGTCTGGTCTGTTGTGTTTTCAATCTCTGTAACCCTAGACATCCATGAACCCATTACGATGAAATTCGAGTCTTCCCCTCCACCCTTTGTTTTTGTCAGGCGCTCAGACATAAACCCTTGTACAGGATAAGGAGGAAAAAAACAAAAAAAACCAGCTCCAAAAAGGTGGCTATGCTTCCAATATAATGGCGATTGACTTTGTTCGTTAAACTTTGCATCTGTGTGTGACTCATCAGTGACTGTGAATGTGGTCATCAATAAATCTACATTTGTTTAACATCCTTTCAGAGTCATATGGCAATATTGTCATTTACATATTTAAAAAATTAAATATAAAATAAGATTACAGGGAAAAGAGAAAAAAACCACACAAATTTTTGTTTGCAGCTCTATTAAATTATGCTTTTTTATTATTATAAATAAATAAAAGGTACGGGTCGTTTTGAATAAACACCAAATACCAAATCAGACAAAAAAAAAAAAAACACCAAATACCAAATAATTTGGACATTGGACCAAATAAAGACAATATTTTCCTTAATTTTGAGAATATTTCAGCATCTTTCTTCCATCTTCCGCTGTGGCATGCATCTCTAAATGTTGTGTAATTTGACTCGTTTTGTGATTCTTCTCGTAAAGATTCAGTCGCTGGAGGATACGGGTCCATTAAGGAAGAAAGAAAGCGCGTTGAGATTGTATTTTCTGTGGTTCGCAACTTCACAGGTGGGAACGTACGGCCTATAAGTTCTTTGGAAGTTTTCACTTTCTTCATTCTCTACTCTACAAGTGGGAGTTGTCCAATTCATCCGTTAGTTCGCATGAAAAAGTAATGCTAATTATTTCAACTGGCCAGTTTATTCTGCTTTGTTTTTTTGCCATAGTTAAGAAGGGGAGGGTGGAAAACAATCACATGTATTGACTATTTTGATGGCAATCTCTCTACGGACCCAACTAATTTATTTGAGACTTTCTTGTATTAGATATGTGGTCATTATACCTAGGTGACTAAGCTCTATTTTAGCATGAGGTGTTGGCAATCTAGTAATAGTTATCCTAATCTTGGAGCCCAAGATTCCGAGAAATTATATAATGATACGAAATGTACAATGTTAGCATGTAATACTTTCATTCAAATATTGCCATGTGTCAATTTTAAAATAGAAATTAAATATTTGTTTACAGCTGGACTTATATTATGAAATAAAATTTAAAATTTGAAAAACAGAAAAAGAAGAAGAAAAAAAAAATTCCCAATTTGCCGCCCCTCCCCTAAAACCCCACTGCGTTCCATGGATGCCATCCATCTCTCTTCCTCTTCCTCCCCGTCTCTTTTCCTCTTCACCATTGCCACCAGCGTCCAAAGCCTCATCTTCCTTAATTCCCCTTTTCTCTGAAATTGATCATGACAACCTTTGCCATCATCTACTATTTCCAAACCCAAATCCAATACTGCAACTCCTTGGTAACAATTACTTCAATCAACACAATACAACAATTCTCTCAAAGGGACTCTCTTTTTGCATTCACTCTAACATTTCCCAACCATTAACACAAACATCAACGCTTCCACTATTCCATTTCATCATCATAATCATTAATACTAGTTTTCTCTACCTCTCTTTAAACTCCATTACCTACGATTAATGTAAGGGTTGAAAAGGAAAAGGAAAAAGGAAGAGGAAGAGGAAGAGGAAGAAGAAGAGGAAGAGGAAGGGAGATGGGTGGCAGTCATGGCAGGTAGTGTGGAGATGGCGGCGGTCATGGCATGTTTTTGGGATTAGAGGGGCGTTGGGTTCGGGAGGGGTTGCTGTTAGGAGTTCTCTTTTTCTTTTTCCTTTTTCTTAAGTTTTTCAATTTTCTAATTTTATTTCATAAGATAAAAATTAAGAAATAAATCCAGCTGTTAAAAAAGTTTAATTTCTATTTTAAAATGGACACATGGCAATATTTGAATGGGAGTATCACATGCTAACGTGGTACATCCGTACTATTCTATAATTTATCCAAGATTCCTACGTGGTCATCACCTCCCCACCATTTAAAACTAATTGGTTCTTCCTCTGAGTATTACTATAAAAAGGATCTTTTCCCCTTGTTTTTGAAAGCACCTAACCTTGCTTGAAAGTTCATGCAAAGAGAAAGAAACACGTAGAGATAGAGAGAGAGAGAGAGAGAGAGAGAGAGAGAGAGAGAGTGTGTGTCACGACTCGACTCCCCTAGCACGATAGTGTCCGCTTTGGGCCCCTCTCTCTCCCCCACGATTTTGTTTTTTGGGAGCTCACGAGCAACTTCCCAATGGGTCACCCATCTTGGAATTGCTCTAGCCACCAACTTGCTTAACTTCGAAGTTCCTAAGAATCCGAAGCCAGTGAGCTCCCAAAAGGTCTCGTGCTAGGAAGAGAAGTGCCTACACATTTAAAGCACTTCATATTTCCCCCCCCCGAGCGATGTGGGATTGCTCACCGTTCTTGTTCCCTAAGACATGGGTCATACAATCCACCCCCCTCAGGCCCAGCTGTCCACTCTGGAACATTTTTGGTCGGGTCTGGCTCTCGATACTATTTGTCACGACCCGACTCCCCTAGCACGATATTGTCCGTTTTGGGCCCCCCTCTCTGCCCTCAGCGATTTTGTTCTCGGAGCTCACGAGCAACTTCCAGTGGGTCACCCATCCTGGGATTGCTCTAACCCCCAACTCGCTTAACTTCGGAGTTCCTGAGAATCCAAGGTAGTGAGCTCCCAAAAGGCCTCGTGTTAGGAAGAGAAGTGCCCACACATTTAAAGCACTTCACCTTTCCCTCCCCGAGCGAATGGAGAGGAGGTAATGTGCCTTATATGTACACACCCGCATCCATCTAGCACGATGCCTTTTGGGAGCTCACTGGCTTCGGAGTCGTCAGGAACTTCGAAGTTAAGCGAGTTGGGGGCCAGAGCAATCCCAGAATGGGTGACCCACTGAGAAGTTGGTCGTGAGCTCCTAGAAACAAAACCGTGAAGGCCAGAGAGAGAGGGGCCAAAGCCGACAATATTCGTGCTACGGCGGAGCCGATCCGGATGTGACAATTTGGTATTAGAGCCACTCTGGCGTGTGGTGCGAGTGTGCCGACGAGGACGTCGGGCCCCTGAAGGGGGTGGATTGTAAGATCCCACATCGACCAACGGAGAGGAGGTGATGTGCCTTATATGTACACACCCGCATCTATCTAGCACGAGGCCTTTTGGGAGCTCACTGGCTTCGGAGTCGTAGGAACTTCTGAAGTTAAGCGAGTTGGGGGCCAGCAATCCAATGATGGATGACCCACTAGGAAGTTGGTCTTGAGCTCCAGAAACAAAACCGTGAAGGCCAGAGAGGGGGGCCCAAAGCGGACAATATCGTGATACAACGGAGCCGACCCGGGATGTGACAGAGAGAGAGAGAGAGAGAGAGAGAGAGAGAGAGAGAGAGAGAGAGAGAGAGAGAGAGAGAGAGAATAGTGATAAAATTCTCAGGAGGAGTTAGGGCCCGTACGTAGCTTATGGATGTTTTTCTTAACTTGGAATTAGCTTTGAAAAAGAGGTAGGGATTTCTTGGGGGCCTTTTACAGAGATTGATTTAATTAAATTTCGTGAGCATTATATTATGCATGGTATTATAGTTTGGTTAACGTTCCTTGTATTGGGTGTTTACTTATTCTTAACTATTTGAACAATGTTGGCATAATTGTATATACATTGGTGATGTTTTAAATGGTTACATTGTTGTGAAGGATATGTGAAAGGCATAATTATATCATGTTATGGAAATTGGCTAGAATTGTTGGGTCGAGAAACTAATGATGCAAACAGAAGGTAATGGAAATGATCTTTTGTGAGTTGAGTCTAACTCTTGGCAGTACCAGATCTCAGGGATCCCACAATGTACATGGTTTTTATTGGGTGATACGGGACTGACGATAGGGAGTTGGACAAGATGACTAACAAAATGGGATTTATGGGATGATTGAGATAGGGGTTATCTCATATAAATGGGCATTCGGGACCAAGTGATATAAGCATGGTATGAGACGTGTAGGTCTGTTTGTCTAGTTATATTAATTAACGGGATTAGATGAAGACATTCATGCATTATTATTAACAATGTGATATTTGGTTGTGTGATTGTATGTCACTTAATTTAGTTATAACAATTTACTATGAAAAGGTTTATGTCCCTATTGAGTTGTGGTTTCGCTCACCATCCTAACAGATTTTGCAGGTATTAAACCTGAAATCTAGAGCTTGTGTGGAGACCCCAATTATTTTAAAAGGATAAAAGAAGATATTTATCTTTTGGATAAACTTGTACGATATTATCTTTTTAAGATATTTATCATTTGGATAAACTTGAATGATATTATCTTTTTAAGATATTTATCTTTTAGATAAACTTGGATGTTCTTATCATTTTAATATTGAAGTTTATCCTATCCCTATAACCACTATAAATAGGAGCATAACTTTATAATTTCAAAACTTGAGAAATGAGAGAGAGAGAGAGAGAGAGAGAGAGAGAGAGAGAGAGAGAGGGAGGTGATTATTGGAGGAGATAAGTAGATGGGTTGTCTTGCCAATTTATTTAAAGGGTTCTCATTAGCGAGGTGAGTGGTTTATGTAATGTGTTCTAAAAGTTCTTATTTTGTGATAAAATATGAAAATCATGAATTATCGTGGATTTGTTCTATTTACAAATATCTCTCTATTATAAGTCAAGCATGTCTAATTTAGTGCAATCTTTCACACTATATATATTGATTGGAATATTCATAAAGTATGTATTATTCATGGAACATGAGAACTTCAATGTTGGAGTATCCAAGGGATAGATGTACCACACGGGGACATAGGGCAGTGAAGCCAATAGGGGTCACGTGGTTGGTTACATGCTATGAAGGATAACCGAGATATGAAGGGATGATGTGATATGATTTGGATTGGTGTATCTTTTCATGATATTTTCTAGAGTGTGTAAAACGGCTTTGCTTGACTGGCATATTACATAATCTACTCACTGAGCGGTGGTTGCTCATCCCTCACTATGTTTAATTTTTCAGATGAATTAGTGGGCAAGACAAGGACTAAACCAGTTGATGATGAATTAGATGAGAGTGATAAAACTTTATTTACTTATTGTAAAGTTGTAAAGATTTTTGGGAGCTATTTTTATAAAAAAAAAGTTTATTTTATGTTCCTGCTTCTTTATATTTTATTTTCTCACGCACCGGGCGCGCGTTTCCACCTACCCTCTTGGGTCCAAGGCGTGACAGAATGGTATCAGAGCATAGGGATTAGACACCCTTGGGAACTGTGGTAGAACATTAGTGTGAGCATATATGTTTGAATTTAAAGAAGTTAATAACAAAGATCTTTGGGAGTTGATTTTTTTAATTAAGTGCTAGTAAATTTCGAGGACGAAATTTCTTTTAAGGAGGATAGATTGTGGAGACCCGTATTTTAAAAAGATAAAAGAAGATATTTATCTTTTGGATAAACTTGTACGATATTATCTTTTTAAGATATTTATCATTTGGATAAATTTGAATGATATTATCTTTTTAAGATATTTATCTTTTAGATAAACTTGGATGTTCTTATCCTTTTAATATTGAAGTTTATCATATCCCTATAACCACTATAAATAGGAGCATAACCTTATAATTTCAAAACTTGAGAAATGAGAGAGAGAGAGAGAGAGAGAGAGATGTGATTATTGGAGGAGATAAGTAGATGGGTTGTCTTGCCAATTTATTTAAAGGGTTCTCATTAGCGAGGTGAGTGGTTTATGTAATGTGTTCTAAAAGTTCTTATTTTGTGATAAAATATGAAAATCATGAATTATCGTGGATTTGTTCTATTTACAAATATCTCTCTATTATAAGTCAAGCATGTCTAATTTAGTGCAATCTTTCACACTATATATATTGATTGGAATATTCATAAAGTATGTATTATTCATGGAACATGAGAACTTCAATGTTGGAGTATCCAAGGGATAGATGTACCACACGGGGACATAGGGCAGTGAAGCCAATAGGGGTCACGTGGTTGGTTACATACTATGAAGGATAACCGAGATATGAAGGGATGATGTGATATGATTTGGATTGGTGTATCTTTTCATGATATTTTCTAGAGTGTGTAAAACGGCATTGCTTGACTGGCATATTACATAATCAAATCACTGAGCGGTGGTTGCTCATCCCTCACTATGTTTAATTTTTCAGATGAATTAGTGGGTAAGACAAGGACTAAACCAGTTGATGATGAATTAGATGAGAGTGATAATGCTTTATTTACTTATTGTAAAGTTGTAAAGATTTTTTAGAGCTATTTTTATAAGAAAAGTTTATTTTATGTTCCGACTTCTTTATATTTTATTTTCTCACGCACCGGGCTCGGGGTTTCCACCTACTCCTCGGATCCGGGGCGTGACAGCTTGTGATGATTTTGGCATATCTATGGAGTGTATTGTATACATAGCTTGTGGATGAATAATGAGTTACTCTTTTAGTGAACTCTTGAGTAGTTCTAACTTGTAAAATAATGTAAAAATTTTAAGATTTCAGATGTTGTCGTTTCCACTGAATATTTTATGTGAAATATTTATTTAAATGTTTCTTCACATTTTAGTTATAGTTTTTATTAAATTCTATAATTAAGGTGTGAATCACGTCTTAACCCAAGGTTACATAAATTCGTGAGTTAGGGCATGACAAGTTGGTATCAGAGTGAGTTTTACAGTTTCATTAAATTGTTTTGTTATTCACTGACCTATTAAATTAATGTTTAAGATGCAACCTGATCAGAGTGATGATACATGGGGAGGGTCCCAAATGGGACCCGATGGCCTCATACCAGTAGACGAAGAAGTATACCACAGTTGTCTACTCAACCATGCTTATGTGGACGTAATTAATGAAGTTGTTAATACATGATATAGAAGGATGCAGAGACTGGTTGGTAGACATCGATTATAGGCCAACAATATTATGAGTCAATATCAGTTAAATATTGAAGCACACTCTTACAACCAAGTGTTGGAAAATGCTATGATTATACATGTTTATATTTGGCCACCACTAGGGATAGACTTACCTTATGTTCCAGAACCACAAGGGTTAGATTTACCCCATGTCCCAGACCCAGGAGATGAAGCATATTTGGAACTTCTGGACCTTGATGCTCTATCCTGAATATATTGCGTCAGTTGTTTCAGTGGTTATCACTGAACCATAAAAGTCTATGAGAAGAAAACATAAGTTGAATGTAAGCTTTATGGGAGCATTTTTGCTCATCATTTTAATCTAAAATGTATGCTCACTATCCTTCTCAACATTTGACACGTGTCCATGAGTATAACCATAGTTATATAAATCAAAGTAAAAAGTTAACCATGGTAATGTCTATGAACACGTGTCAAGTATTAAAAAGGATGATATGTCACGACCCGACTCCCATAGCACGATATTGTCCGCTTTGGGCCCCCCTCCCGCCCTCACGGTTTTGTTTCTGGAAGCTCATGAGTAACTTCCCAGTGGGTCACCCATCTTGGGATGCTCTGGCCCCCAACTCGCTTAACTTCAGAAGTTCTTACGACTCCGAAGCCAGTGAGCTACCAAAAGGCCTCGTGCTAGGAAGAGAAGTGTCCACACATTTAAAGCACTTCACCTTTCCCTCCCCGAGCGATGTGGATTGCTCACCGTTCTTGTTTCCCCAAGACACGGGTCTTACAATCCACCCCCCTTGGGGCCCAGCGTCCACGCTGGCACACTTCCGGTCGGGGTCTGGCTCTAGATAACATTTGTCACGACCCGACTCCCCTAACACGATATTGTCCGCTTTGGGCCCCCTCTCTGCTCTCACGATTTTGTTTCTGGAGCTCATGAGCAACTTCCCAATGGATCACCCATCCTGGGATTGCTTTGGCCCCCAACTCGCTTAACTTCGGAGTTCTTACAACTCCGAAGCCAGTGAGCTCCCAAAAGGCCTCGTGCTAGGAAGAGAAGTGCCCACACATTTAAAGCACTTCACCTTTCCCTCCTCGAACAATGTGAAATTGCTCACCGTTCTTGTTTCCCCAAGACATGGGTCTTACATGATAAATATACACATTAAGTTAAAGTAGTAAGCATAAATATTGCGTAAGCTTTATTGTGATACCAATCTACTTGGATAGAGAGATGCTGTTGTGAAATTGGCACTTAGGTGACGATGGGTAAATTAAATGACACAAACACAACCACAACAATCTTCACACACTTTAGACCTTGACCAAAGCACTTATGACTAGTCAACTGCTTGTCATGAACAATCACAATCAAGAATACATACAGAGCATGCCACAATGTACCTGCAACTCTAGAAAAATACTAGTGACAACCTAGGCACTCAGAAGGACCCGTCAATCTAGGCATCCCCTGTGCTAGCAACAACTATGGTGGAAGTGTGTGAAAACATTATAATCAAGTAAATACCAAACAACAGATAATGATGACTAGTCAACCACCAAAAACACAAACCCAGAAAAATTACAGATATGCAAACCAAATTTTGGTCACCCAGAAACTCACCATTGGGAAAAGAAGTGCCCACACATTTAAAGCACTTCACCTTTCCCTCCCCGAAGCGATGTGGGATTGCTCACCGTTCTTGTTTCCCCAAGACATGGGTCTTACATGATAAATATACACATTAAGTTAAAGTGGTAAGCAGAAATATTGCATAAGCTTTATTGTGATACCAATCTACATGGATCCAGAGATGCTTTTGTGAAATTGGCACTTAGGTTGTCATCCCTTGTCCCGAACACACGTATATCTTTGGGAGTCACTAGATTTCTGCCAACTCCAATGGCAACATCGTTGTCCAGGAGTATTGAGTCATTGACAGTCACAGGTCCCCGTGCGGAGGCAAAGTATGGCACCCATCCTGGTGCCGTTGCTTGACCCCATGTCTAGAGTTGGTGGAGCTAGGTTGAGATCCAACGAAAATGGGTAGTTAGAGGCCATTTGATTTCTCACTCGTTTTTCTTCTTTCTTTCGTTTCTCTTTTGTGTGTTTCTGAGTTTGTGTTTTTCACCATTTCTTTTTAGCTTTTTATAGACTTAGTCTGCTAAACCCTAGCCGCTGCGGTTCTGAGTTCTGTGCGGCTCTTACGGCTTATCTCTACATGTCGCCGCACCCGTTTCCCAACCTCCCTAAATTTCATTTTCACCTTTCACCACATTCACATGAAAAAGTCATCGCGCCTTCCTACGAGGCCAATAATTCTGGCTTGGGGGATGTGATAGCTGCCTCTGTGCGCCGACACGTCCCTCACCCCTTTTACCCATGACTTCCCAGGAACCAAGGCATCAGGGACCACACTCATTTTTTTAGAAATCCCGCCTTCGCGCTCCCAATTCACGTTTCATTTTATAAAAAAAAAAATTAAAACAAAATTTAACATGTGGGCTTCGGACTTCATTGTGGGCTTCGAGGTTTTCACCGTTGTTTAGGTTTCAAAGTGGGTTAACTTTCTTGTGGGTTGGATTTTCAATCGTTTGAGTTTTGGTTTGCGTAAGACTGTCTGTTTAGGGCTTACTGTTTTGAGTGTTTTCAATTCTTTTTATTTTTTTGTTTGTTTTGTAATTTTTATTTTGTAATTATTTTCTTTTTGTATTTTATTAGTTTTATTTGCTTTAATACTTTCATTTCTTGTTATGACATTGCTTGTTCCTAATTTTTAAACATTGAGGACAATGTTCATTTCTAGGTTTGGGGGTATTGGAGTTTAGCAAGTAAATTTGGTTTAAAAAAAAAATTATTAATTTTTTTTAAAAAAAATTATTAATTAATTAATTTCTTACTTGTTTTTCTTTTTTCTATATTTTGAGTCTTGTTTTGTTTTGAGTCACTTTCCGAACACACTTGATGAGATTATGATAAATGTTTGCATGACTTAAATGAAAATTGAATTTTATTTATTTATTTTTTATTATTATTATTTATTATATTTTTTTAATGTAAATTTTTACTGTAAAAAAAAATATATAATTAATTTGGCATCATTCTAGCATGATATGTTTGAAACCTTCTTTGCACATGCCATTTGTTTCATAATTTTCCAATTAAAGGATTTGCATGACCCAAAGAATTGTATCAAGCATAAATTAGACTTGTATAACCATATAATGTGAGCTTTTGAGCCTTGTGCTTCATTTCATGAGTGTTATACATATACTCTTATTTTCTTGTCATCAAAGTTGTTGTTTGATCTCATTATTCATTTATTTGGTTGAACACTTAAAAGTCATTCATTCTTTTGCAATTTGATTTCATGACATTTAAGAAATGATATTAAGGCCATTTTTGGATCGTTTGTGCCTTTCAAGCTAACTTTATGCATGCTTAAGCATGATTTTTCATTGTTAACCATTTTGAGCCTACATGTAAACTTTTTCTTTCATTTTACCAATTGCAATTCATAGATTTAGCCCGAAAAACAAGAATTTACCTTTCTAAGGAACTCATGAGCTCTAATTCGGATGTGTTTTTCATGCTAAGTTTGGGAAGGGAAATTACATAAAGAAAACAAAAATATAGAACTTCACACAATTGGTGAAAGAAAAGAGAAAAGTTGTGATTAAATGGTAGTTGAATGAAATTGCATTTTTGGGCCTTCAAAATAAATTGGTGTTTGGAAAGGAGTTTAAATCATTGTAAATGAAGGTATAAGGAGTTTTTATCATGTAAAAGAAAATATCTGATCGTGATGATTCGAAGTCTTGTAAATAATTATTTTATGCTTTTACATTTTTGAGTTCCTTGGACTTTGTATTATCCATATCTTTCATTTCTTACTCACCTTACACCCTTGGCCCCATTACAACCTATGTTAAAGACCTAAATTGATCTTAAATGTCATATGGTTTAATTGCATGCATTTTCTTACTTTTAAGTGTTTTGCATCCTTCTTGAGATCATATTAATGCAAGTTCTTCATCTTCCTATTTTGAGTTAAGTCCCTTATGGTTTAACTCTAATCTCATGTTTATAACTGAGTGATGCATTGTAGCCCTCTTCTAAGTGATTCATTTGTAAGAGGACAACTTTGGTGAGATTTGAAGTTGCATTTGTGCTTGGTATGATTTTTGAAATTGTGTGAAAACTAAGATTGGAGAATTTGTTGCATTTGGCAATCACACTACTACACTTTGAGCATATTATGTTTTGAACTTTGCCGCCTTCTAAATAATGTCTAAATTGAGTTTTTATTGTTAAAACTTTTGAGTCATGTGCATGAGTCATTTCTCTTCGGAAATGTTCGGAAAGTTTATTTTGAGTTCTTTTTTTATTTTTGTGGTTGTTTTTATTTTTATTTTTGATTTTGCTTTTATTTTTGTTTTTGTTATTTTGCTTAAGGACTAACAAATCTAATAAGTTTTCTAACCATTTTGCTTTGTAGAGTTAGAAAAACGTTTGTGGGTATCGATATTCTGTTAAACCCTCAGGAGACACAACTCCTCCTACTAGGGATGCCTAGAGGTTTAAAGGCTTGTTGCATACGCTAAATGCAATCGAGTTACCTGTGGAAGTGGTTTAGTTAACTTCTTCTTTTGTTTTTAACTTTGTTTTGTGTTGTTTTGCTCGAGGACTAACAAAATCTAGGTTTGGGGGTATTTGATCGGTTCATAATTGTATATCATTTTGTACCCTTCTAGCTTATGATTTGGTTATGTTTTTTAGTTAAACTTGTGCTTTTAATCCTTTTTGTGTTTATCTTTCAGTTAATTGAGATTTAGGTAACAATGATGGCTTTGGATAGGAAATGATGCAATCCAAGCATGTTAAGGCATGATTTGGATGAAGGGAAGAAGAGCTTAAAGACAAACTCATTTTTTGCTACAGCCCCCTGCCAGTCCAGTTTCGTAGGTCATATTACAAGCTTTGTTTCAGCAACCTACACAGCTCGGATGAGGCAGCATTCTTCATGAAAGTTGTTCCAATGGGTGTATACAATAACATATCCAACATTCAGCCTCATTGGATAAATCTGGAGTCCGTTACCTAGCAAACACCGAGCCATGCTCAGGATGGATTTTTGTCAGCGAGCAAAACGAGTTAGCAATTTGTTTTGGCCTTAACTTTTTCATCCGAGCTTGGATTGGGCCAATACTTGTGTGGTTGGATCACACACATTCTGAAATTCAATTTGGAGTGCTTAAAGTCGTCATTTGCTTAAGAGAAGCCCAATTCGTAAGCCCTTGAAGTTGCTGGTCATGCTGACTTGCAGATGAGCTCATTGCTTGCTTGGTCATGCTGGACATGAGGATGAGCTATTGGTTTCTGGATGGAAGCTTGGTCATGCTGACATGAAGATGAGCTAGGGCTGCTGGTGGGATTTATTGGTGAAGTGCATCAACAATTTTCTAATACAAGTGCATCAACAATTTTCTAATACAAGTGCATCAACCAATTCAGATTTTCTAATTCAAGTGCATCAACCAATTCAGATTTTATAATAAAAGTGTTGTATGTATTAGCCATTTTGAATTCAGATTTTCACTTCCCTTAAGCCTATAAATAGGGAAATTCTCTAAGCTTGTAAACACACCCCAAGGGGGGAGCTCTCAAACACTTCTCTAGAGCTCCCTTCCCTTCTCTCCCTCAAATTCTCTTAGTTTCCTTTCAAGTTATCAATTGTTGTAACAAAATGATTTCACTAAATTTTCCTTCAAGTTTTCTTAGTTCCACTTTACTTTTCTTTGTAATGTAAATTCTTTTCTTAAGTTTTCAAGTTGAATTAGTTTCCAAGTTTCAATTATGGTTTTTGTTCTTATTCATTATGCTTATAAGTTAATATGCTAGTTTGAATGATTGATCACCATTTAGGCTTGCATGTTAGCTATCTTGGTTTGAATTAAGAGTATACACCATGCTTTAATTCGAATTGAACTATGAATAGGAAGAGTATGTATGGACATTCGACAACATGGATTAGATACATGCTTGGTTGTTTAAATTGTTCTTCTATGCTTAATGGGTTCCTAATGCTTAATTTTAGGTTAGACAACAAATGATCAAATTAGGGAATTAGGAACACAAAGTTATGACCAAACACCATGGCTTAATCATACTTTAGCTAGAATCAATCTGTTAATCTAATTGAACTTGGGAACTTATCTACTTGAGTTAGTTATTTTCTTTCTTCCTTGTTTTATTTATTTCCTTTTGTTTTCATTTATGTTTTGTGTAGGAAAACTGAGTTGGATCCTTCAATCACCAATCCCTGTGGAATTCGACCTCGCACTTACATATGCTATACTACCAACGGTTCCTTTGCACTTACGAGTATCACAAGTTGAGGATGCAAGTTGAATCAATTTTGGTGCAGCTGAATCTACGCAAGAATTGCAAACACCAAACGTAAATATTTGCGTAAATATTATTGAGATTGAGTTGAGTGGCAGCACAGCTTGAAAATAAATCCAAGACAATATAAAAGGACTAAACGTTAAATCCAAGACCACAAAGATGACAGGTGGCTGGATTGGATAATATAGACCACAAAGATCTTTTCAACTCTTATGGTTATAGCCATGTTAGATTGTGCTAAGCTGAAACTGTTGAAGATTATATAAACCATTTCAGATTAAATCACCAGCATGAAAATATTGTAAATTTACTATATTATATGAGAAGAAAACACCAATTTCAACGTAAACTTTATTAATTATGATACCAATATCAATCTACTTGGATAACGCTAGATAGCTCAATGCTAGAACTGTTGAAGCCTCTAGTATTCGGTGCACATGCTCATGCACTTGCCACCTTCACAAACCCTAATGCAGTTGTCATTGCTGGATATGGGGGGTATGCATTGAAGAGCTTTCTTGCAAGGAATGGTCCAGCAACCCACAGTTACGATGACGGAAAAGCATACAAAGAGAGCCATGCACAGTAGAAAGTAGAAATCACGCAGCTGTTTGTGTTGATTATCAACCAGCCCAACCCCCTTGCGGATCTGCCTTTGTTCCGGTTCATCCTTAATTCCTACAGTTGCAAGATCTTGAGAAGCAACCTGCCCTGAAGCTTCTATTTTCGTTGAAGTCCAGTACGATAATATGTCACATTTGAGCCCATGATCTGAAGGTGAAGTTTCTAGCTTCGCCAGATCACTTTCCAATTTATTGCGCTCAATCTTGGTTTGGTGTCTCTGCATGACGCATCTTTTATAATTGCCTCCAATTACAAGCAATGAAACCAAGTTGAGTATGGCTGCAATTAGAGAGAGGCTGAAAAGGAACCAGCGATCTGAGCATCGCAGCGCTGTGGTGGCAGTGAGGATAGCCCCCAAAAGAATTCCTTGAAAGACGAAGTAGTAGTTTGCAAGGTTGAAGGCACTCGTTTGAAGATGGTTTACACGAACGTCCTGCTTCTCAATTGTAGCTTGTAGCTCCTCTTTTGTTTTCTCCATGTTTTCTTTTTTTTCTTTGTCACCATTTGGTGGACACGGATGGTTGGCCATACTCAAACTAAGAGAGGTAAAGATAACAATCCAGGGTCTTAGAGTAAAGTCCCCTCCTCCTCCATACAGCTTATATACACAGAGTTACTGTTGGCTTTTGTGAATAATCCAATACACTCACTCTCACACTCAGCTGCACCTGATTCAAAAAGTAAAGCAAAATTTCTCAGTGCAGGACGTCCGTTCTTTGTTAAAGGCAGATTTTGTACTGATAACATTGTCGACCACTGTAAATATATCAATGGTCCTAGTGCTGCCACATGTCAGAAGATTAAAGAGTAAAGCTGTTGAGATATTGTTAGTCTTGTTAGGAAGTTTAGGAAAACTGTTAATATTGATAAGAGAAGGTTAGAGAAGTTAGAGAGGTTAGAAAACATGAACAAGGCTTTAGCTAAGCTGATATAAATACTGTAATTGTGCTCAGTTGAGCTTAATGAGAAATACAACAACTCTTTACATACCGTTTTTTGTGATTTCTTTCTATCTCTCAATCTCTGAAATTCTTTCTGCTTTATTTCTTGTATTCTCTGCTATTGTGTTCTTTAGTCTTCCTATCTTAACATGGTATCATTTGCCATGGATCGATTATGATATTCTGTTCTTCTGCTTCCGCACTCTCTTCCTCTTTGTTTTCTTTCTCTGGATTCCACTTTGGCACACATATAATCGAGGACGGATTTTGTATTGATAATGCTATCGACAGCAGCAATAAAAACAAAACAAAACAACAACAACGTAACGGAGGAAAGTTGCTCTCGTGTTACAAACTTCTGCTTGTCTCTTTGGCAAAGTGTAGACCGTTGAAAGGGAAAACTTCCCTGTTAGTACACTTGAACGTGCTTCGCATATCACCAACACACAAAAGCTGGGCATGCATGTGGCTGAAAACAATCCACATCCTGAGGAAAACCATTGCATAATTCAAGATGTCTACTCTGTAATTCAATTATTGATACATCATCTACTATTTTTTCTTTATGGGGTTTGAAAATTTGGAGATGCTCATTTATTGCATCTGAAATTAACAAGTATCAAGTCAATGGATCGATATACGTGTTTAGATTGCCTGAACAAAAATCAAAGTACACTTTTATATATTATCTTGAATTGATGAACTCAATCAACATATATATGCTTGAATTCACCCTCCAAATTGATTGTTTTACTATTTTCTCTGTACTCAACATATATAACTAGTGAGTGTAGAGGCTAAAAAAAAATGTTAAACCTAATCTAAGTCCACCTTTTAGGACTTTTAGAATTTTAACCACTCGAGGGAGATTTGAGCACTGCTTGAGGAATCTAGAAGGGGATTTGAGTACTGCAAGAATCTCAATAGGGTTAGTGAAGTGATCAAGGAAACCTCGAGTGGGTAACTTTCTAAATCTTGAAGAAAAAAATGGCTTAATGTCGTTTTAAAAATATTTAGTGTGTTGCTAGGATTTCACATTAGAGGGGGCCCTTCATAAAACTTGTCTTCTCTTTATAATATTTATCATGAATTTCATATTTAAATTGGTTAAATACTAATTTCATCATCTATAATATTAAAGACTTAAAAATTAACATTTTATATTCCAACAGAGAAAAGAAATAGAAAAATAAAGAGTTTATAAAGTGCAATATTAAGGTACCCAACTCATACCAAAAAAAAAAGGAAAATAAAAGATTCACAAAACTTTAAACAAAAGAGGAAGAGAAAGAAATATTAAAACTTCAGGAGTTTTTAGCGCAAATATCTTAATCTACAGTGGCCATGAGAACTATGGCTATTATACCGTAGATTTCTAGTAGTGTGGCTCCGCCCCTGCTGGTAGCATAGCTTGGCGGTGCTCAAAGGTCTGGCAGGCGGTGCACCGGTGTTGCTGGTGATGCCACGATCAACTTAGGAGATGAGGGAGGAGATGAGGGAAGAGGAGATAAGTATAGGGTTATTAAATCTTTTTTTTTTCCCTTAAGAAAAGGCTAAAATCTAAAAGAATAATAAATATTTATAGGCTGGCCACATAATCTGACCTGGTATATACAAGTAAGCTGCCACATAATGTAGTGAGTTAAATGCGGTCAATTGACTGTTTGGACAGTATTTTTCACAGTATTTTTCACTATTTTAGCAGTACCTTTGCCTATATTTATTTTTCGAACTCTATTTATATTTCTGATTATATATATATAATCAGGTATATTCTTGTAATAATTCAGGCGGAAGAGGATGCAGGGCCTTTATAGCTAGCCAGCCCCACTCCATTATGCAGAGTCGTACAGACAAAGTTTCCAGGTCGCACATGTTGATTGTCTTTTCTTTGGTCGACATGCAAACTCTGAACTTAGGTAAATTCTTAATTAATCTCATCGATCACCTTTTCCTTGCTCGGGTGGCTTGTTTTGGTACTATACTAGGTAATTTGCTTTCATGTATGGTAAGTAAAGTGTTTTGATTTGGAAGCTTGCCACGGAAATTAAATATGATCATATGGAAGTAAGAAAATATGAGTTATAAGCAGAAAAGCCAACCTTTTTTTTTTTTTTTTTCTGTGTTGAATCTTATCTTTTATATGAGGCCTGATTCTTTAATAATACCCAAAAAAGTCTTATTTGTAAAATATGTATACAAGCACAAAATCACATTAACCATTGCAGATTAAATAACGAGCATCAAAATATGGTAAACTTTATTGTGGTTCCAATCTACTTGGATATCCCTGGCTCAAAGCTATAACTGTTGAACTTGAAGCCCTAGAATTGGGCACAGATGCTCATACATTTGGCACCTTCACAAACCCTAATACATTTATCACCGTTGGCGTTTGATATCGGGGGTGAGCATTGAATTGTTTCCTTGCAAGGAATGGTCCAGCAACCCACAATCACGATGGCGGCAAAGATTATAAATAGACCCATGCAAAGTACAAAGTAGAACTCACGTAGATAATTTGTAACAACCGGAATGACCCTCCTTCTATGCCTTGGTTCCGGTTCATCCTTAATTTCTACGGCCGTAGGATGTTGAGAAGCAACCTCTGGATGTTGAATCTTTGTCGTATCCCAGTAGGTTAATATTTTAGTTTTGAGCCTTTGATCTGAAGGTGAAGTTTCTAGCTTCCTCAGATCATTTTCCAATTCAATGAGCTCACTCTTGGTTTGGTGTCTCTGCATGACGCTTCTTTTATAATTGCTTCCAATTACAAGCAATGAAACCAAGTTGAGTATGGCTGCTATCAGAGAGAGGCTGAAAAGGAACCAGCGATCTGAGCATCTGAGCGCTGTGGTGGCAGTGAGGATAGCCCCCAAAATAATTCCTTGAAAGACGAAGTAGTAGTTTGCAAGGTTGAAGGCGCTCGTTTGAAGTTGATTTACTCGATCATCCTCCTTCTCAATGATAGTTTGCAACTCCTGTTTTCTTTTCTCCATGTTTTCTCTCTTTTCTTTGTCACCATTTGGTGCACATGGATGGTTAACCATACTCATACTAAGAGAGCTAAAGATAAGAATGCAAGGAGTCTTAGAGTAATTCAAGTCCCCTCCTCCTCCATACTACTTATGTATACAGGTATACAGAGATAATTCTGTTGGCTTTTTGAATATGCCAAAACACTCACTGTCTCTCACACTCAACTCAACATTATTATACATGGGCACAACCAAACCAATTATTGTGAATAAAAATAAAATAAAAAAACTTACCTAATCATTCAATTCAAAATTAAAAAAAAAAAAAAGGAAACTCAATAAAGGCCTACTCATAGTAAATAAAAAATAAAAAATAAGAAGAAGAAAAACTTACCCAATTGCTCAATTCAAAATTAAAAAGAGGAAACTCAATAAAAACTCAATTTAAACTTATAGCTTAAATCAATTAACCTAGTATCAATTAGGAAATTGAAAAAGACATGATAGAAAAACTTGATTATGTAAAGTTAATTTATACTTTTAAATTGAAAATGCAAGCTGAGTAATATTTAAGTGATGTTTTGATGCATTTTATAAATTTGTTGTGTAAATTCCATATTGATTGTTTCTTTTCTATTACAATTATGAATTTCAGTTCATATAATATATTTTTTAACTTACTGAAGAAAAAAAAATCACATAAATATACATATAGAGTATAAGGTCCCATTTAGGATGTTCGCCCTGGATCTCCAAAATCTAGAGCAACACCAAGATACATTACAGAAGTCAATGGGGGTAGTACATAGTGGAAACGTCTAAGGTAACCTCTAAGCACGAATGTTTGTGTGAGTAACTCCTTCCCCTTCCTACCTTTTACAGGAAAAAAAAGGGGAAGATTTCCTTTCGTAGTGTTGTGGACCGAATCAACCCAAAAAACAGAGGAAGAATAAGGGAGGAAAGTTGCTCCATTGAAGCGTGAGAACATCTCTTTGGCAAAGTTCACACTGTTGAAAAGGATTACGCTTCAACCTGTTTTTGCTTTACAGAGATCACCCGCACACAAAAGCTTGAGCATTAAAATAATTCAAGATCTCTGATCTAATTCAGTCATTTCAAGATCAAGGGTGTCTTAGTGGTGGGACCCCTAATTTGTCTCTAATGATAATTAGCAATTGATAATGTGATGATGTTGCGTGCCGGCCAAAAGATTAACGCGGCTGGCTGGTGCTCAAGTTTTCTTTATGGGTCTGAAAAATTTGAGATGCTCTTCTTTTCGCGATCATCTCTTTACTAGAGAGAATGTGTCATATTGAGCTTTTGGATCAAATGGTTGAGCCCACTAAACTAACGCATAAGCCCACACAAACGTCCGAGGAAAAATCCTTTTAGATCCCCTGCTCCCCTCCTTTTCACTAAACCCTATATGTAATTTTTTGTCTTGTACAACAGAAAATATGAATTCCAATCTTCTATATAAGTACCTATTTACCACAAAATCTTCAAATGCTTCAA
Organism: Prunus fruticosa; assembly: GCA_018703695.1. NCBI lineage: Eukaryota > Viridiplantae > Streptophyta > Magnoliopsida > Rosales > Rosaceae > Prunus > Prunus fruticosa. The sequence continues at coordinate 56,005,353 of CM031917.1, forward strand.
TTAGTTTCAGCCCATAAAAGTACCACATCCTACTTTCTGATTGTTATAGGGTCTTACATGCATTAACGGTCAAAAATTACTTATGTGTGAGCGATTATCCTAACACAGTTGTTCTCGTAATAGTTGAAAATAAACTCTAGGGTGTGTGCTTCACTTATGTTATGATGATATTCACACTCTAAGCATTTCATGTGAACACAATGAACAGCGTTTGAATTACGTTAACTGTAAAAACATGTGTGAAATATATATATAGATATAGATAAGAAAAATGCATATTCACACAGGGAATTTGAAGACGGCATGTTCGACCTCACCGGAAACACACCACAACATAGCTGCTGTTGCATATGAGTCATCACTGTCTATAAGAGGATGTCCCAGTTTATTAATTATAAGATGGAAATCATTGGCTGGCAATTAGGTGTTGACCACAACATTTTTCTTAATGTTGTGAATATCCTTTTTGCTCCGCTATTTTAGCCTCTCTAAAAGCTCAATATTCACGTCCTCTTTCTTCCATTTTCAACTGTTGCATCTGTGACTCTATATATATTGATTGCTCTTGTGAATATTTGTACTGTTTATAAGAAATCGTGTTCTTCAATTTGTTTGATCATAGTTAGAAGATTACATGTTGTATAATTTGACTAGTTTTGTGATTCTTCTCGTAAAAATTCAGTCGGTAGAGGCTACGGGTCCATTAAGGAAGAAAGTTTTCGGAACCTGGCCTCTCTCATAATACAGTTGGTCTGAAGCCAGTTCCACATCATTATGCAGCAATCCTCCACAAGACTTTCTCTCGTTAAAGGACAAACTTAGACGACGAAAGCTCCCAGGTCCCAGCCCATGGAGATTGTATTTTCTTTGGTCGACTAAATTAAATTTGGCACATGCATACACCAAAACCTATATGTAAACTGTTTATCTCGTCATCGGTAAAGTGCCTATTTCATCTTTCTGTTAAATATGAGCGTAAATAGTGTTGTCCCTATTCCTTGATGGATATTGAACTTTTTGGTGGCTGAGAGCAGGCTGTAAGTAAATAGCTATGAATGGTGCTTAGATAGTAGCTACTGAATCTCTGTGGCCAATCACACCATCTAGTTATTGAGCAATTTCATACAAACAACCATACAACTATCGATTTTACATAAAACGAACCGAAAAACAAGGATAAGAAAGCAATAAAGTAGAACACATACAAACATGGAGACCCGGGACTATTTGTCAGGTCCGGCCCTGAGCCAAGGCAGGAACTGCAACCGCCCTGGGCCCTAGCTCAAGGAAGGGCCCCAAATTTTTTTATTTTTATTTTTGTCATTGTCAGGTCATATTCAACGGTTATATAAATAAAATAAAAGGCAAATTGACATGAAGTAATCCCAGCGGTGTTGGTTACGCCTGGTTTATAACTCAAGTCCTTCTAAGTTCGAATCCCAGTATTGTGTTTCATTCCTTTTGCATTTTTTTTTTGTCTTCAAGTGTGCAAGTTAGTAGTTCAATGCTTCTTTTTCTTTTGGGTCTTCCATCGTTTCTTATAGAGAGATGTATATAAAATAAGCAGGTTCTTTTTACTACTCCAATGCTTTTATATACATCTCTCATTTTATAATATTACGTAGAGATATATATAAAAAACCATATAGATACATCTCATTTTATAATATTATGTAGAGATGCATCTCTTATTTTCTTTTTGGTTTTTGATCCTTTCTTAAATAGAGATATATATAAAATAAATGATATGTCACATTCAGGGATTGGCTCCACCGTAGCACGATATTATTCGCTTTGGGCCCCCCCTCCTGGCCCTCACGGTTTTGTTTTTGGGAGCTCACGACCAACTTCCCAGTGGGTACCCATCATGGGATTGCTCTCACCCCCAACTCGCTTAACTTCGGAATCTTACGACTCGGAAGCCAGTGAACTCCCAAAAGGCCTCGTGCTAGATGGATGCGGGTGTGCACATATAAGGCACATCACCCCATCTCCGTTAATCGATGTGGGATCTTACATGATATTATGTAGATCTCATTTTTATAATATTCTACATCCACATAGATTTTTCTTGTGTGGTATATATATATATATATATATTTGGCGTCGCCCCGCTCCGGGCTTTGAAAATCTCAGAGCCGGCCCTACTATTTGTTAGCTTTTTTTTGTTTTTGTTTTTGTTTTAGGGGGAAAGAAGAACTCATTGATAACAATTAAGAGGATACAACAATGTCATCATTTACAACTGATTCCAGCCAAAAGGAAACCTCTTCAATCCATGTTACCATAGTATCACAATTAAGAGCATGCCATGTTAGAAAATGAGCTACTTGGTTGCACCCTCTTGGACTAAGAGATAGAAACCTCTTCAAAATGTTGTAGACTCCTCTTAATAAAGTTTATGTTGAATTTGGCGTTTTCTTCTCATAGATATTGGTACCATATATAATATAAAGCTTACCATATTTTCATGTACTAAATAAAGTGTTAAAGCTAACAAATAGCAATAAGATGAAAACGCCAAATTCAACATAAACTTTATTGTACCAATCTACTTTGGAGAACGCTAGCTCAAAGCTAGAACTGTTGAAGGCTCTAGGATTCGGTGCACATGCTCATACACTTGCCACCTTCACATACCCTGATGCAGTTCTCAGTGTTGGATATGGGGGGTATGCATGGAAGAGCTTTCTTGCAAGGAATGGTCCAGCAACCCGCAATCACGATGACGGAAAAGCATATAAACAGAGCCATGCAAAGTAGAAAGTAGAAATCACGCATCTGTTTATGATGATTATCGACCGGCACAACCCCCTTGCAGATCTGCCTTTGTTCCCGTTCATCCTTAATTTCTACAGTTCTAGGATCTTGAGAAGCAACCTGCCCTGAAGCTTCTATTATCGTTGAAGTCCAGTACGATAATATGTTACTTTCGAGCCCATGATCTGAAGGTGAAGTTTCTAGCTTCACCAGATCACTTTCCAATTTATTTCGCTCAATCTTGGTTTGGTGTCTCTGCAGGACACTTCTTTTATAATGGCTTCCAATTACAAGCAATGAAACCAAGTTGAGTACGGCTGCAATTAGAGAGAGGCTGAAAAGGAACCAACGATCTGAGCATCGCAGTGCTGTGGTGGCAGTGATGATAGCGCCCAAAAGAATTCCTTGAAAGACGAAGTAGCAGTTTGCAAGGTTGAAGGCACCCGTTTGAAGATGGTTTACACGATCGTCCTGCTTCTCAATTACAGCTTGTAGCTCCTCTTTTCTTTTCTCCATGTTTTCTTTTTTTTTCATTGTCACCATTTGGTGGACATGGCTGGTTAACCATACTTAAACTAAGAGAGCTAAAGATAAGAATGCAGAGAGTTTTAAAGTAAAGTCCCCTCCTCCTCCATACAACTTATATACACAGAGATACTGTTGGCTTTTTGAATAATCCAAATACACTCACTCTCACACTCAGCTGCACCTGATTCTATACACAACAAAAGACTCAAAGTAAAGCAAGTCTTCTCAGTGCAGGACGTCCGTTCTTTGTTAAATAACAGATTTTGTACTGATAATGTTGTCGACACCGTATCAACACATATAATCGAGGACGGATTTTGTATTGATAATGCTGTCGACCGCCGTATGAACCGAAAAAAGAAAAGCGGAGGAAAGTTGCTCTCGGTACAAACTTCTGCTTGTCTATTGGAAAGTGAGAACATCTCTTTGGCAAAGTGTAGACCGTTGAAAGGGAAAACTTCCCTTCAACGCATATTATCCACACACAAAAAGCTTAAAACAATTGAAGATCTCTACTCTGTAATTCAATTATTGATACATCATCTTCTCAGGGGTGACTAGTGGAGGGACCACTATTTTGTCTTTGATGACAATTAGCAATTGATTTTGTGATTTTGCTGGCCGAATAAGATTAACGCACGTGGTGCTGAAGTTTTCTTTATGGATTTGAAAACTTGGAGATGCTCTTCATTTGGGGTCATTGGGCTTTTGGTCATCTTTTTAAAGTGCTTGAACATGCAATTGATCTTATGTATATGATTTATTGCATCTGAAATTAACAAGTACCAAGTCAATGGATCGATATATGTGTTTAGATTGCTTAAACAAATCAAAGTACACTTTCATATATTATCTTGAATTGATGAACTCAAATCAACATATATATGCCTGAATTCACCCTCCAAATTGATTGTTTTGCAATTTTCTCAGTACTCAACATATATAACTAGTGTAGAGGCTAAAAAGGAGTGTTAAACCTAATCTATGTCCACCTTTTAGCACTTTCAGAATTTTAACCACTCGAGGGGGATTTGAGCACTGCTTGAGGAATCTAGAAGGGGATTTGAGTACTGCAAGAGGAATCTCAATAGGGTTTGTGAAGTGATCAAGGAAACCTCAAGTGGCTATATTTCTAAATCTTGAAGAAAAAAAAAAGCTTAATGTCTTTCATGTGTTTTAAAAATATTTAGTATGTTGCCAAATTTATTGTCATGCTCAGGTTGCTCACATTAGAAGGGAATGAAGACAATTGAGGTTCCACTCCAAAACCAATGTACAACGGAGGGGAGCAGCCCAACTACTTATAAGCCCTTGCAAGATTTTATAACTTTCAAATGTGAGATATTTTCACCTTCACATTCTCACAGAGAATTGATGATAGCGTGGCTAGTAGCTAGTGGAAGAGCCAGGATTTCACATTAGAGGGGGCCCTTCATAAAACTTGTATTCGCTTCATAATTATCATGAATTTCATATTTTAAATTGGTTAAATACTAATTTCATAATCTACACTATTAAGGATTTAAAAATTAAAAATTTATATTCCAATAGAGAAAAGAGAAAAGAAAATAGTTCGTGAAGCGCAATATTAAGGTACCCAACTCATACAAAATAAAAAATTTGAGAAAAAAAAAATTCACAAAGCTTTAAACAAAAGAGGAAGAGAACTTTAGGAGTTTTTAGCGCAAATGTCTTCAACTACCGTGGCTAGGAGAACTGTGGCTTATACCATAGTTTTATAGTAGTGTGGCTCCGGCCCTGCTGGTAGCGCAGCTTGGCGGTGCACCAAGGTGTGCCACGAAAAATAAATATGATAATATGAAAGTAAGAAAATATGAGTTACAAGCAGAAAAGGCAACTTTTTTCATTTTCTGTGCTGAAGGCCTATATTCATTAGAATCTTATCTTTTATATTGAGGCCTGATTCTTGAATAACACCAACAAAGTCTTATTTGTAAAATATGTATACAAGCACAAAATCATATAAACCATTACAGATTAAATGACGAGCATCAAGATACGGTAAACTTTATGGTAGTTCCAATCTACTTGGATAACCCTAGCTCAAAGCTATATAGAACTGTTGAACTTGAAGCCCTAGAATTGGGCGCAAATGCTCATACACTTGGCACCTTCACAAACCCTAATACATTTATCACTGTTGGCGTTCGATATTGGGGGTGTGCATTGAAGAGTTTTCTTGCAAGGAATGGTCCAGCAACCCATAATCACAATGACGGCAAAGATTATAAATAGACCCATGCAAAGTACAAAGTAGAACTCACGTAGATGATTTGTTACAACAGGAATGACCCTCCTTCTATGCCTTAGTTCCGGTTCATCCTTAATTTCTACAGTCGTAGGATGTTGAGAAGCAACCTCTGGATGCTGAATCTTTGTCGTATCCCAGTAGGTTAATATTTTAGTTTTGAGCCTTTGATCTGAAGGTGAAGTTTCTAGCTTCCTCAGATCACTTTCCAATTCAATGAGCTCACTCTTGGTTTGGTGTCTCTGCATGACGCTTCTTTTATAATTGCTTCCAATTACAAGCAATGAAACCAAGTTGAGTATGGCTGCTATCAGGGAGAGGCTGAAAAGGAACCAGCGATCTGAGCATCTGAGGGCTGTCGTGGCAGTGACGATGGCCCCCAAAATAATTCCTTGAAAGACGAAGTAGTAGTTTGCAAGGATAAAGGCGCTTGTTTGAAGTTGACGTACTTTATCATCCTGCTTCTCAATTGTAGTTTGCAACTCCTGTTTTCTTTTCTCCATGTTTTCTCTCTTTTCTTTGTCACCATTTGGTGGACATGGATGATTAACCATACTCATACTAAGAGAGCTAAAGATAAGAATGCAAGGAGTTTAGCATAATTCAAGTCTCCTCCTCCTCCATACAACTTATAAATACAGAGATACTTCTGTTGGCTTTTTGAATATGCCAATACACTCACTGACTCTCACACTCAGCTGCACATTATTATCCAACATACACAACAAAAGTCAATGTTGTGTATGTTGCTGTGTATGTTTTGTAGTGGAAACGTATGAGCTAAGGTAACCCCCTTCCTCTTTCTACCTTGGACAAAACAAAAAAGGGACGATTTCTATTCATTGTTAAAGGACGGATTTTGTATTGATGATGTTGTGGACCGACTCAACACAAAAAACAGAGAAAAAAACATAACGGAGGAAAGTTGCTCTAAGTGCAAACTTAATGCTTCTCCATTGAAACGTGAGAACATCTCCTTGGCAGAGTTTACACTGTTGAAAAGGATTACGCTTCAACCTCCTTTTGCTTTACAGATCACCAGCACACAAAAGCTTTGAGCATATGTGGCTTAAAACAATTCACGGAGGAAACAATTAAAATAATTCAAGATCTCTAGTCTAATTCAGTCATTTCAAGATCATGGGTGTCTAGTGGAGGGACCCCTAATTTGTGTTTAATGATAATTAGCAACTGATAATGTGATGTTGGCTGCCTGCCAAAAGATTAACGCGGCTGGCTGGTTCTCAAGTTTTCTTTTTGGGTCTGAAAATTTTGAGATGCTTCTTCTTTTCGCCTAGAGAGTAGAAGGTATAACGGAAATTTGTTTAAGGTATAAGCTTTGTGTATCTCTTCTTTGACCCTGCAGCTGAGACAATACCAGTAGCTTTTAGATCCTCTGCTTGCTTTTTCCTCTTCTTTGGACGTTCTTTCGTCTCAATGAAGTTTTGCTTGTTCACCAAAAAAAAAAAATTCAACGACACAATATCATGTGAGAAAAGTCTACAAAAAAAAGTTGTTGCTAAAATATGAATATGGTTTGAATACTTTAGGTTTGTATTATTCTCTGTAAGGAGATATATATATATATATATATATATATAGAAGTTTACATGAGTGTTTTAAAAGAAAATAGATACAGTAAACAATTAGGAGAATATCTCATAATTATATAAGGATATGTCAACTATATAAAATAAGAAAGTAAATTGTTGGTACCACTTTGCAAAACCCAAGGGAATGTGTCATATAATAGTGTAGCTCGGAAGTCCGAGTGTCGTTTCCACAGAGAGCGGTGTAAAGAAAATAATAGAGATGAAAAAGAACAAGTGTGATTGAGAAGTAGATTTATGGAAGATTTGATTTAAAGAAAATTCAATTGATTAAAACACTAAGGCATTGGGGTTCCACTTTTAACATAAGCATGCAACTCTTATTAATTTGATCCACAAAATATTTTCCATTGTAATTATTCAAGATAATTAAAGCTCTTTTTTATTTCCTTTAGAAGTATTCTAAGCATAACTTGTACCATTGGCAACAAACTATCAAAAAATAAACTTCATCAAAATTCTATTAATCTTTAGTAATTCTTTTCTCTTTTAAAAGCATGAAAGTTTTTACTACATTATGAGAAAAACATGATTGAACCCATGAAATAGATTATCAAACATTCATCAATTAATTAAAAAAGAAAACTACAAATTCCATTTGAACATAAACTACAAAATCACATTAAAGCTTAAGTTTGGATCAAACTAATAAAAATTACATACTCATATTAAAAGCTTTCCCTCTAGCCTTAGCTAGGGAGTTAGTTCCCCATAAAATAAAACTAAAATAGAAATTTAGAACTAAAAAAATTGGAGGAAGGAGAGTAAGCTCAAGAGTTGTGGAGCTTGGTGTGACTATATATTGCGGAGGACTTCTCTATTTATAGGAAAGTGGGAGTAGCTTTTGTTTCATCAATTCCATTCATTGACTGAATATTTCTTCCACTTGCCGACAAGCCAATTGCCACTTTGCCAATTTGTTTATTTTACTCTAGTGCTGGCAGCATCTTCCTTTAGCATGGAGGTCTGTCTCTTTATTTGCTGCCGACCCACATGAATGCCCATGATATGTTTTAAGTTGACTTCCGGAAATGGACTGGAATTGGCTTCATTTCTTCTCTCCTTGGGCTACTGCAAAAGAAAGAACTACCAATTAGAGAAATCAATTGAATTAGCCTTTATTTTAATGAAGTGCAATTGGATTTATAAATCTCCTTAATTAATTAGGATAGCTCACGTCAACAATTATCACACGCCAATCATGCAAGCGGATGTATTAACCGTAACCATGCACGAACCTTGCAAGTTGGCTAGGAAGAACTTACACTAGAAAGATATACCTAGTCAAGGAATGTAATGTGTCTTACCCTCAAATGCATCCCTATACATAAATAAAAGCCTTAACAAAAAAATTCAAAATCACCACATAAATTGAATTCAACACAAATCAATACTATTTAAATATAAAAAGTTTACTCAACGAGGCTAAGAAGATAATATACCAACAACAAAAGTTTACCCTATGAATAGCATGTTCTCTTGGGATTCCGATTGTGATCAAACATAATAAAAGATAACCTATAAATAATGTGTTGAGGGCTTTTTTTGTGAAGAAAATGTAGAAGGAATTTTTTTTATAAATAAAATATAAAAGGGCTTTTAATTAAACATACCAACAACAACATCAAACATCTCAACATTAATCATAAGTAATAGTAAGAGAGTAAAAGTTTGTGGAAAAACACCTGGATGGAGACAAAACCTCTGCCCAGCCAAAAAATTGATGGCGACAGCAAAACTCTGCCCACAAGTCACAATGCATAAAGAAAACAGAGGAGACGGCGTTTGGATTCGGTTGGGCAGATTAGATGTGCCTTTTTCACTTTCTTTCTGGACTAGGCTAATTTTTTGGGGAAAACTTTGGGCCGGTAGCAGCCCAGTCTGCCCTCCATGTAGGCCCGCCCATGGACATGAACTGCAACGCCCAAAATTACCAATACAATTTTTAAACTCTCATAAGTAAAAATAAATAGATACTCAGACCCAAAAATAAAGAAAAGAAAAAGCCAAACTCACAAAGAGTTTTTGTAATTATTACAACTCAAAAAAACTGCAAAATCAACCGAGATGACAGAAACCACAATCGCAACCATGAATAGTAAGAGCTCTATTTAATTATGCTTTTTTAAAAAGAAAAAAGAAAAAAGGAAATCTTGTTGGACTTTCGTTTTCTTTTTGGAAAATAAAAGATAGGGGTCGTTTTTAATAAACACCAATACCAAATAATTGGATATTTGGAAATTGGACATTATCTGTCTTCCATTTTCTTGGATTTACCAAAAAAAGATAATATTTTTCTTAATTTTGAGAATATTTCACTTTTTTATTCTCTATTTTAGCATCTTTAAGAGCACTTCCAGCAATTTTTCCTTTGCCATGGAGGGGGGAAGGGGGGGAGGGGATGCGCTGGGGCAAGCTACTATTCACATAAATAGTGGCTGCTTTTGCAAAAAGCAATGTGTGTTCCCACCTTTGCCATGGCAAAAGGCAAATACTATTTTTTTTTTTTCACAAATTCTTTTACCTACACAATTAATTTGGATAGTATTTTCGGATAAGATTTTTGAGTAAAAAGTGAAAAAAAATATTGAGTAGAAAGTGAATAATAGTTGAAGGAGAAGAAAATGTATGAGGATTTGGTGTTAAAAGTGAAGAGTATTGGTTGGTATTTATAGGAAAAAAATTTATTAATTTTTGGGTTTTTTTATATAAAAAATTTCAAATTATTATTATTATTTTATTGTTATAAAAATAAAAAAATCAAATTGGAGGGCCAACGTTATCCCAAAACTCAGGCCGGACCTCGAGCTAGCCTTTACTGCTGGAAAGCCTTTTTTTGCCCAAACACTACCCGCCCTCCCCAGCCCCAAGCCCTAGCCCCAGGCCCAGCCCAGCCTCCATTGCTGGAAATGCTCTAAAAGCTCAACATTCACCTCCTTCTCTTTCTTCCATTTTCAGATGTTGCATCTGTGGCTATATTTATTTTGGGAAAATATATGCATATATACACGTTGATTGCTCTTGTGAATAATTTTACTGTTTATAAGAAAGATTGTGTTCTTCAATTTGTTTGATCATAGTTAGAAGATTAAATGTTGTATAATTTGACTAGTCTTGTGATTCTTCTGGTAAAAATTCAGTCGGCAGAGGATATGGGTCCAATAAGGAAGAAAGTTTTCGGAACCTGGCCTCTCTCATAATACAGTTTGGGTCTGAAGCCAGTTCCACACCATTATACAGTTGGGACAAATTAGACGACGAAAGCTCCCAGGTGCCAGCACATGGAGATTGTATTTTCTTTGGTCGACGAACTTGACTAAATTAAATTTGGCAGCACATGCATACACCAAACGTATGTAAATTGTTTTATCTCATCATCGGTATACTAGTGCCTATTTCATCTTTCTGCTAAATGTTAGCGTAAATAATATTGTACCTATTATTCCTTGATGGATATTGAACTTTTGGTGGCTGAGAGAGAAGGCTGTAAGTAAATTGTTATGGTGCTTAGATAGTAGCTACTGAATCGCTGCGGCCTATCACACCATCTAGTTATTGAGGAATTTCATACAACAACCATTGATTTTACATAGAACGAACCGAAAAACAAGAATAAGAAAGCAATAGATCAGAGTAGAAGGAATACATATATACAAACATGGAGATCCAGGACTATTTGTAACACTTTATTTAGTACATGAAAATATGGTAAGCTTTATATCATATATGGTGCCAATATATATGAGAAGAAAACACCAAATTCAACATAAACTTTATTGTACCAATCTACTTGGATAACGCTAGCTCAAAGCTAGAACTGGTGAAGGCTCTAGGATTCGGTGCACATGCTCATACACTTGCCACCTTCACATACCCTGATGCAGTTCTCAGTGTTGGATATGGGGGGTATGCATTGAAGAGCTTTCTTGCAAGGAATGGTCCAGCAACCCACAATCACGATGACCGAAAAGCATATAAACAGACCCATGCAAAGTAGAAAGTAGAAATCATGCAGCTTTTTTTGATAATTATCAACAGGCACAACCTGCCTTTGTTCCGGTTCATCCTTAATTTCTACAGTTGTAGGATCTTGACAAGTAACCTGCCCTGAAGCTTCTATTTTTATTGAACTCCAGTACGATAATATGTTACTTTGGAGCCCATGATCTGAATGTGAAGTTTCTAGCTTCTCCAGATCACTTTCCAATTTATTGCGCTCAGTCTTGGTTCGGTTTCTCTGCATGACGCTTCTTTTATAATTGCCTCCAATTACAAGCAATGAAACCAAGTTGAGTACGGCTGCTATTAGAGAGAGGCTGAAAAGGAACCAGCGATCTGAGCATCGCAGCGCTGTGGTACCTGTGACGATAACCCCCAAAATAATTCCTTGAAAGACGAAGTAGTAGTTTGCAAGGTTGAAGGCACTCGTTTGAAGCTCATTTACACGATCGATCTGCTTGTCAATTGTAGTTTGCAGCTCCTGTTTTCTTTTCTCCATGATTTCTTTTTTTTCATTGTCACCATTGGGTGGACATGGATGGTTAACCATACTTAAACTAAGAGAGCTAAAGATATAAGGATGCAGAGTGTGTTAGAGTAAAGTCCCCTCCTCCTCCATACAACTTATATACACAGAGATACTGTTGGCTTTTTGAATAATCCAAACTCACTCTCACACTCATTCTACAACAAAATACTTAAAGTAAAGCAAGACTTCTCAGTGCAGGACGTCCGTTCTTTGTTAAAGGACAGATTTTCTATTGATAATGTTGTCGACTACGTATCAACACAAAAAATGGAGGACGGATTTGGTACGTAGGGGAGGAAAGTTGTTCTTGGTACAAACAAACTTCTGCTTCTCTATATTGGAAAGTGAGAACATCTCTTTGGCAAAGTTTACCATCGAAAGGGAAACTTCCCCTGTTACTGTTAGTACACTTCAACGTGCTTCGCATATCACACACATGTGAGGAAACCATTGCTTAATTGAAGATCTCTACACTGTAATTCAATTATTGATACATCTCCGTAAATTATTTTAACATGCATGATTGATCTCTGTAAATTAACTCTCTTTTTTTAACGCTTGACCAAAATGACGTCATTTTGGTCCAGTCACTAAAAAAAAATTCCAAGTAAAACTCTCTCTCTCTCTCTCTCTCTCTCTCTCTCTCTCTCTCTCCCCTATCCTTCGTTCCTTGGCTTGAGTTGGCTTCTGAGAGTGCGATTCTAGGTAAATTACGCTAACACAGGTAGCTGTCCAACGTCAACATCTCCTCTATTTTCTTCTCTTATTTATTATAATTTTTTAATTTGATATCCTACTTATTTCTTGAAATTAAAAACGATTTCCAAGTGGGTCCTTGAGTTATGCTTAGTGACATAAAAGATCAATTATATTTTTGAATTTTTTTCTTTTCTTTTTTATAAGGAAAATAAAATTATATGATGAAGTCATGACTCATGAGGAAGACCAATACAAGAAGAATCAAAGCAAAGAGCCAATTTATGATAATATATGAAGTTTTTAATTCAATTGAAATTGAAATTATGGTTTATTGGATGAGATTTGTGCTTTGATTAATAGTTTATTGATAGTGTTTTCTTTAATTGATTAAGGTTTGTGTTTTGATATTAATTTATTAGGGTTTGTGTTTTCATTAAATTATTAGTCATTTTTATTTGTGTTTTGATTAATTGATTATGGTTTTGTGTTTTCATTAGTTGATTAGGAATGAAAGTGACATAAGTTAATTTTTCAAAGTCATTTTCATCTAAAAGAAAATTCGGAACTTTACATAAGGATCATGCATCCGCCATTGTACTCACCCAGATTTCGACACCACTAAAGAGCGGCAAATATGATTTGAAGGCACACATTCTCCACCATGTGCTTGCTTGTATTCATGAACGACAATAAGATGTACATGAATTCAGAATTACATTCAATTCCTACTTTGGAGGAAGTTAACAAGTATTTGAAATTCAAAATACAAAACAATATACACTAACCAAAGAGGAAGCTACTTTTTGAATTTTCTTTTTCAATATTTAATGCAACTCGTCCTTTTTGCGGTCAAGTCATGTATGAACCATGAAAAATGCCAAGCATAAGAGCAAGTCTAGCAGTGGAGGCTAGGCTCGAGTTGGGGGGTGTGTTTGGGTGAAAAAATGGTTTCCAACATCGCAGGCAAGCTCAGAAAGGAGGTGGACCCCAGCAGACTAGGCTGGCCCGAGGGGGAGTTCAGCCTGAGTTCAAGCCCAGGGTTGCATCAACAACAATTTTTTTTTTTTAAATATCTAAAAAAATACAAAAAAATTTAGATTTTTTTTAAAAAAATAAACTTTTAGTCATATTTTTCACTTCCCATATCAAAACTCTATACAAATTTATCTCATCATATCTCATGTGAATAGTTGTTGCTATGAGAATTGGTGGAAACACCACAACCTTTTGTAAGGACAGCCACTATTTACGTGAATAGTAGCTGCCCTAGCGCTTCCCCCCCCCCTCCCCTTTGCTATAGCAAAAGGTTCATTGCTGGAAATGCTCTAAGAGTAGCCGTCTTTTAGATTATGGGGCTGATCCAAAATTTTCATGTAATAAGGCTCCATAAAATTGAACCGCCCGGTTCAAATGTGAGCTGGGCTTTATAGTGGGATGATTCATGCTAGAAATTGAAAACGGACTTTTCTTTGACACTGGTCCTGATACAACAAGAAGAAATGAAAACCCATAATTATTGGTAACAAGAAATGAGAACCCATAATTCTCAAAATTACGAAACAGCCAGACCCGAAGAGCACAACCCAACCAAAAAGCTTCCAGTGTAGCGCATTTGGCTAATTTTGTTTTCGTCAGTTTATTTAGTCACAGTTAGAAGATTAAATGTTGTTTAATTTGGTTAATTTTGTGTTTGTTCTCGTAAAAATTCAGTCGGCTGAGGATTTTTTTTTTGGTCTGAGGATACACAGGTCCATTAAGGATGAAAGTACTTCAGAATCTGCTGCCCTCAATCACACAACTACAGCTGGCCTGAAGCCAGTTCCACACAAGACTTTCTCCTGTTGGTTCGGTGCAGTATGTGGTCAAACTGTACATAAAACAAAAGGATTGCTTTGCTGTTCTCTGGTACAGTGTTTGAGTGGCTGCACAACAACTTGAAAATAAATCCAAGCCAATAAAAGGACTTAATACAACCCCGTATGTATAATCTGACACGTAAATTTGTGACAGAAACTTACTTAATTGAATCTCAGTCACGAAAAATAAATATGAAATACTGCAAGTAAGAAACAAAAGACTTGTAATGATCATGCATGCCACATGGTGAGTGGTAGAATATAGATGTCACGCCCGGTGTGTGAAAAAATAAAAAGAAAATTGAAACAAGGTTTAAAATAAACTTTTCTTATAAAAATAGCTCTAAAATTTTACAACTTTACAATTAATAAATAAAGCTCTATCACTCCCATCTAATTTAGCCTCAACTGGTTTAGTCCTTATCTTTCCCACTAATTTATCTGAAAAATTAAACAGGGGTGAAGGTTGAGCAACCACCGCTCAATAGGAACATGAGAGCTTACCACAGTAAATTGATATAACCAAATTAAGTGATATACAATCACACAGCCAAATATCACATTATTAATTATAATGCATGAATGCTCTTCAATTATACTCTCGTTAATTCATATAACTAGACAAATAGACCTGCACGTCCCACACCATGCTTATACCACTTGGTCCCGAACATAGTATGAAATATCGATAATATTGACAAAATATCGAGGATATTTCGATTGTTTCGAATCATGGATATTTCGGAACATATCCATGTACATATCGTTTAAATTTTGACAATATCGACGGTAATATTGGAAAATATCGATGTCGATAATTTCGCTCACACTTCAGCAATATTTTGTCAAAATATCAGTGTAATATCGCTAAAATATCGATGTAAAGGAAAAAAAAAAGGGAAATAAAGGGAGAAAAAAAGACACAAAGTGGATTTGAACCATTCCCATTTTACTCCTCCAACACCTTAACCACCATATCACTTATGTTTTTGTGATAATATGCTAAAATATTTATATTTATATGGGTGACATGTTAACAATTACATGCAAAACTATTTTGGGGATTTATCATTTGATGACTACTCTTCACAATACACTTACTCTATACATAGAAATGATGAGGATAGTGAAAAATTTGAACCTAATAGGAACTCTATGTGGTACTAAGTCACTCATGTATCTTATCATGCAATGTATAAGGTGTAAAATATTGTAGTAAATAATTATATATAAATGATTATGGTGTGTTTAATTTTTTTTATTAATTACTACATATTTTCTACACTTCCAGTATTTGCCAGTTCGCCTGTATAATCAACTTAAATCAGTTAAATGCATCATGCAATGCATTTCCTTCTAATTTTTTGTGATAAACTAATAGATAATTGACTAAATAAACATTCTCCAAAGTTTCAATAAAAATTTCCAAGTTTTTCTTACAATTTTCATGGTTTTTATTCAATTTTTATCGATATTGATAATATCCCGATATTTCAATAGAAATTTCCGTATTTTTGGACTATCAATATTTCTGATATCATTGATATTTTAGACCTTGGTCCCGAATGCCCATTTATATGAACTAACACCCATCTCAATCATCTCATAATTCCCCTTTTGTTAGTCATCTTGTCTAACTCCATGTCTCCAGTCTAAATCACCCAATAAAAATTATGTGCACTGTGGGATCCCTTAGACCTGATATCTGCCAAGAGTTAGACTCAACTACACAAAAGATGTAACATCTCACATCAACTAACGGAGAATGGGTGATGTGCCTTATATACATGCCCACCTCCATTTAGTACGAGGCCTTTTGGGAACTCATTGGCTTCGGATTCATGGGAACTCCGAAGTTAAGTGAGTTGGGGTTAGAGCAATATCAAGATGGGTGACCTACTGAGAAGTTGCTTATGAGTTCCCAAAAACAAACCCGTGATGGCAGAGAGGGAGACCCAAAGCAGACAATATCGTGCTATAGTGGAGCCGATCCCGGGATGTGACAAAAGACTATTTCCATTACTCTATTTTCCATCATTATTTTCTCCAACCAACATCTCCAACTAATTTCTATGACATGATATAGTTATTCTTTTCACATTTCTCAAAAAAACAATGTAATCTTTTAAATATCACCAATGTACATATAATCATGCCAACATCAATTAAATAATTAACAACACGTAAACACCTAATATCAAGAATGCCCATCAAGTTATAATATCACGTATAATATAGTGCTCACGAAATTTAATTAAATGAATCCCCGTAAAGTCTCCCAAGAAACCCCTACCTTGATATCAAAGCTTTTGCTAAAAATATAAGGTGTTTTTCCTAATTTTCCTCTGCATTCACACTCACACTCCTCTCTTTTCTATTTTACCTCCTTTGACAGGACCCGCCCCCGAATTTCTCGGAACCCAAGACGAATCCTGTGGAATTCCCGACATCACCCGATGTCAGGCCCACTCACTGAAACTATATCCTCTTTTCCCAAAAGGAATTAAGGACACGAGATTTCCTACCGAAATTTCGGCAGAGTCTCCCCTGTAAATTGAACATTTCCCAAATTTCAACCTGCATAAAATTCACATTTTTAATATCCCAACAGGCAGCATGCAGGTATAATTTCATGCAATTCATATAATCGGCCTCCGGCCTTCAGATAATTCGAAACAAAACCAACAATATTCTCAAGTCTATTACTACATAAACCATGTACTTAATGACTTCAACAACTTTACAAACACCGCAGAAATCATTAAACTGGGTTCAAATCCAACAATCACATCGAACCACATCAGGAATCCAATCACGTACGCAGAGTCGAATAAACCTTTTTAAACGCAACAATATTTCGCGGCTGCACTTGGTGAGACCCCAGGCTGCCTACGTACTCTTGGACAAGGGATCAAGCCAAACGTAGTTCTCATCTCAACGGTCACCACTCCGATAATAAACAATTATTTATAACAGAACCATCTATACATTTCAGATCTGACACAATTCCAAATCCGACAAACACAATGAACACATTCTCGAATTCTTCCTTTATAACAGTTCAATCCCGTAACCATACCATATCCAAGGCGTATGTACATTAAACACATCATCAATTTCTTCCATTTATATCCATTCAATCCTGCAACCATACCCTATTCAAGGCGTATGTTGCCGTACAACACTTCCCAATCCAGGGCTCAAACATTCATATATAAACAGGGTACTCACAAGGTACAAACTTACGAATCTCAAATCCAGAATCAAAACCACATATACATATATGTAATATAATAACGCCCACCTCTCACCATCATCATGTACCAGGGGAAACAATCCAACAGGGGATTGTTGACTAGCTCACACTTATCCGGCCCTCAAATGTCCATGTGGCTAGGGACGAGCCGTCCAACTGGGGGACTAACTCTCAGCCAGTACGTACGGACGAAGAATCAAGACCCGTACGCCTGTAAACAGTCCTACGCGCTCAGACTACCCAATTAAGGGTCTCCAGGGACACCCCGTTAAGGTATGCCCCGGGTTCCGTCATATCCAGACCATATCACAATTTCCATATATCAGTATCCAAGGGGAGGTACATATGCTGATGCACATCATGTCCTGGGGGAAACAATCCGCAGGGGATTGCTGACTAGCTCACACTTATCAGCCCTCAAACGAACTATGTGGCTAGGGACGAGCCGTCCAACTGGGGGACTAACTCTCAGCCAGCACGTACGGACGAAGAATCAAGACCCGTACGCCTGTAAACAGCCCTACGCGCGCAGACTACCCTGTTAAGGGTCCACGAACCACTGATCAAGGGCGTCTGAGTGCCAACCTATCCAAACTATATCCACAATTTTTCCGGCATCCCACAATTCCAGGATCCGTGACCAAGAAAGCCACACGCCCGAAACACGGTACGTGTGTGAATTGTAACCAAGGAAGGTACATATGATGATGGAGTTCGTAATCCCTTTATAAATATTATAAAGTAATATTCCCTTCCTTAATCCAATTTTTCCCACAATGCCTATTTATAGTATAGATGATAAACTCTCAAGCATATTCTATAACCAGGGAAGTACCTAAGGTAGTGCTAATAGCACTCAAACTGACACTCTAACTCACAACCACATCCCAAGTACCCCACACATATTCAACAAACATAGCACTTTCTCGAGTATTGTATATATATAACTCCAGAATCCTGGAATATGTCAAAACTCACATATATCACAAATACTTACAAAGATAATAAATTCAACCAATAACTGTAAAATGAATATCAATAAACCATTACATTCATATGTAATACTTCCATCACAAAATCATGCCATTTATTTCCAATAATCATAACTGAGTCCCAAGACTCACTTTCACAACTCTACAAATCGAGTATCCCATAATTATTCATTTCATAATTTCAATTATCAAATAATATCCAAGAATCTCATAAGATATTATAAACAAGCTCATACTCCCAATATAATCCAAATAACTCAAATAACAATTAAGACTCGTCTACAAGGTCATCATAATACTTTTCGAAGTGTGAAACTACCTCGGAAGACTCACGGTCAACCGAGGGTCAAACTTTCCAAATTTGGTCAACCGGGCCCGCGGGACCCACGACCTCCATTTTACGATCCGAAAGTTCCTATGGGTTCTACAAGGTCTAGGATACACGTCCTGCAGGTTCGGTCCGGATTGGACGGTTGAGATCGCTCGTGATTGCACGATCGGACGGTTAACGTAAACACAAACTTTAACTATTTAAATCGGAACATCCGGGGCTCCGATTCCCGATCCGCGAATTCCTACACGATCCTAGAAATATCTAAATCAACATATATTAAATGGGAAGCGATCCAACGGTTCTAACATATCGAACCCGGAAATCACACAATATGTAAAATCCGTTCGGGGTTCAAATGTTATCCGAATTGGGTTTCGTAAATTCTCACGCTCTCGTGACAACCAGGGGATTGCATTGGGACACAATACTCCTCTGCTACAGGGCCCACACGCCGCTACACGCACGCAGCACGTGGGTGTCCAAAGCGATAACGCTTCGCCGGAAAATCTCAACATCTTGGCTCCAAATTCCTACCTTAGGTAAAACACCTAATTTGGAGTCACTTTTGTTCTTGGGCTATGGCCAAAAAGTGGCCGGAAGTGGCCAGAAATCCAACCCGAAGTCCGGCCGACTATGAATTCGAAAATTGAACTGTAAACTCTCAAAATTTCTGGAATCTTATCTAACAGGCAGCTAGAGCACGAAAAATAGTCGAAAAACCATACCTCACTCGTCCAATTTGGTGGAGAAATGAGGGAGACGAAGCCTTAGAAAATCTGTAAAAAATGAGTCAAAACCAGTTCGGATTTCCTCGTTTTCCGGCCAACTCCAGATGATTCTAGCGGCTGATATTGGTCAGGATAGGAAGAGGGAAGTAAGCTTGACATTTTGGTACTAATATCTTGTGATTTGGTGGTCGGTGGAGGTGGTGGCGAAGCAAAATGGGTTCGAATGAACAGTAACCCGGGGGGCGGCTGTGCGCGCGCGGGAAGAGAGAGAGAGGGAAATTCTGAGATTTTATAAAAATTCATTTAGAATTATTTACGATTTTGCCACTGGGGTATTTTAACCACATTTTTTTCGTTACAACTCCGATTTGAGCCCACTACGTGTCTACGAACTCATCTCGACGTGTTCTACGCAACGGTACAAACGGAAGTCCCAAATTCCTTCCCGAATTTAAAATTACCTTTTGCCCCTTTTTTTTATTAAATAATATTTAAAATTTTCAAAAACCTTAATTAATTCAAATCATTTTATTTTATTATTTACTCCAATTTATTTCCTCTTAATTTAATTATTTTACTTTTTTTTAGGACCGGGATGTTACATCCTTTCTTTCTCGTTTCTTTTTCTTATTGACAACATAGGGGAGAGACTTTATTTATACCTTTACAAAACTTGGGCATAAAGTAAAAATAGATATATAGATAATGACTAAGGATAAATATGAATATATGAAGATAAAGTCAAGATAATTATTAACTAACTAATTTCTTACCGAAGCTGTCAAAACACACAAGCTTTGACAAGGATAAAATATGCATGTGCCTAACCACACATGTCCACTCCACCTTAAGATGATTAAAACTCATATATATAAAATTACCATGTCAATTCTTTTGCCCAAGTTAACTTGCTCAGAAAGATAAAAAGAGATTTTTTAGCTATTTAATACACAAGATGTGAATAACACAATTCTAACAATTCAATATTATTATAAATAATATATACAATTATATAAGTTAAATACCCGAGAAATATCTAAGGGTACCCATTTAGAGAAAAACAAATAATAAATATATAATTTATAGTTATTCAAATGAACATATATATATATACACTAAGTACGAATAATTATTAAAATAGTATTGTAAATGTAAAACAGTACATATATATATATAAACGTTTAATCTTTTTTTTTTTTTTTTTTTTTTTTTTAACTTTTAAGATTATGGATTCTCACAATAGACCACCCTGGATTGTGCATGATCTTCTTTCCACTATTTCAACTCTTATGGTTATAGCCTTGTTAGATTGTGATAAGTTGAAATTGTCTTAGCCTGAAGATTATAATTACACTCCTTCGTGCCTAAAGTAATCAGAATCTTATCTTTTCTGAGGCCTAACTCTTTCATAATACCCAGAAAGTCGTATTCATTCTTATTTGTAAAATCTGTTGACCCAGAAAATCATATAAACCATTGCAGATTAAATAATATAGTAAGCTTTACTATTAGTATATATATATTACCAATCTATGAGAAAGAAAACACCAAATTCAACGTAAGCTGGTACCAATCAACTTGGATAACCCCAGTTCAAAGCTAGAACTCTTGTAGGCTCTACTATTCGGTGCACATGCTCATACACTTGGCACCTTCACAAACCCTAATGCATTTCTCAGTACTGGATACGGGGCGTATGCATTGAAGAGCTTTCTTGCAAGGAATGGTCCAGCAACCCACAACCACGATGACGGCAAAGGATACAAAGAGACCCATGCAAAGTAGAAAGTAGAAATCTCGCAGCTGTTTGTGAAGATTATCAACCGGCACGACTCGCGTCCTGATCTGCCTTTGTTCCGGTTCATCCTTAATTTCAACAGTTGTAGGATCTTGACAAGTAACATGCCCTGAAGCTTCAATTTTTGTCGACTCCCAGTATGATAATATATTAGTTTTGAGCCCGTGATCTGAAGCCGAAGTTTCTAGCTTCCCCAGATCGTTTTCCAATTTAATGTGCGCACTCTTGGTATGGTGTCTCTGCATGACGCTTCTTTTATAATTGCCTCCAATTACAAGCAATGAAACCAGATTAAGTATGGCTGCTATTAGAGAGAGGCTGAAAAGGAACCAACGGTCTGAGCATCGGAGGGCTGTGGTGGCGTTGACGATAGCCCCCAAAATAACTCCTTGAAAGACAATGTAGTAGTTTGCAAGGTTGAAGGCATTCGTTTGAAGATGGTTTACACGGTCATCCTGCTTCTCAATTGTAGCTTGTAGCTCCTCTTTTCTTCTCTCCATGTTTTCCCTTTTTTCTTTTTCACCATTTTGTGGACATGAATGGTTAGTCATGCTCAAACTAAGTGAGAGAGAGAGCTAAAGATAAAGAATATGCAGAGAGTCTTAGAGTATAACGTCTCACACTCAGCTGATCCTTTTTCTACAAGATGAACAATAATCCAATACATATACACAGCAGAGATACTATTAGCTTTGTGGATAATCCAATACACTCACTCTCACACTCAGCTGCTCCTTGTTCCACAAGATGCACAATAAAATTGTCAAAACACAGCATGATTTCTCAGTGCAGGACGTCCGTTCTTTTGTTAAAGGACAGATTTTGTATTGATAATGCTGTCGACGCCGTATGAACCAAAAAACAGTGGCAAATAATAGCGGAGGAAAGTTGCTTTCGGTACAAACTTCTGCTTGTGCCAAAAAACAGTAGAAAAACATATCTTTGGTAAAAGTGTACACTTCAACCTGCTTTACATACCACCCACACACGTGTGCCGGCCTTAGAACAATCCACATCCTGAGAAAAACCATTACGTAATTAAAGATCTCTACTCTGCAATTCAATTATTGATATACATCATCTTCTCAAGGGTGACTAGAGGCAGAGGGACCACTGTTTTGTCTTTTGATGACAATTAGCTGATAATGTGTGATCTTGCCGGCCAAAAGATTAACTCACGTGGTCATCTCTTCAGGAAAAATGTGTCACATTGGGCTTTTGGTTACAATTTTCTTTGCACTCACAGAAAGAACTAGTGCAGAGGCTAAAAAAGAGCATTATAAATTCACTAACCTAATTTTTGTCCACCTTTTGTGACTTTTATAGAAAGAACTAGTGCATTCTTCCATTATGCTACACACTGCTTATTTAAAACCCCCTCCCAACCAATTCAGCTTTAAATAATCGATTGCTTAGATTGAACAACCAGCAACCACTGAATTTCAAGCCATATAACCTCTATATAATTCACATATGATACGGTCAACAATCACAAACAATAGAAGGTAAACACGAGTATGTACATGTTATTAAAAATATTGTTATCAAATACGTATATACATGTTCAATACTATTTCTTTAAAAAAAAAAAAAAAAAAAAGGAAAAAAGGGTATAGCCTTGCGGCTATACTTTTTTGTTTTTTGTTTTTTTTTTTGAGTATCCCAGCTACACTGAGATTCGAACGGGTGACCAAGGGGGGAAGGGGGGGACCTCACCATTGAGGTAAACCCCTCGGCTATACTATTACATTTTAAAAAATTGGGAAAAACGAGTATTGCCGCCCGGCTTTTTTTTAAAATTAAATAAAACGAGTATATAGCCATGCGCCTATACTTTTTTTTTTGTTGGTAAAAAACCATAGTATCTCCGCGCGGCTATACTATTTAATAAAAACAAATTTTAAAAAATGACCCTCCTCCAGTCGCATTAGTTTATACTTGTAGGGGTCTTTTTCTTCCGGCAACAAGTGGGCTAGTCTGATGAAGTTGTCCCCTTCGTCTAAGTTCGAGAATTAAGCCCCAAAATGCTTCGAAAGGGCAGCAAAGCCTTAGGAAGTATTTTGGTTATTTTCTCCAACAAAAACAACAGCAAATTACAAATAATTTCGTCACATTTACAGATAAACTTTTGGGCTTGACATGAGAGGCATGTGGCATGAGAGCAAAATTATCATGGGTTTAGCACTTTAGGAAAGAGAACGTGGGTTCCTATGAAGGTCAGAGGTTCTAGTGGAAGAAAGGAGAGGTTCTAAGGAGGCTTGGTGAAGAGTTTTGGGTGATTTTCGTAGCTTCGGACACCTAGCGCTGAAGAAATGATTTCTACTGTTTTTATTTTTTTGGTTGTTTTTGTTTTTGTTATTTTTGTTTCAGAAATAAAAAAGTAAAGTTGCAGAAAGAAAAAGAAAGAGACAAAGAAAACACAGTTCCCAAACTTAAATCAAACAAAAACGACAAATGGAAAAGAAAGCACACTTCTCAAACTTAAATAAAACAAAGATGACAAACGGAAAAGAAAGCACAGTTCCCTAACTAAAATAAAACAAAGATGATAGCCGAAAGCGAAAAACACAAAACACTAGAAAATGAAAGTAACGGGCAAAAACATAAAACACCCGAAAACACGGAAAAAAAAAAAATAAAGTAAAGTAAAGTGAAAGTTAATGTGCTCCCCCTTGAAGCGATTAGGTCGAGCATGCTGGGAATTCCGAAATGGTGTTGGCTCTCTCTCATCAGCATATGCCTATTTAAACCACATATCTGCAAGCGGATGATACCCAGCATTTCTTTCTGTAAACTCAAGGAAAAACATCAAAAAATTTCAGAAGCAAAACAAATGGCATCCTCATGCACTCACCTTGATGATCTCTCGCAGGACCCGCCCGGAATTCCTCGAAACTCGAGACGAATCCTGTGGAAATTCCGACATCTTACCGATGTCGGGCCCACTTACTAAAAACCAGACTTTCTGCCGAAAATTCGGCAGAGTCTCCCCTGAAATTGAACATTTCCCAAAAATTTCAACCTGCATAAAAACACATTTTTAAAACACCAACTGGCAGCATGCACAAGTTAACAACATGCAATCACATAATAGGCCTCCGGCCTTCAGATAATTCAAAACCAAACCATACATGATCTCAAACAATTATACGATCACTCCCAAACCTCATTAAACCGGATTTAAATCCATTAACCCCATCAAAAATCCAATCACACATTCATAATCGATCAAACCTTTTAAACGCACTAATATTCCGCGGCTGCACCTGGTGAGACCCCAGGCTGCCTACGTACCCTTGGACAAGGGATCAAGCCACACGTAGTTCTTATGTCAATAGTCACTACTCTGTTAATAAACAATTATTTACCACCAATCCAACTACACATTTCAGATCTATCACAAATTCCCAAAACTGACAAAAACACAATGAACACATGCTCAATCTCTTTCTTTATAACAATTCAAACCTCACAACCATACCCTATTCAAGGCGTATGTACAATGAACACATTATCAAATTATTCCTTTTATAACAGTTCAAACCCGCAACCATACCCTATCCAAGGCGTATGGTGCCAAACAACACTGCCCAAATCCAGGGCTTATACGTTCATACATATACAAGCTCACAAATCTCAAACTAGAATCAAAACCACATATACACATATGTAATATAATAACACCAACCTCTCACCATCATCTTGTACCAGGGGAAACAATCCAACTGGGGATTGTTGACTAGCTCACATTTATCCGGCCCTCAAACGTCCATGTGGCTAGGGACGAGCCGTCCAACTGGGGGACTAAACTCAACCAGCCCGTACGGACGAAGAATCAAGACCCGTACGTCTGAAACAGTCCTACGCGCACAGACTACCCAATTAAGGGTCTACAGCGACACCCGTTAAGGTATGCCCCGGGTTTCCGTCATATCCAGACCATATCCATAATTTCCATATATCAATATCCAAGGGGAGGTACATGTGATGTTGCACATCATGTCCTGGGGAAACAATCCAACAGGGGATTGTTGACTAGCTCACACTTATCCGGCCCTCAAACGTCCATGTGGTTAGGGATGAGTCGTCCAGGCTGGGGGACTGACACTCTAACCCAGCACGTACGGACGAAGAATCAAGACCCGTACGCCTGGAACTGTCCTACGCGCGCAGACTACCCAATCAAGGGTCTACAGCGACA
Organism: Prunus fruticosa; assembly: GCA_018703695.1. Taxonomy (NCBI): domain Eukaryota; kingdom Viridiplantae; phylum Streptophyta; class Magnoliopsida; order Rosales; family Rosaceae; genus Prunus; species Prunus fruticosa. Next base: position 56,030,912 of record CM031917.1, read on the forward strand.
CCCGTTAAGGTATGCCCCGGGTTCCGTCATATCCATACCATATCCACAATTTTTCCGGCATCCCACAATTCCGGGATCCATGACCAAATAAGCCCACACGCCCGAAACCCGACACGTGTGTGAATAGTATATCCAAAACATATCCATATATCCATTTCCATGTATCCCAGTGTCCATATCCACTGTTTCCAAATATCATCATCCAAGAGGGAGGTACGTATGATGGTGGAGTTCGTAATCCTTGTATAAATATTATATAAATAATATTCTCATCCTTAGTTCAATTTTTCCCAAAACAAAATACATATTCATAGTAGACAAATGACTCACAAACATAAAACTCATAACCGGGGAAGTACCTAAGATAGTGTTTTCTCAAATATTATATATATAAACTCCAAGACACTCGAATATATCAAATCCACAAATATATCACAAATACTTAACAAAATAATAATTTCGACTATTAAATATAAAGTGCATTTCAATAAACCATTTAATTCATATGCATAACATTTCCATCTCAAAACCATGCCATTTATTTGAAAGTAATGCCCATTCTCTTCCTAATAATCATAACCGAGTCCCAAGACTCACTTTCACGACTCTACAAATCAAGTATCCCATAATTATTCATTTCATAATTTCAATTATCAAATAATATCCAAGAATCCCATAAGATATTATAAACAAGCTCATACTCCCAATATAATCCAAATAACTCAAATAACAATTAAAACTCGTTTACAAGGTCATCCTAATACTTTTCGAAGTGTGAAACTACCTCGGAAGACTCACGGTCAACCGAGAGTCAAACTTTCCAAATTTGGTCAACCGGGCCCGTGGGCCCCACGACCTCCATTTTACGATCCGAACATCCCTAAGGGTTCCACAAGGTTTAATAAACCTATCCTTCAAGTTTGGTCCGCATCGGACGGTCGGATCACTCACGATCGCACGATCGCACAATTATCGTAAAAATACAAACTTTAACTTATTGAATCGGAACATCTGGGGCTCCGATTCACGATCCGTGAAATCCTACACAATCCTAGGAATGCCTAGATTAACATATATTAAATGGGAAGCGATCCAACGGTTCTAACGTATCGAACCCGGAAATCACACAATATGTAAAATCCGTTCGGGGTTCAAATGTTATCCGAATTGAGATCCGTAAAATTCTACGTGCTCGTGACAACCAGGAGATCATTTTAGGACAAAAATGTCTCTCTGCTACAGTGCCCACGCCACACGCGCCGACAGCACGTGGGTGTCCAAAGCGATAACCACTCGCCGGAAAAACTTAACATCTTGACTCCAAACTCCTACCCTAGGTAATACACCTAATTTGGAGTCACTTTTGTTCTTGGTCGAAGGCCAAAAAGTGGCCGGAAGTGGCCGGAAATTCAACCCGAAGTCCGGCCAAACTTAAATTCGAAATTCGCACTACCTACGCTCAAAATTGATGCAATACTACCCAACCAGCAGCTAGTTCATGAAAAATAGGTGAAAATCCATACCTTACACGTCCAATTTGGTGGAGAAATGAGGGAGAACGAAGCTTTGGAAAATCTGTCAAAAACCAGTCAATTTTCTGCATTTTCTTTTGGCCGGTGGCCGGGCTTGGGCTCCGGGCTGTGCTGGCCGGGGAAGGGAGAGGAGGAGGTGGCGGTTCGAATGGGTCCGGTCTCGTGGCCGGTGGTCCGGCGTGGCGACGGTGGTGGCTTGCCAAGCCACCGGCTGTTCCTGAAAAAAAAACAAAGGGAGGGGGAGCTGCGCACGGGAGAGAGAGAGAGAGAGAAAAGAAGAATCAGATTTTTAAAATCTGATTTTTCCTCAATTACGACTTTGCCCCTCAGAGTATTTAGATCGTATTTTCCTCGTTATAACTCCGATCTGAGCCCTCTACGTGTCTACGTACTCCTTTCGACGTGCTCTACGCACCGGTACAATCGAAATTCCCAAATTCCTTCCCGAACTTAAAATGACCTTTTTGCCCCTTTTTTTAAATTAAATAATACTTTAAATTTTCAAAAACCTTAATTAATTCAAATCATTTTATTTTATTGTTTACTCCAATTTATTTCCTCTTAATTTAATTATTTTACTTCTTTTTAGGACCGGGATGTTACAATCTCAACCTTGAGCTCTCACTTGCACCACCAAATGCCCATATAAGGGCTCGTCCAAACCCTGTCTTCCCAAACTCCACATATCATCACGGCACGGCCTCAAATTTTGCTGGGGCAATACCAAACTTTGCTGAGGTAATGCCGAACAGAGCAGGACTGCTGGGCAGCATGATTGGCAGTAAACTCACATCGGCAGATCACCTGCATGTGGCACAGAGGTCCGACAAGGGCCCGGTGGAGGAGTCCCACAATTTAACGGTGCTCCATGCGGTCTCGGCTACCAATTTGGGGATGCGATTGTTGGCGAGAACACGGGAGTGTGCCGCGCTGAGCGAAGAAGTAGCTTCCTTGAAGGCTATGGTGGCGGACTCCAGAAGCGGCTGGACCTGGACCAATCAGCATGTGGAAGCATTGCAGAAAAAGAATGAGGACCATGTGGAGCTGCTGCAAATTCTGCAAGTAAGAGAGAATAGAGGCATGCCATGAAGATGAAGATGAAGATGAAGATGATGAAGAAGATGAAAATGAAGAAGAAGTTGTTGTTATTGTTTTTTTTTTGTTTTTTATGTTTTTGTTTTTGTTTTGTTTTTATTTTTGTTTTTGTCTGTAATGCAGAATTTGAAGTGAAATAAAAATGTGTTTTAACACTTAGAAACTAACTAACCATACCACGTAAATAAATACATAGACTAATTTAACCAAACAAAAACAAAAGACTCAACAGAAAAAAAAACAAAGAAAATAAAAAAAACTTAATTTAAAAACACACGAATATACAAGCAACTCACGGATGACCAGTTAAGGGCCTCAGAAAACACAGCCAGGGGATCCGGGGAAGGTTGGAGGGGTCACAATGGTCCCGCTTAAAACCCAAACTTCTTAGACACCGAAGGTGTCGCCTAAAGAACTCCTAGACACTGTATTGACGGAAGTGCTTCCTGGAGTTACCACAAGTCAGCTTATATGACAAATCTTTTTGATTTTTTTTTTTTAATTTTTAATTTTTAAGATAAGAAACAAAAACAAATTAAGATAAAATGAGATAACAAACCATAAATGAAAATGAACTAAGTACTCTAAACAAACTCAAACAAATGACATAAATTGTTGTACTAAAAGAAACAAACCAAGAAATAAACAGAATTTAAAGAAGAGAAAGGATTGAAATGCTCCCCCTTGAAGCGATTAGGTCGAGTATGGATGCATTTGGAGGTCGCGACTTCTCCCACTGCTCCACACTTCCCATTCTTATGATTGAGGTTGCCATCTCTCTCCATTTTTATTAAGCTGTCATAAATTGCTAAAACAAACACAGAAAACTTGAAACAGAATTAAAAGATTAGGAAATAAAAACTAAAATGAAAAAGAAAATCAACACACGTCCAATTTCATGCTTCAAAGTAATAAGCAGCAAAGTAAATCAAACTAGCTTATGGAGTTCGTTCATTCTCAAATATGATTATCCATTTGGTGTGTGGTTGTAATCAAGTATTCAGAACAAGTATTTAGCTATGGTGTTTAGTCTAAACACAAATTCCGAACCCATTAAGAACAAGAAGAACAATAAAGAACCAAGTAGAATTTAAACATGGTGTTTGTCTTCAATATCTACCCATTCATTCACTAATCAGTCCAAGAGTCATATGGTGTTTATGTAAACTTGGACAAGATATTTAATTAAGAACAAGTGAATGAAACCATAAACAAGAAATAATCGACATGCTACTTGAACCTTTTTTTTGTGTTGTGTAAGCTGGGACTCAAACCCAGTTCTCTTGCTTGTCAGGCAATTGTCCTTGTCCGTTGGACTACAAACACAACTTGTCAATTAACGTCATTAACTTTAAAACATGAAACTGTCTAGTTATATACAAAAAATAAAAATAATAAAAAGTAGGAAAACCAAATATAATCAAACAATGTTACCGATCCCCGGCAACGGCGCCAAAAACTTGTTGCGTAGATATCAGCTGCACCAAAATGGATTCAGCTGCATCCTCAACTTGTGATACTCGCAAGTGCACGAGCCGTTCGGTAGTATAGCATATGTAAGTGCGAGGTCGATTCCACAGGGATTGGTGATTGAATGATCCAATTTAATTTTCCTACACAAAACAAAAATGAAAACAAAAGAAACAAAACAAGAAGAAAGAATGTACATTACAAGAAAAATAAATTACAACTACGAAAACATTAAGGAAACTAAGAGAACTTTGAGGAAGAAAGGAAGTGTTTGAGAACTTTGAGGAGGGAGAAGAAAGTATTTGAGTACTTGGAGAATAGAAAGGTGTTTGGGAAGTGTTTGAGAACTTAGAGAATTTGGTGAAGGAATGGGAATTGTGTTTGAGAACTTTAGAGAAGGAAGGTAAGTGTTTGAGAGCTTTAGAGAGTTTTGGAAGAGTAAGGAAAGTGGTGTTTGGGAACTTTGTGGATTTTGGAAGAAAGTGTTTGAGAACATGGGAAATGTTTTAGAGCATGGAGAACTTTGAAAGAGAATAGAGAAGTGTTTAGAGAATTTAGAAGAAGAGAAAAGAAAAATGCTTGAGATTTATAGTACTAGGATCTTGTTACAACAATTGAGAACTACAAAAGAGAAACTAAGAGAATTTGAGGGAGAGAATGGAAGGGAGCTCTAGAGAAGTGTTTGAGAGCTCCCCCCTTGGGGTGTGATTACAAGCTTAGGAAACCTCACTATTTATAGGCCTAAGGAAGTTGAAAAATCTGAATTATACAATTAAATTATCTAAACACACTAACTTCACCTAACACACTACACTTAATTCACCAACTTAACCTAACACACAATTGCATTTGAAAACAATTCCTCTTGTCTTTAGGCTTAGTGTTGCACCCCCACTTCATCATCTTTTGGCTGCTGCAAAATTCCACTCAAAAATAGGTATTGAATATGCTTCACCAAACTTTCCCACAATCAACAACACTTCATCATGCATATGTCATGCATGACAATGCATTGCAGCCAGCTTGTGGGCTCGTTTTGGGCTTGTGGCTCCATCCTGAAAAATCTGGAAAAATATGGATCTTGAAGCTCTTTGAATTATCTTTCCAAGAATATGCAGCCCAACTCAAGGAAAAATCGGGAAGGCCTTCAAATGTGATTTTTGGCCCAGTAACGCAGATGCTGCCGAATTTGACCTTAAGTTGCCAAAACATGTATAACTTTCTCTAGAAGACTCGGAATCATGAACCGTAAAATTCTACAGAAAATAGACTTCCGTATCTTTCCAATGATGTATGGCTCATTATCTGGTTCTTCTTGAGTAAGTACAGTCCAATCCGTGAAGTTGACTGATCTGCAGACACCGTTTTGAGCTAATTTGTCTCCAAAATGCAATTAGTGAGTCTCAAGCTTATTACACTGAAACAAACACAAAACTTATTAAAAGCACAAGTTTAACTCAAAAACATAACTAAATCATAAGTTAGAAGGGTACAAAATGATATGTAAATATGTACTGATCAGAAGATTATCATTTTCAAGAGCTTCTGTAATATCCTTTTGTAGTTGATCTCTAAGCATGTCACGTCGCCTACACGATGCTCCAACAATATTAACCAAGCTATTGCAAGATGTGAAGAAAGTAGCAACATCGGTGTTTCCCTTTGCCACGACCACAAGAGCTAATTGAAGTTGATGTGCAAAACAATGAATATAATAGGCACAAGGATTTTCTCTCAAAATCTGTGTTTTAAGACCATTGAACTCACCCTTCATATTACTAGCTCCGTCATATCCTTGTCCTCTTAGCATGGAAATGCTCAATTCTTCTCTTGAAAACAATGTGTCAATAGCCTCTTTCAGTGAGTTTGATGTAGTATCGCTAACTTGTTGGATGCCTACAAACCTTTCAATTACATCCCCCTTTTTGTTCACATAACGAAACACCACCGCCATTTGTTCTTTTACTGATATATCACGTGATTCATCAACTAATAAAGAAAAGAAGGCACCATCCATGTCCTTAATGATCTTCTTAATAGTTTCAGTCGCACAAGCATTCACAAGATCTTTTTGAATTGTTGGAGCTATTAGCTTGAGATTCCCTGGAGCATTTTCCAACACAACGGCTTTAACTTTCTCATCATGATCAGCAATAAATTGTAAGAGTTCTACATAATTCCCCTTGTTGTTTGAAGTGTCACTCTCATCACGACCACGAAAAGGAAGACCTTGCTTCAACAAAAATCTCACACATTCAAGAGAAGCTGTCAAGCAAATACGATAATCAATTCGAGCTTGGTCTGATTGCTTTATCAAAACTGTTTGGATGTGTTGCTTTTGATTCATAAGATCCACACAATATTGTCTAGATTGATTATGAACACTCCCAACACCTCCAATATGTTGCCTAATTTTATCTTTCTTCTTCCAATTTCTAAAACCCATATCTGTGAAGGCATCGCTACACCCTTGACCAATTTTGAAATTGGATTTGAAGAGATAACAATAAAGGCAAAATGCAGCATCTTTACTAATACTGTACTCCAACCATTCAAACTCATCAAACCACTTGACATTAAAGCGTCGATCATACCCTGAAAGATCGGTTTGTGGAAATGTGTGATCCTTAGGTTGACATGGACCCTTTTGTAGATATGCCCTTCGAACTTCATCTCGAATGTTAGGATCATAATCCAACAATTGAGGCCGAAATCCAGGGTCTGCAGGAAGATTAGCCAAGACATCTTGCAACTCACTTTCTTTCGAACTACCCACCATATCTCTCGAAATACCCACATCTCTTACACTTGAACTACCCACATTATCCGAACTAGAAGTAGTTGATGAAAACTTTCTCTTATAATATCGATCCATAACTGTATATGTATGGTATGGGTAGAAAAAATCAATAGAGCATACAATACAAACTAACAAATATAATTATATAAATACAATCTATTAAACAAATCCCTAATTTATTCAAACTAACCAAAATAAAATCACAACAACTAATAAAACAATAATAGATAAGAATCTTCGTAAATTAACAAACACATAAACCAATCCAATATACCAAGATATAATCTAACTAAAGCATATACAATCTAATTATTAAAAAGCCATAATTTATTTAAACTAACTAACCAAAATAAAAACTCAACAAAATAACTAATCAAGAGAATAAAAAACATATAAGAATATTAATTAATGAATGAAAGCACAAAGAGATTAGAAATTAAGATAACACACTTTCAAATTTGATGGAAAATGACAAATCCACCTTTGAAATCAAATTGAAGTTGGGGCTGATTTTTTTGCTTTGTTGCTGCCTACAATACAAACTAACAAATATAATTATATAAATACAATCTATTAAACAAATCCCTAATTTATTCAAACTAACCAAAATAAAATCACAACAACTAATAAAACAATAATAGATAAGAATCTTCGTAAATTAACAAACACAAAAACTAATCCAATATACCAAGATATAATCTAACTAAAGCATATACAATCTAATTATTAAAAAGCCATAATTTATTTAAACTAACTAACCAAAATAAAAACTCAACAAAATAACTAATCAAGAGAATAAAAAACATATAAGAATATTAATTAATGAATGAAAGCACAGAGAGATTAGAAATTAAGATAACACACTTTCAATTTTGATGGAAAATGACAAATCCACCTTTGAAATCAAATTGAAGTTGGGGCTGATTTTTTTGCTTTGTTGCTGCCACTCTGAGGGTATCGTCGTCGCCGGTGCCGGATGGGTGGATTAGAGAAGCCCTTCGTTGGATTGGGTGAAGATTGGTTCAATATGATAAGGGGTTTGAGGATTTAGGGTTTGACATGAGGGAAAATGGAGCTGAAACTGAAATGGGGAGGGGAGGTATCGGGTTGTCTTTGTTAAACAGAGTATGTGCCCAGTTTTTTTTTTTTTTTAAACCTGAGCCAAAACGACGTCGTTTTGGTCAGGTTTTTTTTATTAAAAAAATCCATTAGTAGAACGACGTCGTTTTGAAGTTGAGGAGGAAAAAAAAAAGTGCGCAAGCAGCGCTGCGTGCTTGGGGAAGAGCTGCGCGCTGGAGAAGCAGAGACCAAAGTTCTTTGGGGACTTTCATCAAACAGCTTGCAGGGGTCAATTTTCTCCCCCTTCTATGGCAGATTTCAGAGGTTGCAGGGGTCACTTGACCACCCTTGCTCCTCTGTAGATCCGTCCCTGACTATGCGGCTATACAAATAAAATACGTACGTGTTTTTTTTGGCAAAATTTTGGCAAATTACAACTTAAAAGTTCCCCACTATATAATTTTAATATATATGTATTCAAAAAAATGTGATCATTATGTGTATAATACGTGAATGTTGTAAAAACAATATATGTATTAAACATGAAAAATATGTATGCACATGTTCAATACGTGTATTGTACGATTGCTTTTTAAAAAACATGAATTTTACCAAGTCCTTAAGACGGTTACAAAACAAGGATGTATTATTGAAATATTAATTTGGTATAGCAGTGCGGCTATAGTTTTTTTTTTTTTTTTAACTGAGTATAGCCATTTGGAAACCCCGTACAGCCGTGCGGCTATACTACTTCTTAAAAAAATTGGAAAAACCCGGTATATGGCTATACTATTTCTTTTATAAAAATTTAGGAAAAAAGAGTATAGCCTATTGGCTATAATATTTCTTTAAAAAAAAAAAAAAAAAAAAGAGTATCGCCGTGCGGCTATACTATTGCTTTTAAAACATTTTGGGAAAAACCGTGTATAGCCTCCTGGCTATACTATTTCTATTAAAAATTAGAAAAAAGGAGTATATATGGGGGTATATTTTTTTTTTTTGGTTAAAAAAACATAGTATAGCCGCACGCCGCATGGCTATACTATTTACTGAAAACAAATACGAAAAAAGGCCCCTCCTAATTGCATTAGTTTATACTTTATATATATTAATTTGGTATAACCGAGGCTATACGAATAAAATACGTACATGTTGTTTTGGGCAAAATTTTGGCAAATTATAACTTAAAAGTTCCACAATTATATAATATTTTAATATATATTATTTGTATTCAATAATATGTGATAATTATGTGTATAATATTTGAATTTTTTTTTAATATATGTATTAAACATGAAAAATATGTATGTACATGTTCAATACGAATATTGTATGTTCGCTTTTAAAAAAATGTGAATTTTACTGAGTCCTTAAGATGGTTACAAAACGAAGATGTATTATTGAAATATTAATTTGGAATAGTAGTGGGGCTAAAGTACTTTGTTTTTTAAAACATTGGAAAAAACCGAGTATAGCCGATCAGCTATACTGTTTCTTTTATAAAAAATTGGAATTTTTTTTTTAAAAGGGCAAAACCGAGTATAGGCACTCGGCTATACTATTTCTTTTATATAAAAATTAGCAAAAAATGAGTATAGCCGGTCGGCTATACTATTTTTTGTAATAAACCATATTTACTAGATCACTCAAGCAGTCATAAACATACAAAAAGCGCACAAGGAACAGACTAGTGAAGCAACCAAACATGTAAATTGACCTGAAAAACAAAGCTTGAATATGTGACAACATATGCACTCAAAAGGATCGGGATTCCCCAGTGCTATGGTGAACTAGGAGTGTGCTCTAATCCAAACATTTAGAGAGAAACAATCAAGTATAAATGGCAGCAACATGATAAAAATACTGATTCAGTTACATATTCATCAAGCAAGATACAAGAACATAGTCACCCAGAAACTCATCATTGAGAAAAACTTGGGGTCATCAATCGACCAAGCAATCCCATGTTCAAAAGATTCTTACAAAAGTCACTCAACCAAGCTCATATTTCCTAAATCTAAATTACGAAGCCACTATACCTTTGTGCAATCTTGATTTGAACCATATAACGCTCAATAGCTTTAGTCTTCACAAAGACATCATCTTCATGGCACCGACAACTCATCAAGAACATCAACTTTCAGAATGAGAAATGTTGATTCACACAACAATATTAATCTCTTCAAGAAATCAGCATATATTGAAGAAATCAATAGTGAATCTGAACCTAGAGCTATTTGTATGAGTGATATGCTAAAACTAGGATCATATTTAAAATAGTTGCAGTTTTTATAAATCAAAAGATTGAAAACTCATTTCTGCACCAAGAGCACTTTCAGCCTCGATATTATAACTACGCTCCTTCAAGCCTAAATTAATAAGAATCTTATCTTTTATGAGACCTAATTTTTTTTTTAATAACACCCAGAAAGTAGCATTCATTCTTATTTGTAAAATCTGACGACCCAGAAAATCATATAAACCATTAAAGATTAAATGACAAGAGGAAAATATCGTAAGCTTTATTATATATGGTACCAATCTATGAGAAACACCAAATTCAACGTAAGCTTTATTACGGGTACCAATCTTGACAAAAAAAAACAAATGGTACCAATCTACTTGGATAACCCTAGCTCGAAGGTAGAACAGTTGAAGGCTCTAGTATTCGGTGTACATGCTCATACACTTGCCACCTTCACAAACCCTAATGCATTTCTCAGTGCTGGATATGGGGGTTATGCATTGAAGAGATTTCTTGCAAGGAATGGTCCAGCAACCCACAACCACGATGATGGCAAAGGATATAAAGAGACCCATGCAAAGTAGAAAGTAGAAATCATGTAGCTGTTTTTTATGATTATCAACTGGCACGACCGGCCTGATAATCTGCCTTTGTTCCGGTTCATCCTTAATTTCCACAGTTGTAGGATGTTGAGAAGTAACATGCCCTGAAGCTTCTAATTTTGTTGAACTCCAGTACGATAATATGTTACTTTTGAGCCTGTGATCTGAAGGTGAAGTTTCTAGCTTACCCATATCGTTTTCCAATTTACTGTGCGCACACTTGGTTTGGTGCCTCTGCAAGATGCTTCTTTTATAATTGCCTCCAATTACAACCAATGAAACCAAGTTGAGTATGGCTGCTATTAGCGAGAGGCTGAAAAGGAACCAACGATCTGAGCATCGGAGGGCTGTAGTGGCATTGACGACAGCCCCCAAAATAATTCCTTGAAAGACAAAGTAGTAGTTTGCAAGGTTGAAGGCACTCGTTTGAAGATGGTTTACACGATCATCCTGCTTCTCAATTGCAGCATGTAGCTCCTCTTTTCTTCTCTCCATGTTTTCCCTTTTTTCTTTGTCACCATTTTGTGGACATGGATGGTTAGTCATGCTCAAACTAAGTGAGAGAGAGCTAAAGATAAAGAATATGCAGAGAGTCTTAGAGTATAACGTCTCACACTCAGCTGCTCCTTGTTCTACAAGATGAACAATAATCCAATACATATACACAGCAGAGATACTATTGGCTTTTTGAATAATCCAATACACTCACTCTCACACTCAGCTGGTCCTTTTTCTTTTATTAAAGCACAGATTTTGTATTGATACTGTTGTTGACGCCGTATGAACCAAAAAACAGTGGCAAATAATAGCGGAGGAAAGTTGCTTTCGGTACAAACTTCTGCTTGTGCAAAAAAAATAGTGAAAAAACATCTCTTTGGTAAAAGTGTACACTTCAACCGTTGAAGAATATGAGTCTCATATTGAAACTTGACTAAATAAAATATAAAATATAATTAATGGTGACTAAATAAAATATAAAATATAATTAATGGTTCTACTACTAATAACAGTAAGGTTTTTTGTGACAAAACTCCACACCTACTGGACTTTGTAGGTGGTTAAGTTTGGGATAATATCGGTGTTGTTAGTAGTGGGCTGCTAGCCTGCCCTCTAAAATTTAACATGGTATCAGAGCGGGTTAATTGATTATGCCTGAATTCCTGGGCCTTTACCCTTACCCCTTACTTAACATGTGGTGTTCACATGTTGGAACTTGGAACGTTTACCCTTACCTAATACGTGGTGCTCACGTGTTGGGTACTATATGGTGATCTCGCGTGAGGGGGCGTGTTGAAGAATATGAGTCTCACATCGGAAACTTGTGACCCCATCTCTCTAAAATTTAACATCAACCTGCTTTACATATCACCCACACACGTGTGGCTTAAAACAATCCACATCTTGATAAAAACCAAAGATCGCTACTCTACAATTCAATTATTGATACATCATCTTCTCACGGGTGACTGTTGGAGGGACCACTGTTTTGTCTTTGATGACAATTAGAAGATAATGTGTGATTTTGCCGGCCATCTAAGCATTCATTGATTCTCTGAAGTAATACACATGATTGCTAATGATTGTTTAGATTGCTTAAACAAATCAGTGAAGTATACTTCTATATATATTATCTTGAGTTGATGAAATCAATCAACATCTATATGCTTGAATTCATCCTCCAAACTGGTTACAATTTTCTCTGCACTCACAGAAAGAACTAGTGCAGAGGCTAAAAATGGGCATTAAATTCACTAAGCTAATTTTTATTCACCTTTTGTGACTTTTAACCACTCAAAGAAGAGTAACACATCTCGAATTGTCATTATTCTTGTGCCAATCGTTGTGTCACTTGTTCTACTCATATCAATCTGCATTTATTTGAGACTAAGGAAGACAAAGGAAGCAGTAGTTGTTCAAGGTAAATTGTGATTGATTTCTTCTCTTAATTGAAAACAAAGGATTTCGTATGTATTTAAATGTCAGACTCAACAATAGTGGACTTATTTGTAAAATTGTTCTTTGTGCCAAGAAGTAGATGAAATCAAAAGTGTGGAAGCCTTGCAATTCAACTTTGCCTCAATTAGAGCTGCAACAAATAATTTTTCTGAAGAGAATGATTGTTTGTGATGGAACAATAGCATAACTAAACCCCAAAATTGCAGACTTTATCATGGCAAGATTGTTTGTGATGGATAACACAAGCCAAAACCAGTCGAATTGTGGGGACCTAGTAAGTATTGTGCCTATAGGGCTTGTAGTATGCTATACTAATAATTTCCAAGTTCAGACATATCATAGAAGTGATAGAACTAAAAAATCTAGCTACCAAAGAACTAACAAGTAAAGAATAAGCAATAAAATAAAAAGTCTGTCTAACCTTGTTATTTTATATATGCAGGTTTGGAGACATTGGAGGAAAGGGAACTTCAAACTTAATAGACCCCACCATGAGGATTAATTCAACAAATGATCAAACAATGTCATTGCCATGTGTCCAAATTGGGCTATTATGTGTGCAACAAAATTACCAAACTAAATCTCTCAACCCAATTTATGTGTTTTAATTTATAGTTGCTAAGATTCTTCCATTATGCTACACACTACTTATTTAAACACCCCGTCCCCAACCAATTCAGCTCTCAATATATACCAGCCATTTGACACGCAATTCGCACATTTTAATTGACTCTATCCAACTCCACTGACATGTGGGTGACGGGTTCAATGATCCAAGTATCTGTTCATGGCTTTCTCCCATGTTTAACTTTGACTTTTCATTACTAGTGCGAATAATCGATTGCTTAGATTGACTTTTATTTGAGTTGAACAACCAGCAACCATTGAATTTCAAGCCATATAACCTCTATATAATTCACATATGATACGGTCAACAATCACAAACAATAGAAGTAGTCTCGTCTCAAACTGCAGGGGATATATATTCAATGATATAATAAGGTAACCAAAATAATAATTATGTACAGATTATCCGGTATATGTATGATTAGTACATAATTAACAGATTGTACATGGGCCGTGAGCAACCTAAGGGCATAATGGTTTCCACTAAATTTCTATTATTTCTTCCCCTAATTTTGTTACCGATCATCGGTACTCAAGCCATTGATATCTTCTGTCTTGATGCATTTTCTAACACCACCATTCTCAATGACACTTATCACAGAAACGTCAATGGTGCTTTGTCCTCCCTCATCTCCTCCAACAATAGTAAGGGGTACGGGTTTTACAGTTCCTCCTACGGCGAAAACTCCGACAAAGTTTATGCAAATGGGCTTTGCATATAGGGGATTTGAAGCCCGCTGCTTGCGTTACTTGCCTCAACAGCTCCATGTATGCCCTCATGGATGTTAGCGAGATATCCCTATTCTATTATGATATTATTTTTATTTCCTTTTGTATAGATATTATGTAATTAGGATACCACTTCTTTTCCTAGTTTAACCCTACTAGGGTTTACAACCTTGTATTATAAATACCTCCTTTCGGAGAATGAAATATATCTGAAAATATTCTACCCATATTATTTGACTTGGCATCAGAGCCGACTTTTGGTGACCTGTGTGTGTTGTGCCCACATGTGTTCTACTGTGTGCCCTAATTTCTTTTAGGTTTCTTGTGCCTGTGCCTTTGCTGTGTTCCTTTGTGTCTCTCTGTTGTGTTCGTGCTCTACCTGTGTTCATGCTTGTCTTCGTGCATCTGCCGTATTTGTGTCTGTGCTGCGTTCTGTTGTATACTCTGCGTGCTTTGTTGAGTTTCTGCTACAATCATGGGTGATAACTCCATTGTTGTTGCTGCTCGCCGCTTCTGCAAATTTGCGTGTTCTGACTCTATTCCAGGTACTGGCTCCAATACTTGGATAATTGACACTGGTGCTTCTGATCATATGACTTATGATGCTAAATTTTTTGATGAGTTGTCTAGTAACACCCGTGACCCATACATAACAAGTGCTAATGGCTTGCCCTCTCCAATTCCTGGCGAGGGCACAATCTCTCTCACTCCAACTCTGTCCTTGTCTCGTGCATTATTAGTTCCCAATATCCATTGTAACTTGTTATCTGTTGGTCGATTACTTGATACACTTAATGCTTCTGCTACTTTCTATCCTACCCATTGCTCTTTTCAGGATCTCAAAACTCACGAGGTGATTGGGCATGGTAAACGGATAGGGGGGTTATATTATTTGACATTGCCTTTTGCACCAGTTCGTGATCGTGTCGTTAATACTGTTCAAAGTTGCAGTGTCAAAGACAAACAACAAATTTGGTTATGGCATCGTCGCTTGGGACACCCGTCATTTGGCTACCTTAAGCGTCCTGTTTCCATCTTTATTTCGCTCTTATGATGAGTCTAGTTTTAAGTGTGAGACATGTGTAATGGCCAAGAGTCACCGTACTGTTTTTCCCTTAAGTAATAATAAAGCTACTTTGCCTTTTGAGTTAGTACATTATGATATCTAGGGTCCTGCTCGTGTGACTTCTCATGGTTTCCGTTGGTTTGTGACGTTTATTGATGACTGCACTCGCTTAACATGGGTGTATTTGATGAAGAATAAACATGATGTTGCCTCTATTCTTCCTGACTTTTGTGTCATGGTGTCTACTCAGTTCCATGCTCGTGTTAAAGTATTTCGCACTGATAATGGCGGTGAATATGTGAATCATACATTGGCCCAATTCTTTTGTGATCAAGGTATCATTCACCAAACTACCACTCCATTCACACCTCAACAGAATGGTGTGTCTGAAAGGAAGAATCGCCAGTTACTTGAAGTTGCTCGCTCTTTGATATTGGATATGTCCGTTCCCCATCATCTTTGGGGACATGGTGTCTTAGCCGCCGCCTACTTGATTAACCGTACTCCTAGTCGGGTTCTTGATTTCAAGACACCACTGGATGTGTTGTGTGCTCTTACTCCTCCGGTTTCGGTCTCTAAGTTACCTCCGAAGGTGTTTGGGTGTGTTGCGTATGTTCATGTCTACTCCCACCAACGGAGTAAACTTGATCCTTGTGCTCTCCGCTGCGTCTTCATTGGTTATTCTACTACTCAGAAGGGTTATAAGTGTTATCACCCGCCTACTCAGAAGGTACATGTCACTTTGGATGTCACATTTCATGAAGAAGTACCATATTATGTTTCTCCCTCCTCTTCAATTCAGGGGGAGAGGGGGAGTGAATTGAAGAGTTTCGGAGTGGAAAATATGGAAGATTTTGGACCTGAAGAACAAATTTCTGGCGAACAGGAAGCGACCGGTTGCAGGGAAGACGCGACCGGTCGCAAACGAATCTGTGATGAACACCACCGGTCGCACATAGGACGCGACCGGTCACCTACCTCGACGAAGGACAACAATACCGATATGAGCGAAGCGACCGGTCGCGAGACGAATCTGCCCAGGAAACGACCGGTTGCGCATAGGAAGCGACCAGTCGCTCGCGTCGACGAGCGACGATAGTACTGATATGAGTGACGCGACCGGTCGCAGAGGAAATTTTTGGTGTTTTCGAGCCTCTCTCAGAAGGACATAACAGTGATATTGGCGACTCTCGTACAGATGAAATTGATAATAGACCCCCTCCGCCCCTGTCATTGCCTCAATCAAGTTGTGATAATTAGGTACTTTCTAGTGATGTACCTACCTATTCTTTGCCCCCACGTACTACCCGTGGGAAACCTAAAGTGCAATATTCTCCTGATATACATGCCAAGTCTAAATATCCCATTAACCATTATATGTTAACTCATCGTTTATCTAAGTCATATGCATCATATTTGTGTCAATTATCTAGTGTATGTGTGCCAACTAAGTTGTAGGATGCTCTATCTGATCAAAACTGGGTAGATGCAATGCATGTTGAGATGGAAGCCTTGAATAAAAATGCTACTTGGGAGTTAGTTCCTTTACCAAAAGGAAAAAAGGCAGTTGGGTGCAGATGAGTGTTTACTTTGAAGCACAAGACTGATAGTTCCATTGACCGTTACAAGGCAAGATTGGTAGCAAAAGAGTATACTCAGACATATGGAGTGGATTACACAGAGACTTTTGCTCCAGGTAGATAAGCTCAACACTGTACGCGTACTCTTATCCTTAGCTGCTAACCGTGACTGGCCGCTGCTACAATTTGATGTCAAAAATGCATTCCTCCATGGTGACCTCAAGGAAGAAATATATATGGATCCTCCGTCGGGTATCCCCTTGACCTCTAAGGAGGGTATGGTGTGCAAGCTACGGAAGTCTTTGTATGGATTAAAGCAGTCTCCAAGAGCGTGGTTTGGAAGATTTGTTGCATCCATGAAAAAGTTTGGGTATGTGCAAAGTAACTCTGATCATACTTTGTTTTGAAGCGTCATAAAGGTAAATTGACGGCTTTAATTATTTATGTTGATGATATGATTGTGACTGGAGATGATCATGTAGAAATACAGAGTCTTCAGAAGTATTTGGCTTCTGAGTTCGAGATGAAATCATTGGGTGATTTAAAGTACTTTCTTGGGATTGAAGTTGCCAGGTTTAAACATTGTATTTTTCTATCCCAAAGAAAGTATGTTTTGGATTTACTTGCAGAAACTGGAATGCTGAATTGTAAACCGATTGATACCCCAAGTGAACATAATCATAAGTTAGGGTTATATCCCGATCAAGTTCCAAACCGAATAAAGAACGTTATCAAAGGCTTGTGGGGAAGTTGATTTATTTATCTCATACCCGTCCGGACATTGCATATGCTGTAAGTATGGTGAGTCAGTTTATGCACTCTCCTAGTGTGGATCATATGGGGGCTGTGACTTGTATTCTTAGGTATCTGAAAGTAACTCCTGGCAAATGGTTAATTTTCTCCAAGTATGGTCATACGAATGTGAAAGGATCACAGATGCTGATTGGGCAGGTTCAGCTCAGATAGGCGTTCAACATCTGGGTATTTTATGTTTGTTGGTGGTAATCTTGTTACATGGAGAAGCAAGAAACAAAAGGTGATGTCTCGAATCTAGTGCTGAGGCCAAGTATCGAGGAATGGCCCATGGTGTATTTGAGTTACTATGGTTGAGAGGATTGTTGAGAGACTTTGGTTTTGGGCCTAATAAACCCATGGATTTATATTGTGACAATACGGCTGCGATTGCAATTGCTCATAATCCTGTACAACATGACTGTACAAAGCATGTGGAGGTTGATCGAAATTTCATTAAAGAAAAGTTGGATGCGGAGATTGTGTCTTTTCCCTTCATCCGTTCTGAGTATCAGTTCAGCTGATGTTCTTACGAAAGCTGTTTCTACAAGTATCTTTCTCAACTCGCTTGACAAGTTGGGCATGCGTGACATCTTTGCTCCAACTTGAGGGGGAGTGTTAGCGAGATATCCCTATTCTATTATGATATTATTTGTATTTCCTTTTGTATAGATATTATGTAATTAGGATACCACTTCTTTTCCTAGTTTAACCCTACTAGGGTTTACAACCTTGTATTATAAATACCTCCTTTCGGAGAATGAAATATATCTGAAAATATTCTACCCATATTGTTTGACTATGGAGGGTTGCCCTAATAATAGGGAGGCAAGTTTGTGGACCGAAGGCTGCAAGTTAGGGTTTAGGGTTTAGGGTTTAATCAGCGGTTGATGGCGTTATTGGGAGAACTAAAAGTGGAAGCAGCAGCCGGTGGTGACGTTCTTAAGTTTGCAGTGGGAAATGCAAGTGTTTCTATATATTCTAATAACATAAGTACAATATATGGACTTGCGCAGTGCAATCCAGATTTGTCTGAGCTGGGATGTAATAATTGCTTAGGTGAAGCTCTTGGAAGCCTCCAAAAATATTGTTATGGGAATGGTTTTGGGAAATATGCTAATCCCAGCTGTGACTTAAGGTATGAGCTTAATTACCACTTCTTTGCCCCTGCAAATCAGACAGTACCAGCGGCATTGTCACCATGAATGAGCTTCCTTTTCATATTTATGTGGATCAAGAGAGAAACAGAGGAACTTTGTCAATTGATTCTATGACGTCCAAGGATCTGTTCATGGCTTTCTTTCATGTTCAACTTTGACTTTTTCATTATTAATAGAAAATAATCGATTGAGTTTGTGTGATAAGCTAAAACAACTCATATTAGTATTAATTCATTAATTAATTTTTATTTGTGTTGAACAACCGGCCACCATTGAAGTTCAAGACATATAATCTTTTATATAATTCACATATGATACGGTCAACAATCAAAAACAATCGAAGTAGTCTCGATATGATAAGGTAACCAAAAAATAATGCTTGCGTGATATTTAAAAATTCATATGTTCCCGTTAATTATGTAGAGATTATCCTATATATACATATAATCTGTACATAATTAACAGAATGCATACGGGCCGCGCACAGATTAAGGCAGGCATAATGGTTTCCACTAGATTTCAATTATTTCTTCCCCTAATTTTGTTACCGGTCATCGGTACTCAAGCCGTTGATGTGTTCAACTGTCTTGACGCCTTTCCTAATACCACCATTCTCAATAGCACCTATCTCAAAAACGTCAATGGCGTTTTGTCCTCTCTCATCTCCTCCAACAATAGTAACGGCTACGGGTTTTACAGTTCTGCTTATGGCGAAAACTCTGACAAAGTTTATGCAATTGGGCTCTGTAGAGGGGATCTGAAGCATGATGCTTGCGTTACTTGCCTCAACGCCTCCAGCTACGATCTCATAGAGCTTTGCCCTAATGACAGGGAGGCAGGTTTGTGGACAGAAAAATGCAAGTTACGCTACTCGAACCACTCCATGCATGGAACCGTGGAATTGATTCCATCTTCCACAGGGTACAGCAACAAGAATGTGTCCTCATCGTTGTCGGTCCTGGAAGCGTTTAACCAAAGGCTGATGGCGTTGCTGGGAGTACTAAAAGTTGAAGCAGCGGCTGGCAGTGATGTTGTTAAGTTTGCAGTGGGAAATGCAAGTGTTTCTATATATTCTAAGAATATAAGTACAATATATGGACTTGCGCAGTGCAGTCCAGATTTGTCAGAGCTGGGATGTAACAATTGCTTAGATGAAGCTTTAGAAAAGATCCAAATGTATTGTTATGGGAGTGGTTTTGGGAGATATGTTAATCCCAGCTGTGACTTATATTATCAGGTTGATTACCTCTTCTTTGACCCTGCAGCTCAGACGGCACCAGTGGCATTGGCACCATTAATATCTCCACCTACAGCCAATGCAGGAGGTATGTATATTTGATTATTGACTTTTCTAAACTTCAATTGATGATGATAACTTGTTTCTTTGCACCCCATTCTTTGATCTGAGAATATTTGTTTATGATTTTTCTTAATTTGCAGGAAAGAAGATCAACATATCTCAAACTCTCATCGTTATTTTCGTGTCGATCCTACTTCCTTTCATCGTTATGCTTTGATCCAATGCGTATAGCTTTCGTGTATTAGTTTGGAGATAATATGTTGACAGAAAAATAGTGCTTGTAATACTGTTCTTTATCCAGAGAAGGAATAGAATCTTATGTATGTAAAAAGGTATACATATTTTGTGGTTGTTGAATGCAACAAGAAGAAAGAAATTGGTATGTATGATCTATCAGATTTGTTTAATTCCCTGTTTCTGATTGTAAGGTTTGTCCTTGCTCTCTGATTTCAAAAATAAAGCTTTGACTTTTTATGTACTTTATAAAATAAATGAAATAAAAAACAAAGAAGAAGAAGAAGTTGTCTGTGTAATTTGTGCGGGTCTTGGCTTTCTCTCATGGTTACTCTGACTTTTCATTATATTAATGCAAGTAAATGATTGCTTATGATAAGCTAAAATGATTACTATTATTACTAATTACTAATGAATTATTATTTGAGTTTAACAACCAGCTAGCATTGAATTCCAAGACATACAATCTTTACAAATTCACAGAAGATTATACGTACAGTCAGTACAATCACAAACAATATAAATAATCTCGTCTCAGACGTCATTAGCAAGAAAAATTAACAGAATTGTTAAGATACTATGGTATTTCTTGTGAAAAATTATTGTCATATGTTTAATATTTTTGTTTGATCTGATGCGTAATGAAATTAAATACTTTTTTGATTTCTTGACTTTTCTAAACTTCAATTGATGATGATAACTTGTTTCTTTGTACCGCATGCTCTGATCTGAACCCGAGTGGGGGCTTTGAGGTGCTGGAACATTGGTTGGGTTCAAGCTGGCTATCTATTGGCCCGCCCATTTCAACTTTCAAGTCAGGAGTTGAACCCTGTGGCTTGAGCAAAGGCTCTGGGTCACTGGGTTTCTAGAGAGGAGGGAACCGCTCTTGGTAGTGGAAGGATTACGAGTCCATGGCCCGCTAAACTGACCCAATTGAACCAAAACCTTTTTAGCTTTTTCTTATCTTCTTCGAAATTATTATTTGGGTAATTATATTTTTCAAACGAATGAACATGAGAATATCACTTTAACCATAACACACACATATATTATATATATACCAATTTAATGTCAAAAATAATAAAGCATATGCATATATATCAAATACGAATTGAACATCCTATCATTCAATATCAACTGAAAATATTGATAAATTACGAATTTTCTTATGCCTTAAAAAAATTGAACATCCTAGCATATGCCTTAAAAAAATTGAAAAACCCCAGTATAGCCGCACGGCTATACAATTTATTTTTAAAAAAAATTAGGATAAAAGAGTATGCGGCTATACTAGTTTTTGTAAATAAGGTTTTGTAAAACCAGGCTGGGAGAAAGAGAAAGCAGCCAGTGTCATCTTCAGGTGCTGCCGATAGCACGGGAACAGCAAACACAGCTGGGCCTTCCCCGAGTTCAGCCCCTTCAACTCCCTCAACGCACACTCCTGGAGATGTAATCTCAATGCCTGCCTTGCCCCCTGATGTTACTGGGACCCTTACATCACCATCAAATCAGTTGGTGAGCGACTTCTTCAACTTCGTGTATTAGACGGAATTGGCAACTCCTTGTATGTATTCTCGTTGGAATTCCATTTTGGCAGTGGGATGATAAAGATCTTGAATTGCAGGCTGATATGGATCGATTTGTAGAGGATGGTTCTCTTGATGATAATGTCGAGTCTTTTTTATCCCATGATGATGTGGACCCTAGAGATGCTGTTGGTCGATGTATGGATGTCAGCAAAGGTGCGATGGTTGTCATTTTATTGAATGAGTATTTAGTTTAAGATCTTCCTGAATGTAGTATATGCCATAATTTTCTTCATTATTTTGCAATTCTTTTTCAATTTCTCTAATGTTAAGTGGATAAATACGTTAATAAAATACCAGGGCACTGCAAGTAGTAGGTATTGAATCACAAGTCTGAATCAAATATCTTTATTTTTTCATTAATTTTTTTCTCACTTGTATTAACTACCATGTGTTTTTGGTAATTGTGCCATCCACAAACTTAGAAACAATGTCAGTGCATAATCCCAGCATTAATATATACCTAATATCTGTATATGTTTTTAAATGTGGTTGTGGTGAAGCTACTATCATTTACTTTGAGGGCTCAGAATTTGAATTTGACTTTAGGGTTCACATTTACGGAAGTACACAGTGTTAAAGCAAGCACAAGCAAGGTTACTAGCTGTCACTTCTCATCGGATGGAAAGTTTCTTGCTAGTGGCGGCCATGATAAAAAGGTGAGTGAATGAATGTCTAATTGCAAAGAACTGCTGTGGGGAGGATTCAATGCTGCTACATATTGATTCTTCCAGAACATAAATGTAAAATTGCTTGTTTAATTTACTTATTAAAAGCAACAAGGTTGTTTTTTTGGGTCTTGCGTTTACTTATTGAAAGTCTTCTTGATCTATGTATGATGCAGGCTGTATTGTGGTACACAGATACATTAAAGGTAAAATCAACCCTTGAAGAACATTCAGCTTTGATCACCGACGTTCGTTTTAGTCCAAGCATGCCACGTCTTGCAACGTCTTCATTCGACAAAACTGTCAGGGTCTGGGATGCTGACAATGTTAGTTGAAAATTCTTTCGTTCTATTCATCTGCTTAGCTTATACTTTGAAAATAACCTTTTGTTTCAAAAATCGAATACTTTGAGTAATCAGACTAAGTATACTTCTAGATTGATCTCTATCATATATTCCATAATCTTTCCCATGATAAGTTTGTCTTTGTGCTGGGTCATTGCTGGGGTGCCGAAGTGGTGGCTCTATTCTTAAAAGTGATGATTTATCTTTTTGCATCTTTTAACTCTGACATGTAACGGATGTGCTGTATTAAAGCATCGTTATGTCTTTAATCTGCAGCCTGGCTATTCTCTCCGTACCTTTATGGGACATTCTGCCTCTGTTATGTCATTAGATTTCCACCCAAATAAAGATGACCTTATCTGCTCCTGCGACTCGGATGGTCAGATACGCTACTGGAGTATTAACAATGGCAGCTGCTCAAGTGTGTTCAAGGTAGAATCTTGTCTATTTGGATGTAGAAGTTCAGTGGGGTGGGGTAATAGTGGTTCTCAGATTATTTGCATTTTTATAAATTGTGATTTGTTTGTACGTATTAGGGTGGCACAGCACAGATGAGATTTCAACCCCGCCATGGAAGATTTCTTGCAGCGGCAGATAATGTTGTATCTATACTGGATGTCGAGACACAGGCTTGTCGGCATTCATTACAGGTCAGTTTAACATTTTGTTTCATCATAATTGTCCATTTGATAATTGTGAGTTAAACTGATTATGTAATGCTACATTTTAACTTCTGATTCTTTCTTGAGTTCTATATCAACAATGATATTCTTTTTGGTGAATAACAGTGGCATTATTTCCACAGAAAAAAGGGGATCCTGCTTGACTCTTATAAATTTTATTCTTTTTTGGGTTACATTGGAAGGGATCGGACCCTTGACCTATCCTAATCTTAACCCTAACTCATATCCCCACCCTCCCTCACCACTTAGCTAACCTAAAGGGCTTAGTCCGATAATCATTATTGTGGTCTCGTTGCAAGTATCTGGATGGTTCAGATGCTTGTTTCACTCGGAAACGGTGATGTTTGTAGGATTAAATATTTCGTTGAATTTCTACTAATATATTTATCTGTTGTCTTTTGGCACTTATGATGCAATTTGATGTTCCTTTACACATTCTTGAACTATTTACTTCTGTTATCCTAATATTTTCATGTTGATTCTCAATTGTGTTACTTGGAATTTGGTTTTGAATGCAGGGGCATACTAAGCCTGTCCATTCTGTGTGCTGGGATCCATCTGGCGAGTTCCTTGCATCTGTCAGTGAGGACTCTGTAAGAGTTTGGACACTCGGATCAGGAGGTGAAGGGGAATGTGTTCATGAGTTGAGCTGCAATGGAAGTAAATTTCGTTCATGTGTTTTCCATCCGACTTATACTTCGCTGCTGGTCATTGGCTGTTATCAGGCAAGTCAATTCTGCATTATTGCGCTCAAGTAATGTTTGTTACATTTTTGGTCAGAGACCACCATTCTCTTAAGCTGTTAGGATGTTTGTTCCTATTTTACCTGTTTCACTGCCATAGAAACGATTCTTTACTGATGGTTATGTTGCTGCAAAATATCACATTTGATTATTATCTGGGAAAATAATTGCAGTCGTTGGAGTTATGGAACATGACAGAGAACAAGACAATGACTTTATCAGCACATGATGGACTTATTACTGCTTTGACTATGTCAACTGTTACGGGTTTGGTTGCTTCGGCTAGTCACGATAAGTTTGTCAAGCTCTGGAAGTGAAATGATTGTTACTCTGCTTAACTGCACTTCACAAAATAGGAATAGGTTTCTACCAGTCTTGGTCCAATGCTTTGCAGTTTGTCTTTTGGTTGCTCGATTGATCGTCGTCTTTTGCTTTTTTGAATCTCGAACTTTGGCCCCATATGACCCCCAGAAACTGACCTTGTAATATTGTTGTTGTATTTGTCTACCTGTTACTGTAATAGTAAACCTGGAGATCTGTCATGCTTCATGGAACTCTTGTAACGCTTTTCAAACAGTAAAATAGAATTTTTATGCTTCCTTTCTCATTTTGTTTCATTTTGGTTCAATGCAAACTATATAATTCCAAGCTCCCGAATCTCTTTGAGATGATAATTGTTCTCTCATCAATGTCCATTTTGTCAGTTTAAATGGGTTCCTGTGCCTTCTCTGTGCAAACTGTGTCGAAGTTTATCTAATACGTATGAAATTTTACACTTAAGAGAGGTCATTAATAAAATTGAAGCTGATTGCTTTTCATTGCCGCCTACAACTAAGCAAATGAAAGACCAACCACTAAAGAAATTTGTTTCAGATCCTGTGCTTCATGTGTCCCTTCAATTAGAAACTGCCACAGAGGGATCCCAGGCGGAGCATGAGGTTTTGACAGCCTGGTAAGGGAGAGATTGTTGTGTGCCGGTAACATCACTTGGCATCTTGAGAGACTCCAACGCAAATTATTTCTGTGTGATGCATTGCTTAAAGCCTGAATGTCAAAAGTCTCTGGATAAAAGAATATCCAATGGCCGAGGGAACCATGCCAGTCTAACGACAACGAAATCAAGTTTGGCTGATATCTTATGTAAAAAATCTACTTGGCCAAACAATATTTATTTTCCTATGTTTATTTTACATGTTTGCGTAAGGTGATACAGATATATATGGTTTTCTAGTTAACATAATGTAAGCCTACTGTAAGGTGATACAGATATATCTTGGATTTTCCGGCTTTCTCCCTTTCATGTTTATAGTTAAATATTAAGATGGCCTCTGGCCATTGATTCCAGTTGGGATATTTTAGAGCACTTGTAAATTGTTTATTTGGTTATATATCATGGTCGCTACAGAAACTCTGCTCTGCAATGTAAACAAAACCCTCTAAAGAAGAAGCAACTCATCAGAAACGCAAAGCAGGTTTAAGAACATCTCCAGCAAAGATGGGTTCTGATTCTCAATGCCGGATACCGGTCATAGAGTTGTCGATCAATTCAGTGGGATTCGAACGTGGAACTGATGATTGGCACCATTTGAGCAAGAGTGTTAGAGAGGCTTGTGAAAATTATGGTTGTTTTGAAGTAGTGTATGATAAGATACCTCTGCAGTTGAGAGCAGAGACCTTCTCAGTGATAAAGGAACTTTTCAGCCTTCCATTAGAATTTAGAGGCAAAGCAGAAGAATATTAATCCAAAGCCTTACCATGGTTACTTCGGACAGTATGCAAGTATTCCCTTGTATGAGAGCTTTGGCCTTGAAGATTCCTCCAACTATGACTCCCTTAAAAGCTTCACAGAGCTGATGTGGCCTAGTGGTCATGACCTGTTTTGGTAATAAGTTTCATTGCATTGTTCAAGATCTTATTTTGAGCTTATGTTTAACATGCATGTATAGTTAGAGTGATTTTTATTCTTGTTCATGTTGTTCTGTTTCCAACAGTAACACTGTAGTTACCCTGATGAAGAAGCTGGATGAGCTGAAGGATATGATTCACATGATGATTCTTGATAGTTATGGTTTGGGAGAAAAATCGAATTTGAATCGTGCCATGTAAGACGCTGCTACGGGTGATGAAGTACAGCGCACCTCCATCTGGAGAGTACATGAAAGGGCTCCAAGCTCACACGGACAAACTATTCAGCACAATACTTTGTGATGATCAAGTTTCTGGGCTTGAATTTGAAACCTAGGATGGACAATGGAACAAGTTATCTCTATCTCCTAGCTCCTTCATCTTCTTTGTTGGAGATCCTCTTATGGTACAATTTAAAACTAATTTATTTATAACTGAAATTACTTAGATGTAAACATATCTGATACAATCAGAACATGTGCTCAATATGATCTTGTGCAGCAAACATGCAACTTGGTAACACCTTCTAAGTGTGGTGAAGCTTGAAGATACACATTTATGTGATCACTCATGATGACTTGTTGTCCTTGACATTGACTTGCAGGCATGGAGTAATGGCAGAATGCATCCCGTGAAGCATCGTGTGATGATGTCTGGAGAAAAAGATCGATACTCTCTAGCAGCATTTGCAGTTCCAGTTGAGGGTACCATCATCAAGGCACCAAAGGAGTTAGTTGATGAAGAATATCCTCAAATTCTCAAAGAATTTGACTACATGGATTTTACCAAGTTCTCCTATTCAGAGGAAGGAAGGGCCATAGACTCAGCAAGGCAAGTTTTTGTGTTTGCTGGAATTAGCACTCGAGAACAAGACAATAGCTCTGGCAGAACATGAAGGACTCATTGCTGCTTTGGCTGTGCCAACGGGTTTGTTTTCTTCGGCTAGTCACAATAAGTTTGTGAAGCATAAGTGAAACGATCGTTACTCCGATTAACTTCGCTTCACAATAGAAGTTAAGTTTCTATTAGTCTTGGTCCAATGCTCGTTGTTTGTGTCTTTTGGTTGCGTGGTTGATCATTGCCATTTATTTTTCTCGGTTTTGAATTTCGGCTCCATATGTCTCCCAAAACTCAACATGTAATGTTAGGCATGCTTGTTGCTATAATAGTGAAGTTGGATATCTAGGCTGATGCTTCATGGATCTTTTGAGACACTCCAAACAGTTGTATAGAAATTTTCTATTTCCATTCTCATTGGGTTTCAGAATGTTAAGGCATGCATATGATTTGCTTCTCCCTAAATTCATATTTGAGCAACAAACTATTCAGTTTCGAGCTGCAGATTCGTTCTGAGACGAAATCTGAAACCAAAGGAATGTGATGTTAAACAAGAGGTTTGATGGGCATGATTTGAATTGATAAATATGCGCATGCCCAGCATATGTCTAATCTCAACTAGAACAAGTTTGGATGTTAGCTTATGTAAAAATCCTACTTGGCCGGACGAAATGGTTCTTTAGAAAGAAAAAAACATGCTTGTGTAAGGTGATGGATAAGTGTATGGTTTTCTAGTTAACAACTTAACATCGCATTATGTAAGCTTCTAGTGTTCTTGGATTATACTGGCTAATTTAATAAGTTGATATTCTAATTAAAGATTCCAGCTCTCGCTATCAAGTGATCCAAATTAAAAAATTTAGATGGCGTCTGATTGGAAATTACAACTTAAAAATTCCGCCACTATATTATATTTTAATATAAATTATGCTTATTATCACAAAACATCCCTGACGTTTGCGAAACTATTAGATTGCATCCTTAAATTTTTTTTGTATCACTCATGGTCCCTAACGTTAATATGGGTGCTCTTAAATAGTCATTCTGTTAAAAAAACTGTTAAATCCCCAATTTTATGAGGGATATAATCGTCAACTCCCATTGTATCATCAACCTCCACCTCTTCTGCTTTTGTGTCTTGCTCATAGTCACTATCTAAGAACTCCCGTATCATCTTCTTCACTCTCTTCATCTACTTCATGGCCTCCCTCAGCCCATAAAAGTGACCCCACCAAACTGCCCCAGGAAATGAACAAATAATTACTGCTTGTGACTCATGCAACAAGTCTCTAATCTTCCGGAGGAGTTAACATTTTAAACTATTATCATGAATCATGATAGTATATCAGAAGACAGTTTTCTGCATAATTTTCTGTCCCGGGTAAATCCTTTATTATCCCATTCAAGGTAACAAGTTCTTAAGTATCCTAAACAATGCAACAAGGAAATAATTAAGCATCATGCAGACCAACCTGTAAATACAACAGAATGTGTCTAAAGCAACAAGAAGCATGTCAGCTTAAGTTGTTTCTGGCAAACATGTTAAACAGATTTTATATGCATTATGAGCCATCCCCTATCAATTTCCTTCTCAATGGTCCTTTGAATAAAAGCATGCATTAACACAAATCAATAGTTTATATTGCTTTTTCCAGCCATGGCCCATGAGAAAAAAGCATTTACATCATCAGAATGCTCACCTGAACTAGAAACTCAGATCCTCTGGTTTCCTTATCAACAGAAAGCACAGGGATGTATATTGCACTTTTGTTTTTGTTACTCAGAAACTCAGCATCTCCCTGTTGTATGACCCTATTGTTTTTACCTAGCAATGATTAACCAACTTGAGCATTTTGTGCACTTGAACTGTCAGATATATGTGAACTCTCACTTCTCAGATTACTATTGGGAAGACCACCATATGAATCAGAATCTTTTGCAAGAGATGAATGCTTATTAGAAATTTCAATATGACGTACTGAGTCATGGTCTGTGCTTAATGCTAAAACATAGAGAATATTGAGAGTAAAGAGTGGAAAGTGTAGAGAGTGTAGAGAGAATGAGAGTTGTAGAATATTTTCTGATTTTTCACTTATGCTTTCATTACTTACAATCAACATATATATATATACAAATTCCTAAGACATTAGTCAAGCCCCCCAAGTTAGGCAACCAACCTAGTTAGGCAACCAAACTAATTAGGCAACCAAACTAGTTAGGCAACCAACATAGTCAAGCCCCCCAAATATTGTAGGTGCCAAACATTAATTGACTACATAATTAACACATTAATTGACTACATAATTAACACATTAAGTGACTATTGTTTAGCCACATTAATTTACTAATGTTCAACATAGCTAACACTCCCCCTCAAGTTGGTGCATAGATGTCATCAATGACCAACTTGTCAAGAGAGAGACTGTCGTTATTAATATTTCTGCATTGAGCTTCTTCTTAATAAAATGTTGATCTACTTCAACATGCCCCCTCACGTGGGACCACTACATGGTGGGCCACACGTGGAGCAAAGGCCATATCGAAGTTAATCATTTCGGTCTGTCGGTGGCAACACCAAATCCAAGTGCAGCCGGTTGGTCGGTAGATCACATAAACCATGCGAACAAGGCAAAGGCAAAGAAAAGAACACAGAAATCCTGTGAACACGGTAAGAACACAGAAACCCTGTGAACACGGCAAAGGTAAGGTAAAGGACACAGAAACCCTGTGAACACGGCAAGGACACAGAAACCCTGTGAACACGGCAAAGGTAAGATAAAAGACACAAACCCTGTGAACACGGCAAGGACACAGAAATCCTGTGAACACGGCAAAGGTAAGGTAAAGGACACAGAAACCCTGTGAACACGGCAAAGGACACAACCAAACCCTAAAATAGGGAAAGGCACGTCAAGGTAAAACCAAACCCTAAACAAAATAGGATAAGGCAAGATAAGGCAAATAAAGGTCAAGCAAAGGCAAGGTGGCACGATGGAAAAGAGTCAAAACATTAGGCACAAATGTGGTGTGCATGAGAACGAAGAGATGAGGAGAAAACACTCGTGGGTAACACAGAGAAAAGTGAAAGGCAACAAGGGAGAAGAAATATACCAGACAAAAATGGGATGAAAATAGAGTGGAAGAAATAATTTAAGGAAATAAAGGGGAATAAAGTAAGAAGTATGTGATAGGTGGTGAGAAAAGAAACCATAAATAAGAAAACACAAGATGTTGGTGTGAGAGAGAGAAATAGTCAAATTGGAAAGGAAAAAAAAAGGTAGACAAGATAGAAATAAGACAAGAAAATAAAACACCCTTGGGCCAACAAGTTGGCAAAAGCAAATAAAATCAATAAAGAAAAGAAGAGCAAATTGGAAGAAGAGAGGATAAGAAAAAATAATTAAAGAGGGACAACCATCACGTGGGCTAGGTAGTAAAAGAGAGAAAAACATGGGAAATGGAGCATGCAAGTTTTAGAAAAAAGGAGCGGAATAGATGAGCAGCAGTGTCACTCCCCCTAAAATCCGACGACGTATGAGAGTCGAGATTTGGAGAAAGCAACACCGGTAATGACAATAAAGTTGCAGCACCCAAATAAAGTTGCATCTATCTCCCCCTCAAATCTGACACTGGTAGAGGGTCAAGATTTGGAAGAAGACAAAATGAAATAATAGTAAAGAGACTCAAACATGCCAGTCTCGTGGTAGAAACAAATGCAAGGAAAGGTGGAATGGAGATGGGCATCCGACAACTGGAGAAAAGGAATAAAAGATGGAAAAGAGTCAAAACATTAGGCACAAATGTGGTGTGCATGAGAACGAAGAGATGAGGAGAAAACACTCGTGGGTAACACAGAGAAAAGTGAAAGGCAACACGGTAGAAGCAACAACAACACTGGCAGGAGGCAAGAGCAACACTGGCACCAGCAAGAGCAATATAAGGCACTGGCACCAGGCAAGACAAGGCAGGGCAAACAACTGTGGCAGTAGCAACAGCAGAGGCAACTTCTTTTCACTCCCCTCTCCCCCTGAAGAGAAGGGGTCAATGGAGCCATATGATCAGTGGCACTGGCACCAGTGAGAGAAATCTAAGACACTTGGCACCAGCAAGAGCAATATAACTATCCTCAGGCAACACTGTCCCCAACAAGAGTCATAACAGGTAGGAGCAACAACACTGTTAACATCAAAGGGACACAAAAGGCAGCAGCTGGCACTAGCAAAGGATATAGTAGGCAGCAACAACAATACTAGCAGCAGCATCACAAATACTTCCATTATTGCATACACAACTTCTCTTCACTCCTCCTCTCCCCCCTGAAGAGAAGGGGTTGTCAGAACCATAAAAGCAGTGGCACTTGAGAAAACAGAAGCTGACTGAAGCTTAGATGTAGAAGAATCAGTCATGGCAGACAGGTAACAGAATTGCAGCGGAATAGATGAGCAGCAGTGTCACTCCCCCTCAAATCCGACGACGTATGAGAGTCGAGATTTGGAGAAAGCAACACCGGTAATGACAATAAAGTTGCAGCACCCAAATAAAGTTGCATCTATCTCCCCCTCAAAATCTGACACTGGTAGAGGGTCAAGATTTGGAAGAAGACAAAATGAAATAATAGTAAAGAGACTCAAACATGCCAGTCTCGTGGTAGAAACAAATGCAAGGAAAGGTGGAATGGAGATGGACATCCGACAACTGGAGAAAAGGAATAAAAGATGGAAAAGAGTCAAAACATTAGGCACAAATGTGGTGTGCATGAGAACGAAGAGATGAGGAGAAAACACTCGTGGGTAACACAGAGAAAAGTGAAAGGCAACAAGGGAGAAGAAATATACCAGACAAAAATGGGATGAAAATAGAGTGGAAGAAATAATTTAAGGAAATAAAGGGGAATAAAGTAAGAAGTATGTGATAGGTGGTGAGAAAAGAAACCATAAATAAGAAAACACAAGATGTTGGTGTGAGAGAGAGAAATAGTCAAATTGGAAAGGAAAAAAAAAAGGTAGACGATAGAAATAAGACAAGAAAATAAAACACCTTTGGGCCAACAAGTTGGCAAAAGCAAATAAAATCAATAAAGAAAAGAAGAGCAAATTGGAAGAAGAGAGGATAAGAAAAAATAATTAAAGAGGGACAACCATCACGTGGGCTAGGTAGTAAAAGAGAGAAGAACATGGGAAATGGAGCATGCAAGTTTTAGAAAAAAGGAGCGGAAGAAAAGAGAGCAAAGAGAGAAAATGCAAACACCAGAGTGGCTATGCAAAGGGAACAGCGGCAGTAGTGTAGCTCGACATGACAGAGACAAGACCGAGTAGGAAAAGGCTCAGCGAGCGGTGACGAGGCTCGCGGAGGAAAGGAAATGGCTCGGTGAGCGATGACGAGGCTCACGGAGGAAAGAGATCATGGTGATCAAGGAACGTACTGCCCATAGGAAACAAATTAGGCCATCGTGGCCAAGGGACTTATTGCCCATACAGATAAAAGAGAGGAAATTTAATGGAAACAAGAGAATTTACAGCAACATGAAAAAACGCCAACGACTCTCAATTTGATAGAGGATCTTAAGGATTAGCCATTAGGCTCTGATACCATGCTAAAACATAGAGAATATTGAGAGTAAAGAGTGGAAAGTGTAGAGAGTGTAGAGAGAATGAGAGTTGTAGAATATTTTCTGATTTTTCACTTATGCTTTCATTACTTACAATCAACATATATATATACAAATTCCTAAGACATTAGTCAAGCCGCCCAAGTTAGGCAACCAACCTAGTTAGGCAACCAAACTAATTAGGCAACCAAACTAGTTAGGCAACCAACCTAGTCAAGCCCCCCAAATATTGTAGGTGCCAAACATTAATTGACTACATAATTAACACATTAATTGACTACATAATTAACACATTAATTGACTATTGTTTAGCCATATTAATTTACTAATGTTCAACATAGCTAACACTTAATTTACACCTCTTTGCAGAGCAAGGTGTTATCAGTTCTTCGCTTTGTTTCTCATTTTTGCCAGGAAAACCATATACTTTACTATCTTGACATTGCAGAGTTTCCCTCTCACAAATGAGTGGCTTTTTCTCATTTCGGAATAGATTATTTGAACACTTCAATTACACAGACTGATCCTTATAGGAAGTAAGAGATGAGCAATTGGCAGGAAGAACTTCCCCTAACAGGCTTGAAAGTTTGTCCCTGCCAGCTTTAAGTAGGGAAGAAGATGACTTTACAGGGCAGTCTTGACTCACTCTCCAGGGAAGGGAAAGAGTTGGGAATGCTAGTGAAAATGAAGAGAGTGAAGAAGATGATACGGAGTTCTTAGATAGTGACTATGAGCAAGACATAGATGCAAAAGAGGTGGAGGTTGATGATACAATGGGAGTTGACGATTATATCCCTCATAAAATTGGGGATTTAACAGTTTTTTGAACAGAAGGACAATTTAAGAGCACTCATATTAACGTTAGGGACCAAGAGTGATATAAAAAAACTTTAAGGATGCACTCTGATAATTTCGCAAACGTCAGGGATGTTTTATGATAATAAGCCTATAAATTATTTGTATTCAATAATATGTGATAATTATGTGTATAATATGTGAATTTTGTAAAAAATATGTGTATTAAACATGAAAAATACTTATATACATGTTCAATACAAGAATTGTATGTTCTCTTTAAAAAAAAATATGTGACTTTTACCGAGTCCTTAATATGGTTACAAAACAAGGATGTATTATTGAAATATTAATTTGGTATAGCAATGCGGCTATAGTATTTTTTTTAAAAAAATTAGAAAAAACGGGTACAGCCGTGCGGCTATACTATTTCTTGAAAAAAAAATTAAAAACCCCAGTAAAGCCGTGAGGCTATACTATTTCTTTAAAAGAATTGGAAAAAAAACCCAGTAATGTCGTTTGGGTATACTATTTCTTTTTAAAAAAAGGGAAAACCTATACTATTTCTGTATAAAAAATTATATAAAACGAGTATAGCCGGACGACTATTCTATTTTTTTTTTTAAATCGTAGTATAGATTGTTTTTTAAATCTATTTATATTTTAAAAAATTTTAAAAAGGACACGACCGCGTAGCCGCCTAGGCCGCTTTTTCGAACACTGCCCAGGAAAGCATTGTTCAGCCGAGTTCTATGATTATCACAGTGAACATACAAACTTCTAAAAGATTTCTGATTCAGAAAAACCAAATTCAATGGTAAGACAGAGAAAACTGATCAACCTAGAAAAGAAAAAAACAAAAGAACACAACCCAATATGAAAAACTCACAGGAACTGAATTGAGGACGGTCAGCAAGAGCTTGATCAACTTGTCTAGCGAGCTTATCATCATTATCAGCATCACCATCAGGAAAACCCCATAAAGTAGAACAGGGCTGGTCAGTGGACGAGAACAAAGGAGGGGACGTGGGGTTAGAAGGAAAGTGAATCGGATCCAACGGCCAAAAAGCATCGAGGTCAAGATCAAAACTCCATGAGCGCAGCTTCTCTGTCGTCCAGTATGTTCTTTGACTTTGGCGGAATGGCTTGAGTTTGGCTTTCCTCTTCTGGCTCGACCATTTTCTGGGAAAGCAGTGATTTTTCTTTCGTTTTCCTGGAAAGTTCTCTCTAGGAAGAAAGATTTTGAGAGGAAGAGAAGGATTCAGTAATGGTAATAATCTGCAGGGTCGGTGTGATTCCATGGAATCCATTAGTTGTTTTTTAAGTTTTTTCCACAACTTGCAGTTGACACCAGAGAGTGAATAGGATTAAGTATTCCGGGGAATAATCATCTGTTGCAATCAACTGCCAAATAAGTCTACAACTTGGAACTTGGTAAATAGTAATTAATTGTTTTGAATTATTTTGTGAACTTTATTTTTTGTTCTTTGATATTAAATAATCATTAAAATACATGCGTATATGTACAATGCATGTATTATATGTTCGCTTTCATTATACTGAGTCTTAAAGACGTTTACGAAAAATGGAAGTATTATTGAAAAATATGTACGTACGTTTATAATACTAATATTAATTGGGAAAATGTTAAATTCTTTATACCGGTAATAACTCTGGAAAAGTAAAAACTCAAAAGGGGACAATAGCTATACCTTGGGAATGGCCTAAATGTATGGATAATGCTATAGACTAGTCTTATCGACAAAAGAAAATCAAGGAGAAAAAATTTAAAAAAAAAAAAAAGGCACCCATTAGATATTTAAAGAGTATAGCCACACAGCTATACTATTTATTTTATTTAAAAGGACCCCACAGCGCCTAGGCGGCTCTATTTATTTATTTTTTTTTTTTTAAAGAGTATAACCGGGCATATATCTGAGCAAGCGGTAATTTGTGAGTTTCACACACCAGTTTCAGTATCTCCAAGATTTCAGTCAATGCAGTTTGGCGACCTTCATTGCATATTTGAATCTGGTTACAAGAAGTGCCAAGCATAAGTCTGTGAGAATGGAGGAGGAGAAAATGACAGAAGTCTTGTGTTCCAAAAGAATACCAAATTAGGCACACATTGTTATTGCAGCTCACCAGCATGCTTGTATGATCCAATATATCTGAACTTTTCAGACTTACTGCCTGCAGGAGAAATGAAATTTTTTCACTGACAAACCTCTTCATGTTTAAGCTCACTCATATAACCGTATTAGTATTCAAATGAAAACAAAAGCCATCAATTTAAAAAATAAGTACACTAAGCTTGTTTGAATAAGAGCATGACACAATATGTAATTCTAACATATGCTGAGAAAATAAAATAATAAACCAACCTCAAGTGCTTTGCAAACTTTATCAACCTCAGAAGCATAATTGATCTTCGGAGAAGTCATTATGAGCTCAAGAACACCAACACAGGACCGTCCAGAGGGTTCAAACACGGGCAAAGCTAAGGTTCCCTCAACTTTGTAATGCTGAGCATGACCAAGCCGCGGATACTCTTTGATGGAGTAGTACTGAACATTTGGGGTCCATTCTGGCAATTTTTGCTGGAAAACACGGCCAGGGAGCCCAAGCATTCCATCACTCTCTCCATCCACAGAAAACATATACATCAGAGAAGCCATCCTATACTGATGAAGTCCATTAGTATGAGGATCAAGAACAAAGGGTTGCCCTGAAGTTGTGAGCACATACGGACCCCCCATCTTCACTGGTGCCCAAACCTGAGCTAGAACATGTTGGTCAGTCAATTCCTTGAGCTGTCTCAGAGCTTGAGTGATCTTCTCTTTAATTAAGCAATAAGCATCAGGATTTTCAACAGGTTCCAGTCCCAAAAAAGGGGATGTAAGCATTCTTCTGTCCTCATTCTCTCTTAGTATTTCCCTTCCCCGATCAGGAATACCTGCATTTTTGTGATATTATATGAGAGAAAACTCAAATGAGTGAACCTCCTGACTGCTACCCAACAACTGCAAAATGCTAACTGAAGCAATACGTTAAGCCAACGAAATGTGTTTTCAATTCCTAGGAATTTCAGGCCAAAAAGACAAAAGTTCCCATAAACTTTTTATTTTTTAGATGGTTGACTTCAAATTCTAAGAATATTCAGACCAGATAGAATTAAACAAAGATTAATGAACAAGGAGAACTTATTTCAGAGGAACCAAGGTCTCCGAATTCAATTCCTGGCCCAGCAGGAATGTAAAAATGCAACCTTTTCAGTACAACAGGGTATAGTCTCTTTAGTTGCAGAGAATTGAGAAACGAGTAAAGGAAACACTTTTTGACCCTCAATTATTTTGTTGTTTAATTCTAAGAGTACAATTTTATTGCTCAATGCCAAATAAAAGTTTAAAGTCCGGAAAAAAAATCTATTTATATATATAAAAAATTCAAAAAAGGACGCGGCCGCCTAGCCGCCTAGGCTGGATTTCGAACACTGCCCAGGAAAGCATTTGTTCAGCTGAGTTCTATGATTATCACAGTGAACATACAAACTTCTAAAAGATTTCTGATTCAGAAAAACCAAATTCAATGGTAAGACAGAGAAAACTGATCGACCCAGAAAAGGAAAAAACAAAAGAACACAACCCAATATGAAAAACTCACAGGAACTGAATTGAAGACGGTCGGAAAGAGCTTGATCAACTTGTCCAGCGAGCTTATCATCATTATCAGCATCACCATCAGGAAAACCCCATAAAGGAGAACAGGGCTGGTCAGTGGGCGAGAACAAAGGAGGGGACGTGGGGTTAGAAGGAAAGTGAATCGGATCCAACGGCCAAAAAGCAT
Source organism: Prunus fruticosa (assembly GCA_018703695.1). Lineage (NCBI taxonomy): Eukaryota > Viridiplantae > Streptophyta > Magnoliopsida > Rosales > Rosaceae > Prunus > Prunus fruticosa. Next base: position 56,068,174 of record CM031917.1, read on the forward strand.
TGAGGTCAAGATCAAACTCCATGAGCGCAGCTTCTCTGTCGTCCAGTATGTTCTTTGACTTTGGCGGAATGGCTTGAGTTTGGCTTTCCTCTTCGGGCTCGACCATTTTCTGGGAAAGCAGTGATTTTTCTTTCGTTTTCTGGGAAAGTTGTCTCTCTAGGAAGAAAGATTTTGAGAGGAAGAGAAGGATTCAGTAATGGTAATAATCTGCAGGGTCGGTGTGATTCCATGGAATCCATTAGTTGTTTTTTAAGTTTTTTCCACAACTTGCAGTTGACACCAGAGAATGAATAGGATTAAGTATTCCGGGGAATAATCATCTGTTGCAATCAACTGCCAAATAAGTCTACAACTTGGAATTTGTTTGCTCTCTTATTTTATTCTTTATTTTTACTACTTACAGTTCCTCTTACGGCGAAAACTCTGACAAAGTTTACCCAATTGGGCTTTGCAGTTGGGCTTTGCAGAGGGGAATTGAAGCCAGACCATTGCGTTCATTGCATCAATGGCTCCATATATCCTCTCATCAAGGAGTGCCCTAAGGACAGGGAGGCAAGTTTGTGGGCCAGCTATTATTGCATGTTACGCTACACGAACCACTCCAAGCAAGGCGACCTGGAACTGGCTCCGGCTTCGACGTCATGTAGCACGGAAGATGTGTCGCGGTCGTCATTGGTGGTGGACGGGTTTAATCAACGGCTGCTGGCGTTGTTGGAAGTGCTAAGAATCGAAGCGGCGGCTGGTGGTGATGTTCTTAAGTTTGCAGTGGGAAATGCAAGTGTCTCAATATATTCTAATAATATAAGTACTATATATAGACTTGTGCAGTGCAGTCCAGATTTGAAAGAGCTGGACTGTGATAATTGCTTAGAAGAAGGTTTTGGAAGCATCCAGGTAAATTGTTATGGGAGGGATTTTGCGAGATATGGTAATCCCATCTGTAACATAAGATTTGAGGTTGATAGCCTCTTCTTTGACCCTGCAGAGTACCCTCGGAACCAATATTTTCCCCAACTAGATCTGAAATGCCTCGCTCAAGAAATAAGAGGACGAAAGTCGAACTACGTACTTTTTCATTTCCTAGTTTAGTCAGGGCTATAACATTTTTCTTACTCTTTCTGTTGTCCGTCTGTGATGGCGTACGGAATCATTAGCAGAAGGAACGGAGAGCCGAGATTTAATTCGGCTACATGATCACATAGATTGGTTGCATATATGCTAATTATGATCTTGGGCTAAGACGCAGTCTGACTGTTATAATCTTTCGGGCCTGCTGGCTTGTATTGTGCGGATACTTTTTGGGCCTCCAATGTTTTTATATTTTTTCTCAACAAAAAAAACAGGGGGATTAAAAAACCCATGACAGACAAAAACGACACCATAGAAAACACCTTAAAATGCGAATATGCCCGAGGCCAATGGATTTTGTTTTTGTTCTTTTGCTTTTGTTTTTCCTGTTGAAAACTTCCAATTGGTACTACATGTACTACTTCTACTACACAATAATAATTATGCAAATCAAATTCTGTACTGCACCCAATTGAAACCATGAAAAAGAAATGCGACCAAAAAATCCAAGAAGAAGAAAAGTCCAAAAATGAAGGAAATGCCTAGTAATAACCTTCATTGATTCTGTATTTGGCTATACATTATGGTGCATATACATATGGAACACTGCAGCACAGGGTAATTTACATGGCAAAGCAGCCACCACTTCTTCTAACAACAACCGTTTTAACCGCCGGAGCATCCTTCGAAAACCCAACGACTTCCGATCTCCTCTGAGCCGAGGGCCTTGGAAGGTTCACGGGCACAATGGTCTCGGGAAATCGAGTAAAAATATGAATTGAAAAGGGAAAAGGGCAGCTTGTTTGGGTAATAAGGAGAAAAGATCTAGAGGATTCATTGGATTGGAGGGCATTAATTGATCATGCAAGAATAGAGAGACATATGGGCGGAACTGAGGCCAATGCAAGCTCTTTTCCCCGTTTCCCCCCTGTTTTCCTCTGTATTTCCGGTATGTAATGTACATGAGAAAAGTTTGTCCAGGTTGCAAAAGGTCCTAAAAAAAGTCAGCCAACAACAGATATGAAAAACGCTACAAATTTCAACACAAATATGAATCTCTCATCACCACACACATGCTAAAAAGTTACGACAAATAAACCACACAATAAAATCTCCAAACTCACAAAGAAACCACTATATAGTCTTAATATAGGAACTTCTATTTGGGTCGAATCTCACACTTTCTTTAAGGAAACCTGGCAGTGGGGAAAAAGATATAGAGAACACGGTAAATGAGACTTCTTGTGGTTCATGCTCAAGCAGCAGAGATAATAGAGCACACAGTTTGGATAAGAGTGAGTATGAGGAGAACAACAGCTGCAATGACAGAGAGAGTTCGCCATGGTGTGTTGAAATAATTTTGTCTCAAATTTGCCATCCTTTTGTGCCATGTCGAACTGCAGTACCTGTTCAGGTCTTGACAAAGATTAGCAAATGTGAAGTTAGCGGATCCAAAAATCCCAATGCCAAGGTTGTTAAATAGAGCAGCCACCTCTTTGCTGTCACCTAGAACATTTTCAATAATTCCACGCTCAACAAGCAAATCCACATCACATGCGTTGTTCACAAAACGATCCATGATGATCATATAATCACATAAAAAAAGGTGATTGTAATGACACTGTTCAAAGGCAAGAAGATTTCTAAGTGAGATCTCTGTGTGATCGTGTACGTGGATCTTTGGAATTTCCAGAATCCCATCAGTGAATCGTACGTCAAATATGTTTTTCCTAGATCCCACCTTAAACTTCACTCCCGCCTGGTATAACTCTGTCACGCTAGGTGTACTGAGATCTTCTAATCGTATTGATCGAACAACTTCTGATTGGCATAACGATCTTAAAATAAGATCCAAAAAATGTTCTACTTTTTTCGTAGAACTTAATCTCTCTAAAATGGACTTTTGATCTGCTTCTCTCATCAGAGTCATTGTCGAAGTGAAGAATTTGAGAGAAAGATCAGTTACAAATGCTGAAAGCCTGTCATCAGAAGTGTCAGAATCAGAAGAGAGTGTACCTTCTTGTAGGTAAAAAAGATCCTCGAGAATGAAGAATGGTAGTTGATTCTCAAGCAATTGCATGTCAGTCATTAGATCCAGAAACATCTCTGGTTTGTTAAATATGCGGTCATTTCCTTTTCTCCGTGTCCTGCAATTGTATATCAACAAGAGCTCTATGATGAATGCGGCATCTACTAGAATGATTCTTACAAATTCATCACTACCAAATCCAATGGTTTCTGCATAACAATTTCTTAATCTTGCTTCTTGGTCTCTAATTTTCCTTATGCAATCCTCCAAGCTTACTTCGGTCCGACATAGAAATTCCTGTAGGTACCTCTTTTTATGCTCTTCCATGGCTTCTAACCCTTTCTTGCCATGGTGGAGTGGACCTATAGAGACTACCTGAGGTGTGTATGTGATCGGTGCATAATTACATATCATTTTGTACCTTTCTAATTTATGATTTGGTTATGTTTTTGAGTTAAACTTGTGCTTTTAATAAGTTTTGTGTTTGTTTCAGTGTAATAAGTTTAAGGACTCACAAATTGCATTTTGGAGACAAGTTAACTCAAAATGGTGTCTGCAGATCAGTCAACTTCACAGATTGGACTGTACTTTCTCAAGAAGAACCAGATAATGAGCCATACATCATTGGAAAGATACGGAAGTCTAGTTTCTGTAGAATTTTACGGTTCATGATTCCGAGTCTTCTAGAGAAAGTTATACATGTTTTGGCAACTTAAGGTCAAATTCGGCAGCATCTGCGTTACTGGGCCAAAAATCACATTTGAATGCCTTCCCGATTTTTCCTTGAGTTGGGCTGCATATTCTTGGAAAGATAATTCAAAGAGCTTCAAGATCCATATTTTTCCAGATTTTTCAGGATGAAGCCACAAGCCCAAAACGAGCCCACTAGCTGGCTGCAATGCATTGTCATGCATGACATATGCATGATGAAGTGTTGTTGATTGTGGGGAAGTTAGGTGAAGCATATTCAATTCCTATAATTGAGTGGAATTTTGCAGCAACCAAATGAATTGAAAGATGTTGAAGTGGATGATGCAACACTAAGCCTAAAGACAAGAGGAATTGTTTTCAAATGCAATTGTGTGTTAGGTTAGGTTGGTGAATTAAGTGTTGTGTGTTAGGTGAAGTTAGTGTGGTTAGTGAATTCAATTGTATATTCAGATTTTCATCTCCCATAAGCCTATAAATAGGGAAGTTCTCTAAGCTTGTAATCACACTCCAAGGGGGGAGCTCTCAAGCACTTCTCTAGAGCTCCCTTCCCTTCTCTCCCTCAAATTCTCTTAGTTTCCCTTTGTAGTTCTCAATTGTTGTAACAAGATCCTAGTACTATAAATCTCAAGCATTTTTCTTTTCTCTTCTTCTAAATTCTCCAAACACTTCTCTATTCTCTTTCAAAGTTCTCCATGCTCTAAAACATTTCCCATGTTCTCAAACACTTTCTTCCAAAATCCACAAAGTTCCCAAACACCACTTTCCTTACTCTTCCAAAATTCTCCAAATCTCTCAAACACTTCTCCCCTCTCTAAAGCTCTCAAACACTTACCTTCCTTTCTCTTCCAAATTTCCCATGCTCTCAAAACACTTCACAAACACTTTCTCTCCCTTCCTTCATCAACTTCCCAATGTTCTTAAACACTTCTCCATTCTCTTTAACATTCTCCAAGTTCTCAACATCCTCCAAGTTCTCAAACACATCTCTCTTCTCTTTCAAACATCCTCAAAGCTTCCCAAACACCTTCTCTTCCAAATTCTCAAGTTCTCAAATGTGTACAAAACCTTTTTGCTTCTTTTGTTTTCATTTCTGTTTTGTGTAGGAAAATTGAATTGGATCATTCAATCACCAATCCCTGTGGAATCGACCTCGCACTTACATATGCTATACTACCGAACGGCTCGTGCACTTGCGAGTATCACAAGTTGAGGATGCAGCTGAATCCATTTTGGTGCAGCTAAATCTACACAACAAGTTTTTGGCGCCGTTGCCGGGATCGGTAACATTGTTTGATTCTATTTGGTTTTCCTACTTTTTATTATTTTTATTTTTTGTATATAACTAGACAGTTTCATGTTTTAAAGTTAATGACGTTAATTGACAAGTTGTGTTTGTAGTCCAACGGACAAGGACAATTGCCTGACAAGCAAGAGAACTGGGTTTGAGTCCCAGCTTACACAACACAAAAAAAACGAGAAAAAGGTTCAAGTAGCATGTCGATTATTTCTTGTTTATGGTTTCATTCACTTGTTCTTAATTAAATATCTTGTTCAAGTTTACATAAACACCATATGACTCTTGGACTGATTAGTGAATGAATGGGTAGATATTGAAGACAAACACCATGTTTAAATTCTACTTAGTTCTCTATTGTTCTTCTTGTTCTTAATGGGTTCGGAATTTGTGTTTAGACTAAACACCATAGCTAAATGCTTTTTCTGAATACTTGATTAAAACCACACACCATATGGATAATCATATTTGAGAAAGAACGAACTTCATAAACTAGTTTAATTTACTTTGTTGCTTGTTGCTTTGAAGCATGAAATTGGATGTGTGTTGATTTTCCTTTTATTTCGTAACCCTTTTAATTCCATTTCAAGTTTGTGTGTTTGTTTTAGCAATTTATGACAGCTTAATAAAAATGGAGAGAGATGGCAACCTCAATCATAAGAATGGGAAGTGTGGAGCAGTGGGAGAAGTCGCGACCTCCAAATGCATCCATACTCGACCTAATCGCTTCAAGGGGGAGCATTTCAATCCTTTCTCCTCTTTAAATTCTGTTTATTTCTTGGTTTGTTTCTTTTAGTACAACAATTTATGTCATTTGTTTGAGTTTGTTTAGAGTACTTAGTTCATTTTCATTTATGGTTTGTTGTCTCATTTTATCTTTTTTTTTTTTTTCTTATCTTAAAAACTAAAAATTAAAAATTAAAAAAATTTAAAAAAAGATTTTTCATATGAGCTGACTTATGATAACTCCAGGAAGCACTTCCGTCAATACAGCGTCTAGGAGTTCTTTAGGCGACACCTTCGGTGTCTAAGAAGTTTGGGTTTTAAGCGGGACCATTGTGACCCCTCCAACCTTCCCGGATCCCCTGGCAGTGTTTTTCTGAGGCCCTTAACGGTCATCCGTGAGTTGCTTGTATATTCGTGTGCTTTTAAATTAAGTTTTTTTTATTTTCTTTCTTTTCTTTTTCTGTTGAGTTTTTGTTTTTGTTTTGTTAAGTTAGTTTTTGTATTTATTTTGTTTAGTCGTTGTTTTTATTTTGTTTTTGTTTTTGTGGTATGGTTAGTTTATTTCTGAGTGTTAAAAACACATTTTTATTTTATTTCAAACACTGCATTAAAAAAAATAAAAAAACAAAAACAAAAACAACAACAATAATAAAAATAACAAACTTCTTCTTCTTCTTCTTCTTCTTCTTCTTCTTCTTTTCATCTTCATCTTCATCTTCATGGCATGCCTCTATTCTCTCTTACTTGCAGAATTTGCAGCAGCTCCACATGGTCCTCATTCTTTTTCTGCAATGCTTCCACATGCTGATTGGCACGGAAGGAGAGCCGCTTCTGGAGTCCGCCACCATAGCCTTCAAGGAAGCTACTTCCTCGCTCAGTGCGGCACACTCCCGTGTCCTCGCCAGGAATCGCATGCCTAAATTGGTAGCCGAGACCGCATGGAGCACCGTTAAATTGTGGGACTCCTCCACTGCAGCCTTGTCGGACCTCTGTGCCACATGCAGGATGATCTGCCGATGTGAGTTTACTGCCAATCATGCTGCCCAGCAGCACTGCTCCCTGTTCGGCACTGCCTCAGAAAAGTTCGGTATTACCTCAGCAAAGTTTGAGGCCGTATCGTGATGATATGTGGAGTTTGGGAAGACAGGGTTTGGAGGAGCCCTTATCTGGGCATTCGGTGGTGCAAGTGAGAGCTCAAGGTTGAGATCATCAAGGTGAGTGCATGAGGATGCCATTTGTTTTGCTTCTGAATTTTTTGATGTTTTTCCTTGAGTTTGCAGGAAGAAATGTTGGGTATCATCCGCTCCTGAGATGTGGTTTAAATAGGCATATGCTGATGAGAGAGAGCCAACACCACTTCGGATTTCCCGGGCATGCTCGACCTAATCGCTTCAAGGGGGAGCACATTAACTTTCACTTTACTTTACTTTTTTTTTCCATGTTTTTGGGTGTTTTATGTTTTTGCCCGTTACTTTCATTTTCTAGTGTTTTGTGTTTTTCCCTTTCGGCTATCACCTTTGTCTTATTTTAGTTTGAGAAGTGTGTTTTCTTTTCCGTTTGTCGTTTTTGTTTGATTTAAGTTTGGGAAGTGTGTTTTCTTTGTCTCTTTCTTTTTCCTTCTGCAACTTTACTCTTTTATTTCTGAAACAAAAATAACAAAAACAAAAACAACCAAAAAATAAAAACAGGTAGAAATCATTTCTTCAGAGCGCTAGGTGTCTCGACCATAGGAGCTTTGAGTTTGGCCCTCTGGCTGTCCTCTTCGGGGCTTCACGCACAGCCTCTTGGGGCTCACCACTTGAGCTCCCAAATATCGCAATCTTAGCTTCAGCATAACTACTCTCGCGATTCTGCTTGCTTGCGTTTACCCTCGGTCGGTCTAGGTCCTCCAGCTGCTTTCGCATGTCGCGAGAATACAACTCTACCATCTTTGATAGACTTTTATTCTCGTCCCGCAATACTTCTAGCTGGTGTCGATTCACCTCCACTATCCTTGCCCTCTCCCTTTTCAAGCTTTTTATAGCAGTCTGACACTCTTCAACCATACTTCGCTCCGCCGCCAACTGACCTTTCAGAATCTCTACCTCATGGGACTTCGCAAGTAGGCGATGACCCAAACTTGCAACACATGCTGTACTCTGCACGCTCAGTGCCAGGGCATCACTCGTGACCCGGTTGTCATCCCTTGTCCCGAACACACGTATATCTTTAGGAGTTACTAAATTTCTGCCAACTCCAATGGCAACATCGTTGTCCAGGAGTATTGAGTCATTGACGGTCACAGGCCCCCTTGCGGAGGCAAAGTAGGGTACCCATACCTGGTGCCGCTGCTTGGCCCCATGTCTGAGTCGGTGGAGCTAGGTTGAGATCCAACGAAAATGGGTAGGAAGAGGCCATTTGATTTCTCACTTTTTTCTTTTTCTTGCTTCTTTTCTCTTTTGTGTTTTTGAGTTTGTGTGTTTTCCCTTCTTTTTCCTTCTTATAGACATAGTCTTTAACAAACCCTAGCCAGTCCAAGCATCTGAGCATTTTCTGAATCTCCAGCATTCCTCCGAGTCCCACCACCTTCTCTCTTTCCAACCACACCCAACTCATTTATCACGACGTGACTTTTCTGAACGGACGCGTTCAGGTAAAGTCTTCGCGCCTTTCCATTAGCCCGTAATTTCCGCTTGTGAAATCTCGGCGCTTCTATCTGTCGACACGTGTCTTGCTCTGTCGAAACATCAATGACCACATTATCTCTTTTCAGAAATCCCGCCTTCGCGCTTCGAAAATAAAAAAAAATAAAAAAAAATGTAAAAATAAATAAATAAATTGAAACATGTGGGTTTCAGATTTCATTTTGGGTCAGGTTTTACCGTTGTTGGGTTAATTTCATTTTGGGCTTTGGGCTGTTTTTGTTTTGGGTTTCAATTTGCATATGACTATCTGTTTAGGGCTTACTGTTTTGAGTGTTTTACTGTTTCATTTTTATTTTTATTTGTTTTTATTTGTAATTTTTATTTTTGTAATTATTGTATTTTATTTGTGTATTTTAATTCTTGTGTGTTTTATGATTTTTATTTACTTTAGTACCTTTCATTTCTTGTTATGACATTGTTTGTGGCTAATTTTTAAACATTGAGGACAATGTTCATTTCTAGGTTTGGGGGTATTGGAGTTTAGCAAGTAAATTTTGTTTTTTTTAAAAAAAAAAAATTTTTAAAATTATTAATTAATTAATTTCTTGCTTGTTTTTCTTTTTTCTATATTTTGAGTCTTGTTTTGTTTTGAGTCACTTTCCGAACACTTATGATGAGATTGTGATAAATGTTTTCATGGCTTAAATAAAAATTAGATTTCATTTTATTATTATTTTAAAAAAAATTTAAAAATTAAAAATTTAACATTTTTATAAAATAAAATTGGCATTGTTCTAGCATGATATGTTCGAAACTTTCTTTGCACTTGCCATTTGTTTCATAATTTTCCAATTAAAGGATTTGCATGATCTAAAGAATTGTATGAAGCATAAATTAGACTTATATAACCAACCATATAAAGTGAGCTTTTGAGCCTTGTGTTTCATTTCTTGAGTGTTATATACATACTCTTAAATTCTTATCATCTAAGTTGTTGTTTGATCTCATTATTCATTGCTTTGGTTGAACACTTAAAAGTCATTCATTCTTATGCAATTTGATTTCATGAAATTTAAGAAATGATATTAAGGCCCTCTTTGGATCGTTTGTGCCTTTCAAGCTAACCTTATGCATGCTTAAGCATGATTTTCCATTGTTAACCATTTTGAGCCTACATGTAAACCCTTTTCTTTCATTTAACCAATTATATTTCCTCAACTTAACCTGAAAAACAAATATTTACCTTTCTAAGGAACTCATGAGCTTTAATTGGGATGTGTTTTTCATACTAGGTTTGGGAAGAGGTGTTACATTTCAAAAAAAAAATAAAAAATACACAATTTGTGAAAGAAAAGAGTAAAGTTGTGATTAAGTGGTGGTTGATTGAAAATTCATTTTTGGGCCTTCAAAATAAATTGGTGGTTGTTCAATAAAGGAGTGAATCATTGTAAATGAAGGTATAAGGAGTTTTGATCATGTAAAAATAAATTCTCATTGTGATGATTCGAAGTCTTGTACACAATTGTTTTATGCTCTTATATTTTGAGTTCCTTGGACTTTGTTTTATCCATACCCTTCATTTCTTACTCACCTTACGCCCTTGGCCCCATTACAACCTATGTTAAAGACCTAAATTGATCTTAAATGTCATGTGGTTGAATTGCATTCATTTTTCTACTTTTAAGTGTTTGACATCCTTCTTGAGATCATATTAATGCAAGTTCTTCATCTTTCTATTTCGAGTTAAGTCTTTATGGTTTAACTCTAATCTCATGTTTATAACTGAGTGTTGTATTATAACCCTCTTTCGAGTGATTCATTTGTGAGAGGACAACTTTGCTGAGATTTGAAGTTGAATATGTGCTTTGTATGATTTTTGAAATTGTGTGAAAACTAAGATTGGAGAATTTGTTGCATTTGGCTATCACACTATACACTTTGAGCATGTTGTGTTTTGAACTTTGCCATCTTGTGAATAATGTCTAAAATGGAGCTTTTATTGATAAAACGTTTAAGTCATGTGCTTGAGTCATTTCTCTTCGGAAATGTTCGGAAATATTATTTTGAGTTCTTTTTACTTTTGTGATTGTTTTTATTTTTATTTTTGATTTTGCTTTTATGTTTGTTTTTTGTTTTGGTTTTACTTAAGGACTAATAATCTTTTAGGTTTTCTAATTACTTTGTTTTGTAGAAATTAGTCAAACGTTTGTGGGTATCGAATTCTGTTAAACCCTCAGGAGACACAACTCCTCCTACTAGGGATGCCTGGAGGTTTAAAGGCTTGTTGCATACGCTAAATGCAATCGAGTTACCTACGAAAGTGGTCTAGTTAACTTCTTGTTTTATTTTTATCTTTGTTTTCCTTTTGTTTTGCTCGAGGACTAGCAAAATCTAGGTTTGGGGGTATTTGATCGGTGCATAATTACATATCATTTTGTACCCTTCTAATTTATGATTTGGTTATGTTTTTGAGTTAAACTTGTGCTTTTAATAAGTTTTGTGTTTGTTTCAGTGTAATAAGTTTAAGGACTCACAAATTGCATTTTGGAGACAAGTTAGCTCAAAATGGTGTCTGCAGATCAGTCAACTTCACAGATTGGACTGTACTTGCTCAAGAAGAACCAGATAATGAATCATACATCATTGGAAATATACGGAAGTCTAGTTTCTGTAGAATTTTACGGTTCATGATTCCGAGTCTTCTAGAGAAAGTTATACATGTTTTGGCAACTTAAAGTCAAATTCGGCAGCATCTGCGTTACTGGGCCAAAAATCACATTTGAATGCCTTCCCGATTTTTCCTTTAGTTGGGCTGCATATTCTTGGAAAGATCATTCAAAGAGCTTCAAGATCCATATTTTTCCAGATTTTTCAGGATGAAGCCACAAGCCCAAAACGAGCCCACTAGCTGGCTGCAATGCATTGTCATGCATGACATATGCATGATGAAGTGTTGTTGATTGTGGGGAAGTTAGGTGAAGCATATTCAATTCCTATAATTGAGTGGAATTTTGCAGCAACCAAATGAATTGAAAGATGTTGAAGTGGATGATGCAACACTAAGCCTAAAGACAAGAGGAATTGTTTTCAAATGCAATTGTGTGTTAGGTTAGGTTGGTGAATTAAGTGTTGTGTGTTAGGTGAAGTTAGTGTGGTTAGTGAATTCAATTGTATATTCAGATTTTCATCTCCCATAAGCCTATAAATAGGGAAGTTCTCTAAGCTTGTAATCACACTCCAAGGGGAGGAGCTCTCAAGCACTTCTCTAGAGCTCCATTCCCTTCTCTCCCTCAAATTCTCTTAGTTTCCCTTTGTAGTTCTCAATTGTTGTAACAAGATCCTAGTACTATAAATCTCAAGCATTTTTCTTTTCTCTTCTTCTAAATTGTCCAAACACTTCTCTATTCTCTTTCAAAGTTCTCTATGCTCTAAAACATTTCCCATGTTCTCAAACACTTTCTTCCAAAATCCACAAAGTTCCCAAACACCACTTTCCTTACTCTTCCAAAATTCTCCAAATCTCTCAAACACTTCTCCCCTCTCTAAAGCTCTCAAACACTTACCTTCCTTTCTCTTCCAAATTTCCCATGCTCTCAAAACACTTCACAAACACTTTCTCTCCCTTCCTTCATCAACTTCCCAATGTTCTTAAACACTTCTCCATTCTCTTTAACATTCTCCAAGTTCTCAACATCCTCCAAGTTCTCAAACACATCTCTCTTCTCTTTCAAACATCCTCAAAGCTTCCCAAACACCTTCTCTTCCAAATTCTCAAGTTCTCAAATGTGTACAAAACCTTTTTGCTTCTTTTGTTTTCATTTCTGTTTTGTGTAGGAAAATTGAATTGGATCATTCAATCACCAATCCCTGGAATCGACCTCGCACTTACATATGCTATACTACCGAACGGCTCGTGCACTTGCGAGTATCACAAGTTGAGGATGCAGCTGAATCCATTTTGGTGCAGCTAAATCTACACAACAGTATGCATGAGAAGAGGATAAAGGATAAAGGAGATAACCTACCCAATTCCAGTCTCATGGAAGTTTCTAATGGAATGTATGGGTTCTCTATATCAGCTGGAGCAGCTTGATTGCTTCCTTCCATTTTCCTCTCTATGCACTATAAAACAAAAGATAAGAAACTAAAAACTTCAATAAAATGGATATCTACAAGTAGAACAAGGAGAATGATATATATATATATATATATATATACCCCAGAAGAAAGATTATGTATATATTCATTTTTATCAAGATGTAACAGATGCAATCCACATGCTCCCTTTTCAATTGCAGTCCAACAACCTTTTGCGAGGAATTTACAATATATGTCACTATCAGAAATGGAAGTCTATGAAAATTCGAGTGTCTCCTAAAATTTAGCATTTAGTTTTTCTTTATCCATCGATTATATATATTATATAAGAAACTAAAAGCAAAAAAATTTGAATAAACCGTGAAAGATAAGAAACTAAAGCTCCAAGAAAATGGAAATGTACTACAAAAGGAAGTGAGTTAAATTTGCACCTGTATGTTCAAAGGACCAAGTAGGTTTCCCTTTGGTCGATTACAAGAGAAGCTCAATGCAGCTTACTTTGTTCCTCTGGTAGATGAAAATATAATTTTTCTCCTATAAGGAGGGTTTAGAGGAATCAATGATGGGCTATATAGAACAACTTTTTTGTTTTAATGTTTATGTGAGACGTGTTTTGCCATATTAAATTAATGTCTTCTAGTTAGGAGTGGGCACGGTCCGGATTGGATCGGTTTCACGTCAAAACCACGGCCGAACCAATTAAAATATAACGGTTTGGTTTGGTTCGATTTGGATAAAAGTTATAAGGGAAACCGAACCAATCCAAACCAATTTAAGACGGTTTGGTTCGGTTTGGTTCGGCCGGTTTGGGCCTAAGCCCAATTCTCTTTATTTTTGCATTTTTTCAACATTATTAGTCCAATTATAACCAACAAATTCACAATTTACTTCTTACATAAATCATCTTCTAGACTACAAAACCGTTCTAAAGCTCAAAAGGTCATAAAACTTCATATTTCACTAACTAATATAGCTCAATTCAAATATTCATATATAATTATTAACTAATTAGAGTATTACATATATAAAATAAAATAAAATAAATAAATATACACATAAACGATTTGGTTCGGTTTAAACCGGTTTATAAAAACTCAAAACCAAACCAAACCAAACTATATACGGTCCGGTTTGGTTTGGTTTTGACTAAAAAAAAGTCAAACGGTTTGAAATCCAAACCGGTAATTATGGTTTGGTTCGGCCGGTTTCATCGGTTCGGCCGGATTGATGCCCACCCCTACTTCTAGCTAGTACCTTATCTTTTTGCCGGGCCATGAGTTGAATGTAGAGGCAGAGCATGGACTTGGGTTGACTTGTATAAGACAAAAGACTGAACCAGACGTAGGTTCAATTATTTTAATTTATTTTTTCACTCGGAGCCATTCAATTCCTAATTATTTAGATTATGGATCCAGTTCCACGTCCCAAAGACAGACAACCACATGTTTGCAAGCAGGTTTGATGCCATATTCCACTGTTTTCTAGGTATGTATGTACACGAGAAGGTTAGTCCCATATTAACACTACGTACAGTATAGGCAGTGTGCTAAACTCATCTCACTTTCTCAACCTATACCTACACTATATTTGGGTTTAGGTTTAGATCCAGTTCAGTTTTGGTTTTTTCGGTTTGGACCCGCTACTAAGAAACAAATACACAATAAAAACTGTTGTTGCCTCGTCTTCCTCACCTCGGATCCATCTCATCTTCATCAATCTCTGTTCTCGCCTCGCCTCGCCTTGGTGTATCCAAAATAGGACCAACGAGAGAGAGAGAAGAGGGTGAAAAAATGACAGAACAGGGAAGAAAAGGAGGAGAGATATGTAGGTTAATAAAACAAAATAAAACTGAAGATTATTGGGTTTTCAAGAAACAATAAAACAAAATAAAAGTGGTGCACCTGACAAAAGACAGAAAGTGCAAATTTTGAGACACGCATGCGTCTTATTTATTTTGTTTACACTGTGTCACTGCAGCATCTCATCCTGATTGACGTGAAAGGTTTCACAAGCTTCCAAAATGAAAACAACGGCCTTTTCCCATCTGACCACCGATCAATCAACCTTTTTGGGTATTATACTATTATTAAAGTAGGGGTTAATAATTGGGCTAGGTGATTGTTGGGCTTTAGACTTTGTTAGATATAAAATCAGGCTCAATTTTTTTGAAGAATATTGGGCTTAAGCTATAAAAATAGTGGGCTTAAATAATCAGTCTGGTTTAGATTGGATCGGTTTTTTATAATAAAAACTGAAACTAGAATCGAACCAAACCGGTTTGGTTCAGTTTTTAGTCCAGTTTTGACTTTTTTGGTCAACTTGGATGTTTTTGAATTTTTCTGACTTAGTTTGGTTCGGCTTTCCAGTTCGACGGTTTTTATGCCCAACCCTAATTTTGATAATTCAATCGACGGATGTATATAACTTTTTGGTCTACATGATCACATAGATTGGTTGCCTATATGCTAATTATGATCTTGGGCTAAGACGGAGTCTAACTGTTATAATTTTTTGGGCCTGCTAGCTTGTATTGTGTGGATACTTTTTGGGCCTCCAATGTTTTTTTTGTTTTTCCTGTTGAAAACTTCCAATTGGTACTACATGTACTACTTCTACTACACAATAATAATTATGCAAATCAAATGCTGTACTGCACCCAATTGAACCCACGAAAGAGAAATGCGACCAAAAAATCCAAGAAGAAGAAAAGTCCAAAAATGAAGGAAATGCCTAGTAAATAACCTTCATTGATTCTGTATTTGGCTATACATTATGGTGCATATACATATGGAACACTGCGGCACAGTGTAATTTACATGGCAAAGCAACCACCACTTCTTCTAACAACAACCGTTTTAACTGCCGGAGCATCCTTTGAAAACCCAACGACTTCCGATCTCCTATGAGCCGAGGGCCTTGGAAGGTTCTCGGGCACAATGGTCTCCAGAGAATTGGGGATCCACGGCGGGCACATTCTTCTGTCACTCCATTTTGTAACCCTCTGATCACTTGCTTCTGTCACCAATGGCAAGGGCATGCCTTTGGCGATGGCATCCAAGCTGCCCATTTCCAACCCAATCATGATGCCGGCTGTCATGCCTAACACACATCGTTTTGTCCATGATCCATCATTTTTGTTCCTGCACACACAAGTATTTACCATAATTAGACACCAACATAGCACGCGTCTTAATTTTATCAAGAAAGTGCAAATATGAGGCACATAAGAAAGTTGGGTTTAATTACATACCATGCAAGTACTTGATTTGTCTTTGAAGGCAAAGAAGGGCTTGAACCAAGGTTTTGAGTTGGAGGCGGCGGATTGAGGCAGCAATTGGAGTTTGTAATAGCCATCTCTCTCTCTCTCTCTCTCTTCTTTCCCTCTTAATTTAGGCAGAAAAAGGAGAGAGGGAGGGATGACATATAAAAAAGAGGAAGGTGGGTTTAGTTGCATAGAGCAATTGGTGAGATTGACAAGGACCTCAACGCAACGGTGACCCTCTAGAATAGAAAAGGCCACGTGGTGTTGGACCCTCCATCAAACACGTATCATTTCTCTGTTTCTGCTTGCCGTCTGGTGTCTCTGTGTGTGTCACCATTTTCTCTTGGAGAGACGCGTGTGAGAATGAGTTTCCTGTTAAAAAAAATCACCAGTTAGCGTATTTCCAAGAAAGAAAAGATGGAGACACACACAGGAACTCATTCAAAGTTCATATTGAATTTCTTTATTTTATTTTATATTCACATGGCAATTTAACATCTCGTTTAAAATGTTATAATAGAAGAAAGAAAAGAATCTGTATTAATATTGTCGCTATCTCTCTCTGCAGATACACCCAAAAACTCAACGAAAACTACTCAAAAGCACGCAAAGGCAGCTTTGAATAGTTCCAATGCGTCTCACTTTCAGACAATAATCAAGCCTTCTTCTCTGCATCTGTGCTTAGTTCAAGTTTGAACGTCAGAAACAATAGTTGGTACTTGCTTGGACTCCACCTCATTCGGAATTTAGACCAATCAACACATGCTACCCGTTTACCATCACTTTCACCTACCACCTAAATTTTGTTGTTTTTCATCATTCATATAATATTATACGTGACTCACCTAAACTTTTCTCCAATTTTGTCTAAATCGTCTGTTTTTCAAGTCAACTTAATTATTTCAGAAAAACACTAAAATGATCGTACATGAAAATTTAACAGTTGAATTAAAAAGGCCTAAAAATAATAATTAAGGTAGTTTTAAGTTATAATTATAGAAAGGACGCCATCATTTTAATGTGTACCACCATGTTAACTTTAAGCTTTCTTCATTTTAAAGGACTATTTTTAGATATTTATTTATTAAAAATATCTATTACCTCGAAAAATGACCAAAGCATGTGACTTTATGAAGTCCAAAGTCAAACGCAGCTGGGGTTCTCAATGCGACATCGTTTGGCTTTTCCCTAAGAAACCGACCAATTAAATCTTCGCATTCAGCGAAAACCAGTGTCATCGTGTAGATCGCCCAAAATCTCTCATTCTCTCGGTCTGTTAGATCATAGTGCATCGCTTTCACTACGATTTCGTCGCTTTCTAAAACCCTCTTTTCTCTCTCTGCAAAACCCTACTGTTCAATTTGCACTTCCCTGAAACCATAAATGCCATCTTTTTCAATGTCTGCACCTGCAAAACCCTAAATTCCCAAATCCAATCTCCTCTCAATTCGCCATCAAAAGCCTTGAAATAGTCAAATCCAATCCCCTTTCGTTTTAAAAGTGCTAATCCCCAGCTGAGTCAACTCATCATTCATCAGCTCCTTAATCCCAATACATTTCTCCACTCCAAACCCTAATTTTTCATTTTCTGCTTCCTTTGTTCAATTCAGCATCGATCCACATTACTAAAGTCCCATTCTTTGAGCTCAACAGAATCAGTAATTAACTCACTGAGTTACATTCTGAGCAAATTTTCAAAATTGACATTTATGGTGTGGTGGGTTTGTGGCAAAGGATGTGATGGTTGAGAACTATGGAGGGAAGTAAAGTTGAAAATGGAAGCTCAAGCGAGGGCCGGCCTCCCAACCCTCTCGCCGGGGCATACTGGCAGTGCTTTAGCCACAACGACGGCGTTCCTGTGCTTTGCAAGAAATCGCTTGTTCGACACCCATCTCTTGTATGTGTCATTATCAGCTTATGCGTTTTTGCCATTTTGTCATAATAGCACTATATATAATATAGTTACATAGTATTGGTTTCTTAGCTGTTTATGACAGTACTGATGCAAACAGTTATAAAATTCGTAAGTCTAGCCGCACTATAATTTTGGGCAATCAGAATTACTAGCGTCAATACATGATGACATAAACTTGAAATGCGAGCATTAGAAGTTGAATGTTTCTCTTGTTAACCCAGTATAGGAAAATTTGCAACCTTTTGTGTTCTTCATGTTCAATTATTAAAGGTCTGAATGGAATTTTGCAGATGAAGACAAAGACATCTGACATTAAAGTTGAACCGGGAGTTCAAGCAGAGGAATTTGAATCTAAGTTCATTCCAGTTGTCCGGTCCGGAGCATGGGCCGACATAGGGTCTCGTCCAAGCATGGAAGATGTATATGTCTGTGTTGACAATTTTATGCACGATTATGGGCTCAAGAATAGTACTGATGGCCCAAGTGCCTTTTATGGGGTATTTATCTTCTCTTCCACATGTTATTAAAAATTTCCTTACTCGTTGTGCATTTACATTCTAGATCCAAAGTTGTTCAGTTCTTATTAGTTGACTGTATCCCTCATCTCTTTAGATATAGCTTTCAGTGGTAATATCTATAATGAAACATATGGTTAGAATGATGATCTACATGTATTGAACTTGCTAGCTAATCTATCTTCAGCATTTCCCAATTCGACATTCCTATGTTATTGGTTGGTCAGGTGTTTGATGGACATGGAGGAAAGCATGCTGCTGACTTTGCTTGCTTTCATTTGCCAAAGTTCATTATTGAGAATGAAGACTTCCCTAGGGATATTGAAAGGGTTGTCACTTCAGCCTTTCTTCATACTGACACTGCCTTTGAAGAAGCTTGCACCTTGGATGCCACCCTTGCCTCTGGTACCACTGCATTGACCGCTCTTCTCATTGGAAGGTTGGATATTTTGGTTTTCTCTACCTGTGAACTATAGGTGCATGTATCATGATTGCTCAGAGTACATCAATTATATTTTAGTTCATTCTTCTATGCGGTGTGAGTGATGTGCGTGAAATTTGAATCTCATTCCTTAGTGCGTTCTTTTTGTTGTTCACTGCCTTCTGAAGTAAACTCTGAGTTCATTACAGACTGAAGAAAATGTATGGAAAGTATTGGGGCTACCCAGCCATACTCTGTTGAAAATATTTTCTTATGGGTGTGGTAATCTTTGATCTACTCATCACATTTAGCTGTATACAGGCTGACCTAACATTGTCTCAATCCAATTAGTTTTATGGTTCTAGCAGTTCTTGGTTAGTTGAATGATTTTGGTTTGTTCTGGGTCTGCTCTGTTTATCTAATTCATGTATGTCCTGTTAATTTACCCCATCAGCTCCAAAATATTACTTTCGGATGCACCAACAAACATGTGTGTTTGATTAGCCGTATGTTGATCTTAGTTTCTGTTGCCAGGTTGTTGGTGGTAGCAAATGCTGGAGATTGTCGAGCAGTGCTGTGCCGCCGTGGCAAAGCAATTGAAATGTCAAGAGATCACAAACCGATTTGCGGCAAGGAGAAACAACGTATCGAGGCATCTGGAGGATATGTGTATGATGGTTACCTTAATGGACAGCTTAACGTTGCTCGTGCATTGGGAGACTGGCATATGGAAGGGATGAAGGACAGGGATGGTGGGCCACTCAGTGCAGAGCCAGAATTTATGACTGCAAAACTTACAGAGGATGATGAGTTCCTTATCATTGGCTGTGACGGGATCTGGGAGGTGTTTATGAGTCAAAATGCTGTGGATTTTGCTCGGCGCAGGCTTCAGGAGCACAATGACCCAGCCACATGTAGCAAGGATTTGGTTGATGAGGCTTTGAAGAGGAAGAGTGGGGACAATTTGGCTGTTGTCGTAGTCTGCTTCCAACCACAGCCTCCACCTAATCTGATTGCCCCTCGCTCAAGAGTGCAGAGGAGTTTTTCTGCTGAAGGGTTGAGGGAGTTGCAAAGCTTCTTGGATGACTTGAAAACTTGAGATAATGACGAATGGTTTACCCTTTTTTCTCCTTTTCTACATTGTGTTTTTCTAATTGAAATTTTCCATTGTAGTTTTACTGAGATTTTTGAGTTCCAACTGTAATATATGCGGCGGCCATGTCGGTAACCTAATTTGTTCTTGTACAACTCTGATTTAACTTGCGTAGGCACTCCTTGAAATGATTTTACTTTAGTGGATGACATTTACTGTTGTTAAGGAATTGCTTGTTCATGAAAATGCCTTCATTATTTTATTGGAGGTTTGTTGAGGCTGATACTTTTGGTTCTGTTGCACTGAGATTTTTGCTTGCAAGCCTTGTTAAGGCTGATTTACTAGGCTTACCTAAGCCCAGACTTCTTGCATGTTAGTTTTGTCCTTTCCGGCTTTCAGGCAGAATCAGGAAAGATTAAAAAAGATTGTTGCTTTTACCATATTCGACTGATCTATCTGGAAAATACTTGAAGCACAATGACAGATTACTCAACAATGGTTATTGTTCATGTATTTATTTGTATAACATTCTCATCTTTTTTGGAAATTAAATGCTCTAATTCCATAGGCAAAGATGAAGCCGAATAGCAATGAAAATCCAACAATCACGACTGCAACGATGCCCAAAAAGTCATGCTTGTATCCAAAGTAACTTCTCAAGAAATGCTCCACTGATTCCCCTGACTCCAGTGTATCCTTTATGTCTCCAAATTGTGAAACAACCATTCCATACAATGTCCAAGCAACAGGGCAGACCCAATAGTACCATTTCCACCATATTGGAATTCTCTGTCATAACCAAAATTTAGTTCCATATTGCATAGAAGGTATGCACATGAATTTATGTATCTATGTACATGCGTATGTATGTATATTTACTTACTGTCGGAGGAACAACGAATCCGGAGAAAAGGTTCCATATTGCATAGAAGGTAGATGAGGTTATGGCAGCAATGGTGTGATTGGGACTGAGAGCCATGGTCATCATGCCATACAATGTGTAGTATAACAAGGTGAAGTACAAGAAAAACAGGTACCAAAAGAACTTGGCAGCTATCCAATCAAATCCCATCATGGAATACACTATGACTCCATAAATAACAGTCTGAATGAAGATGTAGGGAAGCTCAATCATCATCTGCAAAGATAGTGATTTGGTGAGCCATTGAACATTATGATGAGCTTCCTAAGATTTCCTGAGTTTCAGGGAGAGAAGCATGTGCTGTTTCAATAATTCTATGCCATGCATCGCTAGTTTCAACTGTTTTACCTGTCCAAAGGCGTAGGGCAAAGCCGAATACATTCCAGCTGCTCTTTCTCTGTAAAATACTGTTCT
Source organism: Prunus fruticosa (assembly GCA_018703695.1). NCBI lineage: Eukaryota > Viridiplantae > Streptophyta > Magnoliopsida > Rosales > Rosaceae > Prunus > Prunus fruticosa. The sequence goes on from CM031917.1 coordinate 56,089,266, forward strand.
CTCAACAGCCACAACCGGCTGCACTGAGGCACCGTTTTGTACCCCGAGAAAGATTACAGCAGCATACATGGAACCCATAGCATTGAAGAGATCTTGCTGCTTTGTCCTGTGGTCCGCAAACAAGTTTGAACATATTGGTGATTAAGAAACAGAAATCTGGAGGCCATTTCCAGCCATTGTTTAAGTTTACTCGTCCACATACCTTTTCGATCCAAGATTCCAGAATATCAAACCGAACAACAAAGCGATGAACGTTGTGAATAGCAGCCTTACTGCACTATATGATGGGTTTCTCCAGTAAGACCAGTGCTGTTTCCATAGGCAAGCCATACATTGGATGAGAAAAGACTGAGAGTAGTGAGTAGGGAAGTATAGATCTCTAGAACCCGAGGGAGGTGTACTTAGTTCCTTGATCATTGCTTTGCTGCTCCTGAACCATTGACCTTAAGAGTATCAACAATTGTATAGAGCAACTACATGCATCAACGACAAATACTAAGACTTTTTGAATTCTCATCCCTCTCGTGGAAGAGACTTGAAATTAAACTCTTACTTAAATTGTTCTGAGTTCATGTACACCTCTGTGAAATTAACCCCGAGAGCTGCCTCTTGCGCTGCTGAAGTAATCTCCAACATCCAGGTTGCAGGGTTATATCCATCTTTGATTTTAGGAACTCCATTAATTCCCTTGGTGCCACAAACTCATATATATGTTAGTTAATAAGTAATGTTAAGGGAGATTATGTCATTATTTATTTCTCTATGGTCCTGACCTCAAAGTACTTGATCAGATGAGAGGAATGGGAGCCTAATGGACCACCATATATTTGCTCACCTCCCAATTTCAACAGAAGAAGCTGCAATGCAACATGAAGTGCTTAAAACATTTACTTTGCAACACAGGTTACAGTTCCTTTTTGAAATGGGATATCTAACCTCATCAAATGCATCAAATATGTCTATGCTTGGCTGGTGGATGGTGCAAACCACCGTTCTTCCTGTGTCCACCGTGTTCCTCACGGTTCTCATCACGATTGCGGCTGCTCTGGCATCAAGGCCGGAGGTTGGTTCATCCATGAAGATTATAGATGGATTTGCAACAAGCTCAACAGCAATCGTCAGTCTTTTGCGCTGCTCAGTCGAAAGACCGGTCACACCAGGTAATCCCACAAGTGCTCCCCTTAATGAAGTCAGCTCCACAAGCTCCATGACTTCCATGATGAACATCTGCAACCCATCAAACATCAGATCAATTTGTACATAACTTGGTAAGTAGGCCAGAGAGTACAAAAATGTTCATGTTTGATGCTTTATAATAGTGTCTTGTCTGTCTGTTAAAAAAGAATGCTGAAATTTTACCTTTCTTGTTGCAGAATCAACCTCAGGGAGTAGCCGAAGCCACGCAGAAAAAAGTAGAGATTCATAAACTGTAACATGAGGAGAGTGGATATCAGTTTGCTCACAATATCCTGATATGCGAGCAAATGTTTCTTGCCTTTTTGGATACCCAGATACCATGATGTTTCCCTTGATATGTCCACCAGTTTTCCTTCCAGCCAACACATCCATTAGAGTGGTCTTGCCAGCCCCACTGACACCCATTAGAGCTGTTAAGACTCCTGGCCTAAATGCACCACTCACACCCTTCAAAAGTTCCAACTGATCCTCTTGAGCACCCTCAGCTTTCATTTCCTGAAAATACATTGAAAATTCAGCCAAAACATTATTATTGTCGAGGTACTTCTAATTTAACATCGAAAGTTACCTGTGGCATATTTATTGCATATCTGATCTCATCGAAAGCAAGGGAAAGCGGTTGAAAAGGAAGAACCATTCCGCGCTTCCTTTTCCCGTTAGCTTCATCAGTTCTTCCCCCTCTTTCAGATAACGGTAAGCTTCTTTGACCTTCAGTATTTCCTGCATTGAGTTATTGTACATCAACAATGCTTGAATTCAACAGGGTATTTAAAACAGAAACATATGTAGGAACTGAACTGAATGACCTACCAGAAGAGCTCTTTCCCCTTGGCAATAGCTCAATGAACTCTCCAGTTGTGCTAGCTTTTCTTTCAGCCATGCCTTCTTTGGATAGTACTGTCTGAGGCTTACCAAATGCTGCAACATTAATCCAGTTTTTAGATGAACAAGTCCAAGACTGAAAGCACAAAGAACATATGAATCATGACACTTACGATCAAGATACTGCAGAGCCAAAGTAAGAAGGAGATTGAATAGAAAAATATATCCAATTAAAGCCGCTACTCCAATCCAATACCATCGTGCTTCTGGGAAAATTCCATGAGACTTCAGGATCAAAACTCCCAAGGATTCTGTAGAATTAGGTGGAACCTATAACATAGAGATATCTCCACATAATCATTGATCACAATCATTCCACCTTCTATCAATTTTCTTTTAGCAGAGCTACACAAACTTTGAGAGAAATAGATGATTACATGTCTCCAATTCTTTCCAAGAAATTCATTCACAGTAATAGCATTTTGTCCATACATTAACGGCGAGACCCAGTAACCCCACAACCACCATTTTGGCACAGCCTCTGGTGCAAAAAAAGAAGAGGTTTTTAAAATTAGAACGTGAATCACATCAGCAGTGGAAATTAGTAATCTTTTTACTTCTATAGTTAAATCACCTCGAGATAAGACAAATCCACCCAAAACCATAATTATAAGCAATGCAAAGGTTCCAGTTGTGCTTGCAACTATTACATCCCTTCCTAAGGCTGCCATGAGCCTGAACATCCCAGACGCCATCTGGTTTATGCACAGGAGTAAAATGTACTGCTTCAACAACCTGAAATATATAGAGCTTTCATCAAATCCTAATCAAACTTAAAGTATGAATTATTCTTTTTCTCACCTTTCAACACATGGATCAAATCCTATGACATAATAAGTAATGACCACCCAAATGGCACTTTCTACAAGAGTGATTGGGATCTTGAGGATCCATGCAGGTAGAGAGTATGCCCATGAAGGAAAGAAGAGAAGATCTCTTTGTTTGTAGAAGACAGGAAGTTTCATAATGGCCATGTTGAGTTCTGATATTCCATTAAACATTGCTACAATGACCGCAAAGAACAAAGCACCCATATAAACTCCACCATCCTCCACTGTGTCTTTGTGCATCTTAATTCGTAGAAATATTGATGCTGTGATAGAAGCTAACATGATAAGCTGAAACACAAGTTAAAAAGGAACAATTATAAGGTAGAATCACTTTGAGGCCAAGTACTTGTGAGAATGTGAAGGTGAAAATGTCCCACATTGGAACGTTCGAAAACCTTGCAAGGGTTTATAAGGAGTTGGGCTACTCTGCCCTTGCAAAGTTTTCTAACTTTCCAACGTGGGACATTTTCAACTTCACATTCTCATATACTAAGGTTTCAATAAAGTTTTCAAGTTTTCCAATTCAAGTCAAATACAAAAGACTCAAATGCTTTACTCACTAGGGCAAATTTGAAAATGAAGGCAAATGAGTTCCTCTTCATGAGCAAGAATTCTCTAGAAACACAAGCTCGGAACAACTCCTTCTTGTTAACGCCATACTTCTTGGCTGACAAAGCAGCACGGTGACTTTTGGACTTGTCGAAGGGAACAGCAAGCTCATCACCAAGTTTCTGACCAACTGGAAATGACTGGAATGCTTCTGCGAAATCATTGACAGTAACAAATCTATAGGGCTCATCTAAACGTGCCCAGTACTGCTCTTGATCTTTCCTTGATGTCACCTATCACAACCCCCACGAAAAGAATATTGTTAAAGAAAAAAGTTAGTACTTTGACAGTCAAACACATACAAGAAAGTGAAGAAATTAAAAAGGGAAATCACCTCTTGCAAGAAGTCAGCAACTCCTTTCCTCTCAGGACACTTGAATCCCATGGATTCAAAAAATTCAAGCACATTTTCGCGTGGACCCTGATACACGATTTGCCCATCTGAGAGAAGAATAATATCATCAAACAGGTTATAAGTTTCGGGGGCTGGCTGAAGGAGGGAGACAACTGCAGTTCTGCTTAGAATATGGATGGATTGCCTGAGTGAATTTACTATTTGGAAAGTTGTAGAACTGTCCAAGCCAGTTGATATCTCATCCATGAAGAGAGCTCTTACTGGTCCAACAAGCATCTCCCCTATGTCATTGTTACCAGAAATCTCAGAAGCATCAATTTACATGGTGTAAAATTTAGACTTTCTGAAACTTAAAAAAAGATTTTTAGATACACAATGACTTGTTCTATGTTTTACCTATTGTGACACGCTTTCTTTCTCCACCTGAGATGCCTCTTACCATTTCATCCCCCACCATAGTATTAGCACAGACTTCAAGTCCCAGAATCTGCAATAATTAAAAGCAGAAACATTAAGTTATATGGATACAAGCAAATGGTTGTCCATATCTCCAAGCTGAAATGAACTTCAAGGTGGTACCTTGAGAATATAATCAGTAACTACACTGGTCTCCTGCCCTTCTAGTGCTGCTGCCTGAAGAATTTCAAGTGTCAGAGGAATTTCATAGAATGAAAGCGGCAGTTGCATGAAATTTATTTCTGATAAGAAATGCAGATGCAGACTCCCACATTAAAAGGGTTGGTTAATTTTTCTCTTCAATCTGTTTACTTGCCTTCAGGTAGATGTCAATGTCAGGGTCAGGTTTGATATTCTCCTCCTTCTCTCTTCTACATAGTTCTGCCAACATGTCTGCAATTTTTCCATACATGAAATCAAACCCTTTAAAACTCTTTGGAAGGAAAAATGAAATGTATCAAATAAATGGTGTTTTGACTAACCGCAATTCGATCCAACTCCTTGACATCTAGCTGAGAAAGCCAATGTCTCTTTCACTGTCATTTCTCCTATGTGGAGATCATTTTGACTTATATAAGCTGATGTTCTTTGAGGTACAAATTCTTCCATTCCATGTCCATTATATGTAACCCTCCCGGAAGACTTGACATTCATCAATTACCCTATTAGAATTTAGACCAGAGGTGATATGAACTGAACAAAAAAGAAAATCTCTGAATTTAAGCTTTCTTACTTTTAAATCTTTACTAAGTCTTCCGGCCAGAGCTAATAGTAATGTGGTCTTCCCAGAGCTTGGGGGACCTAAAAGCAAAGTCATTCTGCAGGAATTGCATCCATGAGTGAAAACTTTTTGGTAAATGCACAATGGATTGTTTTTGAAAAACATGGCTAACTCACCTTTGAGGCTTGATGATGCCACTAATCTTTTGAAGGATTGTTAAAGGTGTCTTTCTACTTGGAAAAATGTGAAGATAATGTAGCATGCCCTGTACCAAGGGGGAGTTTCATGAGGTGAGGATTGGGAAAGATAATTACTAAAATTATAATAGAATTTATGTTTATGTGATCTAAAAGATTTACCTGTAACATATTGATAGCAAAGTTGAGTAATGTGGGCAGTGCTCTGCTTCCAATATAAACCTTTGCCTCAACAGTAAGATGCTCGAACCGAACTTCAATTGTTGGCACATCAAGTCTAACTCTGTATTTAGATTTGGGAAAAAAGGGAAAGATCAACACAAATACCTCACCAAAATGCTCCCAAAGACATAATTAAAATAATTCAACATCATTGAAACTTGTACAGCAAACAGTTCCATCAACAAAGTCGCATTTAACGTTAAATCCTGTTCTGTTTTTTGGTGGAAGACATAATTCCACTCTCTTAAATTGTTTGAAACACATAGAATGCACAAGAACTCACCGATCAATCCGTTCCTTGAGCTTCAACAAGAACTTTTCGTTATCTTTCTCTGCATTGCTCACCAGCCTCTCCAACAAAGTCTTTCTCTCTAGCAAGCCAAGTTTCTCTACATCAACCTCTCTAACTTGACCCTCACCATCAATGAACAAACCTCTCCCTATGCGTAAACACGTAGGGAGCCTATCTATTGCAGCCCATTTCAGAGCTTCTTCATCTTCTTCTGCTCGAGAAGACCTCGAAAAGACATCCATATCTGATCCTAAAAGGCCCTATACAAGGACTGAAATGTTTATATCACCATTCATGCTCTGTTCATACCAACTTGCTATCATTAATAATTGAACTGAAAACGGCTTAGATATTATGAGATGGGTCTCTCTGTCTGTCTGAATTTTTTTTCTTTTGTCACTTGGGCAATGGACTTTACGAAACTTTGGATTTCGAAATATATAGACAACGAATACCGCAAAAAAGAGAAAGGAAGTAAGTAAGTCAATGCATGATGTGCGTGTGTGTGATGGAGGAAAAGATAAAGGAAGTCATTGTGGAGCAATATTGGTAGGGAAGGTATTAGGTGTCGAAAATCCATTCCGGTCATGTCTTGTCCGAAATATATGATTGGTGGAGGGAAATACTCCTGTGAGGTTTGTTAATGATGCCTAGATTATACACATGTGAGACGTGAGATTGACATCAATTAACGATTGTTAATTATTTCAACCACAAAAAACTCATATATAGCTATCAAAATTCCCATACTTGTAATTAAAAAAACTTATGTTGCTTTATAATTGCAGAAAGACACCAGATAAAAACACCCTAATAGGTTGAACGGTCAAGATGCCCCAATTTCAAGGTCCCCTTAATCATCATTGTAAAGTTAATAAAAACTAATAATTATGATGAAATGAGAGATAAGGTCAATAAAGTTTGGTAAAGCTTTCGTAAAGTAATATTTATTTATATACCTAGAATTTTCTATTGGTCTAGCTTTCGTAAAGTATGAAGGCGACTAAGGTCAAGTTGTGCACGAAACAAGAAACTTTCTGAGATTAGTCATTTTCATCACCACGATTATCATGATGAGGATACTTTACTAAAATATTCTTGAATATAAAATACAAACATTCTAGCTGAACCATAATTTTCATTTATAAAGAAAGTCTTCAACTATATTTGGATTTTCTCCATTTTACAAACTTAAACTTAACTTAACCAAAGATTGGCAATAAATAAAAAAAGCATGATCTCAGCCAATGCTAATACCTAACTGAAGTAGAAAGTCTAACCACAATCAATTTCTACGTTGTTGAAAGAGGTCCCGAATTTAAATCTCGTGTCGTTGGGCAACAATAGTTTATTAATATATTTTCTTTAAAGTAGAAACACCAATTGTTAGGTGTGTTTTTTTTTTTTTTTCTTGAAACGGTTCGAATCATTCAATCACATTGCGAGATCAAGATATTTTCTTGAATTTGGAAGCCCTTATTGTCATTTGCATGGTTATGAAGTTTCAAACAGATCGAAACAAGAAGTCATGATATTTGCATTTAGTCGTTCAGTTGAATGCAAGCACAGAACACGTTTTCACCTCTTTTGGAAGTTCAACACTTCAATTGAAAATGAGCCCTGAAATCCCGAGAAGCACAATTGCAACACCACCTAAAAACTCTCCTCTGTACCCAAAAATAATCCTTTATAAAATCCTCAACAGTTTCACCATGCAAGGTCCAAGACACACGGCACACCAATGGAACCATTTCCACCATATCGGCATTCTCTGTCACGCCCAAAAACAAACAATATTAATTGTGAGTTATGGTCTGATTCTAAGTTAAAAGAGAAATGGTATTAGCACTCACAGTTTGTGATCATTCGAAATTTCATGTGAATCTTATTAATAGAAAAGTTAATACTTTCAAAATTTAATTTATCCCTTAAATTTGATCATATGTCGTAATTTTAGTCATTTCTATGAATTCGGCTGGTTTTTTTAAGTCTAGGAGTAAATATTAATAAAAAACGAAACTTAAAATGTTAACTTAAAATACAATTTCAAATTCGGATCAAACTTCATAAATATGGATTTTTTTTATAGCAAACCAAACCTCTGCCCACAAAGCCGAAGGTGAAAAAACTCAATTAACTAAGTTATACCCCACTGACTAGATATGGAGTGAGTGAATTTTCTTGCTTCTTGCCAAAAAAGAAAGACTTTGGTTCATCGCATGGCAAATGGCAAAGATCCTTACATGCACATATATGCATGAATACACTAACTAAAATCTTGGGATTATTTCAGCAAACTAAGGTAGCGTTTGGTAGTGTTTAATTTTTTTTAAAAGCAGTTTTAATAAAAAATTGTCACGGGTTGCGTGTTTGGTAAACCTCAAGAATCCTTCTTCTTCTTTTTTTGAATTTTGAATTTCCCATAATACCCTCACTTATTTTTCAAATCGGCAATCTTTTGTCCCTCCAATTTTACAAACCCCATTTTTCTTCTCCATTCTGCGAACTCCATTTTCTTCCTAGCTTTGCTGCTGCTGGAACTCTCATTGTGCACATGAGAAAATCAATTGCTAAGAAGGTTGCCACTCATCAGTAACTTAATTACATTTATGATTTTTCAGTTTTCTATTTCTCAAACTTTCTGCATCTGGAGTTTTCTCTGTCAAATTAGGGGTTTTTCTTGGGGCTTTCTATTTGTCGCAGGTTTTAGAAAGAAGAGAGAAAACCAGAGTGAGTGAGAGGGAGAGAGTGATGAGTTTCATGTTCCACTTGAGTTTGTTGTTCTTGTTTTTGATTTTGGGTGGAAAGATCCAGATGCAGTAGTCCCAACTTCGAGAAATCTGTATTTTCACCATGGCTACTTTCTCCACTATGTTATCTCCCATTACAAGAACACCAAAACATAAACCCAACATACAATTTTTCCCCTTTTTAGTCTCACCTACCCGAAAGTAATAAAAACAATTGGGGAAACATATTAAAAGAAAAAAAAAACTTGGGAAACATGAGATATTTTTGGTTAGATGAAGGAATGAAGAAAGAAACTTGTAAATTTTCGCCCAAAAAAAAAATGTGATTTCACCAAAAAAAGAAAGAAACTTGTAAATGGTATAAAGAGAAAAATTGAAGTGGAGAGATGGGCTGTGTTTTCCAATTGGTGTCGTTGGGTTAGCATTCAATGAAGAAAGGAACACATGTATTGTATGAATACATAAACAAAAAAAATTATGTAGTGAAGTTTTTTTTAAGTAGAAAAAGAATGAAGAAAAAACAAATAACTCCATCATCATAAAAGCACTTTTGATAAAAATTTACCAAACACTTTGATTACTCACAGCACTTTTTCAAATATAGTTTACCAAATGCCTAATTTATTTTTTTCACATCTAATTATTCTCGCAACACAATAGAAGCAGTTTTTTAAAAGCACAGCAACGCCAAACTAGCCCTAAGTATCAAAACTTGAAGAGGTTGAATTTGCATTATTTACATGTATAATGTTCTCAGTTTTTCATCTCTTTTGGAATTTCAATACCTTGACTGAGAAGGCAAAGATGACCCAAGCAGCACTGAAATCCCAGCAAGCACAATTGCAACATCTCCTTATAAAGTCTTCCACAGGCACATTGTCACCCAAATCTAAATGTGTCTTTTATGTCTTTAAATTGTGAAGCAACCGGTCCATAGAAATCACTGATTAACTTTCCTCAAAGCAACCTTGTTACTTGTCCAACCGGCGTGTCATATGTATAATCATGGACTTTCAGCAAAACCAGAAATCATGGATTTTTGCACTATATATGTTTACATATTCACATGTATGTATGTATAAGGGTTGTCTTCATCTCTTTTGGAAGTTAAATACTTTGATTGAAAATGCAAAGATGAAACCAAAGAGCCCTGAAATCCCAACTAGCACAATTGCAACAACGCCTAAAAAGTCTGTTCTGTATCCAAAATAAGCCCTTATAAAATCGTCCACAGTTTCACCCGAATCAAGTGTGTCCTTGATGCCTCCAAACTGTGAAGTAAACAATCCATACAAGGTCCAAGACACTGGACATACCCAGTAGAACCATCTCCACCATATTGGAATTCTCTGTTACCCCAAAACAACAACATTGTGAGCCATGGTCTGATAAGCTAAATCAAACAAACAAGCATGTGCATGGTTATTGTTGACATGCGGTACTTACTGTTTTCGGAATGATAAATCCTGAAAAGACGTTCCATAACGGGTAGAAGGCTGAGGAAGCGACTGCGGCAATGGTTGTGTTTGGAGTAATGCCCACAATCATCATGCCATACAAGATGTAGTATAAGAAGGTGAAGTACATGAAGAAGATGTGCCACAAGAACTTGCTGACTGTCCATTCAAATCCGATCATGCTGTATACTATAACTCCATAGATGATTGTTTGGATCAAAGTGTATGGGAGCTCAATCAGAACCTACCATGAAATGGAATTTGATGAGAAATTATGATGAAATTCCACAAAACTTGAAAATTCACATTTTAAATCCAAATCTATTTCAAATCCTTTCATCCAAATGGGCACTTAAATTCTTCACTAACACTAACAAATAAATTAGTAACATACCTGTCCCAAGGCATATGGAAAAGCTGAGTACATTCCAGCAGCCCTTTCTCTGTAAAAGACTATCCTCTCAATGCCTACAACTGGCTGCACTGATGAGGCATTCTGTATTCCAATGAAGAGAACAGCAGAGTACATAGATCCCATTGCATTAAAAAGATCTTGCTGCCTATGCCTGCAATTCACAAACAGTTTTTGCCAAAATTATGCACCAGGAGATGAGAAGCCATTTTTATACATTACGTTTCATGTTTTGTCACAACCTTAGGTGACAGTCTATCACAAATGAATTACATTGTTTTTCAGTGTACCTTTTGGAGCCAAGATCCCAGAATATTATCCCAAATACTAGAGCCATCACAGCAGTGTACAGAAGTCTCACTGCACTGTATGACGGGTTTCGCCAATAAGACCAATGCTGTTTCCATAGGCAAGCTATGCACTGGGTAAAGAAAGACTGAGAGTACTGTGTAGCGAAGAACAAGTCTCTTGAATTTGGTGGAGGAGTACTTAGTTCCTTGATCACGGCCTTGTTTCTCCTAAACATTTTACACATGATCATTAGTAGCTGAAACAGAGTGCAGCAATATATAAGACTGTTGCGCATATGATATAACTGATCAATCCAAACTGTGTTATAATTGTTTCTACCCGTATACTTCTGAGTTCTTATATATGTCAGTGAAATTAACCCCAAGAGCCGCTTCTTGTCCTGCTGAAGTAACCTCCAACATCCAAGTTGCAGGATTGTAGCCATCTCTTAGTTTAGGAACTCCATTAATTCCCTTGATGAAATATAACTCCATTATGTTAGCAGTTGAGCAGAACATATTGCAGATGGTATAGTTTTAGTATTTAATATTTATAAGCCTAACCTCAAAGTAATTGATCAACTGGGAAGACTGGTGGCCTAAAGGACCAACATATATTTCTTCTCCTCCCCGTTTCAGAAGAAACAGCTTCAATGGGATGTTGAATTTTTAAGTTCTTGGAACACAAGTGAAAAATTCAACTTGTCTAATCCTAAAGCATAAAAAGGTATCTCACCTCATCAAAAGCATCAAATATATCAATGCTTGGCTGGTGGATGGTGCAGACTACAGTTCGCCCGGTGTCCACTGTATTCCTCACTGTTCTCATTACAATTGCTGCCGCCCTGGCATCAAGGCCAGAGGTCGGCTCATCCATAAATATTATGGATGGGTTGGCAACAAGTTCTACTGCAATTGTTAGCCTTTTGCGCTGCTCAGTTGAAAGACCATTCACTCCAGGCAATCCAACAAGTGCTTCCCTTATTGAGGTCAGTTCAACAAGCTCCATGACTTCCTCAATGAACATCTACAAACCATTATGACGATTTTTGGTTAATGACTTGACTGAGCATAAAAGGCTAATAATGAAAATTAGGAACATATAAGGTTAATGACTCGACTGAACATAAAGTGCTGAAAGGAAGAATATATGTCGAAAGGATACCTTTCTGGTTGGGGAGTCAACCTCTGGGGGCAATCGGAGCCATGCAGAATACACCAAAGACTCATAGACTGTGACATGAGGAGAGTGTATATCAGTTTGCTCACAATATCCTGATATGCGAGCAAATGTTTCTTGCTTTTTTGGATATCCAGATACAATGATGCTTCCTTCGATATATCCACCTGTTTTCCGTCCTGCCAAGACATCCATTAAAGTAGTCTTCCCTGCACCACTAACCCCCATTAGAGCTGTTAGGACACCAGGCCTAAAAGCACCACTCACGCCCTTCAGAAGTTCTAGCCGATCCTCAGTTATGCCTTCAGCTTTCATTCCCTACAAAAATATGTAGGAAGGATGTGAATGCATTTAGCACTGTCTATTGGTTCAAAACTATAAGAGAGTTAATCTGAGAATGTTGTCATGCATCATCATTCAAACATAGAGTTCTACAATAGGGGTATATTTTTGCTCACCACTTTAACCAAAGGTGTACCCTCACCACCCACCTCAACACTTGACACGTGTTATTTGTCATAACCATAGTTAACTTTTACTTTGTATTTATGCAACCATGGTTATACTAAGGGACACGTGTCAAATGTTGAAGTGGGTGGTGAGAGTACACCTCTAGTTAAAGTAGTGAGCAAAAATGCACCCTCTACAATAGGGTTGTGGTATGCTGTTTTGAATATATTGTGTATAATCAAATGCTTATAATATTTCAAGTTGCTTTTCGGAGGAAATTATCAAAAACTTCAATGAAAATGCCTCTCAGCATTTTTGCCCCATGCAAAAAGTTCAAAAGATACTTGTGGCATGTCAACTGCATATCTCATTTCATTGAACGTGATTGAGAGGGGTTCAAAAGGAAGAACCATTCCTCGCCGCCTGGTATGATTGGTAGAGACACTCTCCAGACTTTCATTCCCTACTCCTGCATTGTTACACCATACAAATTACATATACATTGAACTTCACAATGCAGAAATGGACTAATTAATATTTGGAGCTTTATGACCCACCAACAGAGCTCTTTCCCATTGACGGTAGCTCAACGGTCACTCCATTTTTCTTGGCAAGTTTCTCTTCCAAGGCCTCTTTGGACATTACTGCCTGGGGCTTGTCAATGGCTGCAGGAAATTAGTCTCATCATCAGAACATATTTTGTCCACTGAAGACAGAAGAATGTCTAAATTGGTACTTACGATCAAGATACTGAAGTGCGAAAGTGAAAAGGAAGTTGAACAGAAGAACAAATCCAAGTGAAGCTACTACTCCAATCCAGTACCAGCGTGCTTCTGGTAATACCCCTGAGACTTCAAGACCATAACTCCTAATGGTTCTGTTGAATTGGCAGGAACCTATAACCCAATTTTGTAGACACATATTAACCAACATTCTCCTCTTCTTACTCTTATATCTCAGTCCTACTCATGATAATAATAATAGAGATGCTTACATGTCTCCAACTTTTTCCAAGAAATTCATTGACAGCTAAAGCATTCATTCCATACGTCAGTGGTGAGAACCAATATCCCCACAACAACCATTTTTGCATACTTTCTGAGTCACAAAAGGACAGTTTCATAAGAAAAGGACATTTTTTACCATCAAAATTCAAATCAGGTAACCGAAAAGAAATGATGATTATATAATTGTATGAACGATTCACCTCGTGATAAGATAAATCCACCAAGAACAAAAAGGACAAGTAAAGCAGCAGACCCAAATGTGTTTGCAACAACTGGGCTCCTGCCTACCGCCGCTAACAATCGGAACAGACCATTTGCCATCTGACTAATACACAGTAGTAAAATGAACTGTTTGAAGAACCTGCTATTACAAAATTTTATCAATCTCATAACAAATGATTTTGAGCCTAAATTGAAATGTAATGTCTGCCATGTTTTGCTTTTCACCTTTCAATGCTCGGATCATAACCTATAACATAGTAAGTCATGGTCACCCAAATGAAAGCTTCCACAAAGGTCAGAGGGATTCTTATCAGACATGTTGGCAAGGAGTATGCCCAAGCAGGAAAGAAGAGAAGGTCCCTTTGCTTGAAAAACACAGGAAGTCTCATGACAGTCATAGCAAGTTCTGAGAATCCAGTGAACATAATTATCATCATTGTGTAAAACAAAGATCCCATGTAAATCCCACCATCTTCCACAGTACGTCGATGCATCTCAGTTCGTAGGAATAATGTCATTGTTGTAAAAGCCATTATAATGAACTGAAACCAAAACACGATACCAGTATTTCACTTTGCATTTATGGAATCAACCAGTGATTTTCTACTTATATTTAAAGTAAAAGTTCAATGCATGCTCATGTACTAATTACCTGGGTCATTTTGAATATGTAGACAAATGAACTCCTCTTCATAAGCAAAACTTGCCTTGACATACAAGCTTTGTAAAGTTCCTTCTTGCTAACTCCGTACTTGTTAGTTGTTAAAGCTGCTGGGTTCCCTTTAGACTTGTCAAATGGAGTGGCAAGCTCATCCCCAAGTTCTCTACCAATGTGAAATGATTGCATTGCTTCAGAAAATTCATTTGAAGTTACAAAGCTATAAGGCTTATCTTTATCAGCCCAGTATTGCTCTTGATCTTTCCTTGATGTCACCTATTATAGAAATAACAAGAGGCAAAAAGCAAAATAAAGTTATAATTGTCAAGTCCAATCTGTTTGGAGAAATGAAATGAATTAATGGGAATATATGTCATTTTATAAGTAAGTCACAACTTACTTCTTGTAGGAAATCAGCAACTCCTTTCCTCTCTGGACATTTGAAGCCCATGTGCTCAAAGAACTCGAGCACGTTCTCGCGCGGACCTTGATACACAATGCGCCCATCTGAGAGGAGAATTATATCATCAAAGAGTTCATAAGTTTCTGGTGCTGGTTGCAGGAGAGAGATTAGGGCAGTTCCATTGAGAATGTGGATGGACTGTCTGAGTGAATTCACAATGTGAAATGTTGTTGAACTGTCCAACCCAGTTGATATCTCATCCATAAAAAGTGCTTTTTCTGGTCCGACCAGCATCTCCCCTGTTATTATTGTCCATTTTCTTAGAAGAATCAGCCTAAGTACACTGACACTTTCAGGATCTGGAAATTGGTAGCAAAAAATTTGTCTGGTTCTAGAACTATAATTCATAAGTTCTACCTGTGGTGAGTCGCTTTTTTTGACCCCCAGATATACCTCGTCTCATTTGATCCCCTACCATGGTGTCAGCACAAACTTCTAGTCCCAAAACCTGCAAAATTATATCAGCAAAAAAACACAAGGAGAAGCCAAAAGACTTCAGTTTCTGACCATATAAATTATACAGGCGTAGTAATCTTTATATAAAGGCATTAACTTGGACAAACTGTGGGTACCTTGATTATGTAATCTGTAACTACATTGGTTTCCTGTCCTTCCAGTGCTGCTGCCTTCAAAAATATAAGAGCATGAAAATGCTTTCCAAAGGACCACGTGCATATTTGCTGACATATATATCAATTATAAACAGAAAGCTATACATTTTATTTCCTCCAGCAATCCAGCTGTTCTTATACCTTCATGTAAACATCAAGATCAGGATCTGGCTTAATATTTGCAGCCTTCTCTCTTCTTGATAATTCTACCAACATTTCTGAAAAGTTTACAAATGCAAATGAACTTAATTCAGATTATCAAGAAATATGCTTCAAACTTATAAGTTCGATATGTGAAATTTCACCGTGTTTTCAACCGACCATAACGCGGTCCAACCCCTTGACATCTTGCAGAAAAAGCCAGCGTTTCTCTGACTGTCAATTCTGGTATGTGGAGATCATGCTGGCTAATATAAGCTGATATCCTCTCCGGTATAAACTCTTCCATCCCGTGTCCGTTGCATGTAACTCTCCCCGAAAGCTAAGTTGTAAGCAAATTATATGAAATCATAACATGAAAACTGACACTAGAAGGATAGTCTAATTAATTAGATAGAAATATAATTCATATCCTTACTTTTAGATCTTTACCAAGTTTTCCAGCCAATGCCAATAGTAAGGTGGTCTTTCCGGAGCCCGGGGGGCCTAAAAGCAGTGTCATTCTGCAGAATTATTCAAACCAGCAATTCTGAGAAACAGTTTGATAAGTACTACAGTCTATGTTGAATACTTATCTTCCTAATTAGTTACCTTCTTGGCTTGATAATCCCATTTACATCATGGAGGATTGGCAATGGTTTCTTTCGACTCGGAATAATACAAAGGTAATTCAAGAAACCCTTCAGAAAGAAAAAAGAAAACATGATGTGCAAGAGAAAGTTGACCCAAGCTAAACACACACACCTTACACCTAAAACTATTTATACATGTTTGTTTGATTCAAAAGATGAATTACCTCTAACATATTGATGGAGAAGTTGAACACACTAGGCAATGCCCTGCCTCCTACATAAGCCTCTGCTTCAACATTTAAATGCTCAAACCGCACTTCAGTTGTCGGAAATTCAAGCTCAACTCTGAGTTTAAAGTTTGCAAAACAGACAAAGCACCAACACCAAACAAGTCATGAATTTCTTCAGACACATAGTAAACACAGATTTCTCAAGAACCCCATTAATAAGCTAATCAAACATAACGAGTCAGGAACTTTTCATGAACGAAGTGTTTGGAATTATTAATTACCTGTTCATGCGGTCCTTGAGCTTCAACAAGAACTTCTCATTATCTTCCTCTGCAATCTTCACAAGTCTCTCCAACAAGCTCTTCCTTTCTAATAATCCAAGATTGTTTACATCAATGATCTCTCTAGCCTGACCATCCTCTTCTGCAAGTAGGCCTCTCCGTATGCGTAAATATGTGGGCAATCTCTCAATAGCAGCCCATGTTAGAGACTCTTCGTCGTCTTCTTCATGATGAGAAGACTTGGAGAAAGCTTCCATGGAAGTGTTTCTCCACATGTCAAAGCTGCTTATACGTCCACTCCCAGAATTGCTCATTGTCACCCCCGACCTCCACTATACTAGTGCACCAATTTCATCAAAGATTCAAAATTCAAACACAACCCTCCAAGCTTTCTCCAAACTTTCATGCAAGAAAATTGCATTTCATGAATTTCAGAGCTGAACTCAGCATTGCCATTAATTGAAATGCCTTTCAGGATGTCTGAACGGACAGAGAGATGACCAAACGTGTTTGTGTCACACCAGCTATGTCATTCCTTCATTTGTGTATAGTGTAGATGGATTTATTTATTTATTTATATCTGTTTTGATTTTTATATGCGAACGCGATTCATATATTTTCTTGGCAAGCTGTCTAACAACATAAGATACTTGTTAATTTGTTGATCTTGCTTCAATATATACTTCAGATTTACTGTCTGACAACTTAAATATTTATCTACATAAGTCTGACAATAATAATAAAAAACTGGGTTGATTTAGGTTCACATGAATTTTGTTGTTTTCGATTTTCTTCTTGCGGTTGAATGAAAAGAATAGCCATATATTAAACTGTCCCAAGAACTCAAAATATGTGCAATAGATCGCCGACTTCATGCATTTAATCCAAAGATTTACGAGCAAAACAAAAAAGAAGCATTTGCAAGGTTGTTTTCCATACACAACAAATAAAAACTAATTAATTAATTAATTGATTTATAGAGGAAACAGCAGGATTGTTTCTTTTTATTGAATTAATTCATCATTGTTTTTGTTTAATTTCATGAAATTTCCACTAATGGTATGAAATCTTTTGCAGAATATGCAAGCTAGCTAGATTTTAATCAAGTTCCAAAATGAAATTACCATTTCCAATATGATACTACTTGCCTTCTTACTGGTAAAGAGATATTCCTCATTCTACGAATCAAATCAGTTTGACACATATGCAAAAATAATTGATAAAAAACACAAAAAGAAAAACTTATGTATACATAACACATTGCTATTAGTAGGAATGTAAGAGATCATACTTACCTAGTAAGGAGGGAAGTATTTTCCTTTCCAATAACACTACATTGAACGTGTTTTTTTTTTAAAAAAAATAAAAGAAAAAGATAACATTGCACATGCACCGTACATCATTTTTATTTTCATTTTTCAGTTGGAATTTGTCACCACTCAGTGGGGGCACGGTCAACCCTTTTTTAGAAAAATTAGATCTGGCCAGATCCTTTGTCTTGCTTTGCTGATCGGGCTTTCTATCTAAACAAAAACTTGAGAACGCGACAATACAGGGCCTGAAACTCCTTGATTTACACAAAAACAAATATAAACATGTACAAACAAATAGATTAATTTCCCTTACATGTATAGGATTAGACACAAAAAAAAAAAAAAAATAGAACACAGCAATTACGGCCTAATCTTTTGCCAACTTTCAATCTAAATCTACCTTCCATTTATCCATGCAGTTAATTATGAATTTATGAGCCAATTGGTGTAGGATTAGTAGGATGTAGGCCTAGAGACTAGTTGATTCAATACAGTCAGAGGAGGAGCCACAGTGGGGTCAATGGGGTCGCGCGACCTCTTGGACGCCATGAAAATTAGCCTAGAGGTCCCTTGGAGCTGCTGGTGCGACCTCTTGGAGCTGCCCACCAAGTGGTCGACGAAATGACTGAGAGAAGAATAGTCTGAAAGCTGAAGAAGAAGGAAGAAGAAGATGCGCGGCTCAGTTTTTTTTTAAAACAACCTGGGCAAAACGACGTCGTTTTGGCCCAGGGAGAATTTTTTTAAATGACCTGGCCAAAACTACGTCGTTTTGGGCCAGGTCTAAAATTAAAAAAAAAAAACACACACAAAATAGGGCCAGCATCCTATCTCCAAAACAGACCCGATTCCTCCTTCACCAAACCCCCAATTTGTTGGCTTCAATCCTAAGTTCCCAACTCAATCCCCCCTCCCTCAAACCCTCAACTCCATCTCCTCCCTCGCTGCCGCCAATTGGGTGCATTGTGCTTCCGTCGTCTTCGTCGTGTGGTGGTGCCGCCAGCTACTCTCTTTGTTTTTGCTCAAGCTTATTGTGAAATTTCACAATTCAAGTAAGTAAGTTCTAAACCCTATGTTGCTATGTATGATATATTTAATTTAATTGAAACCCAATTCATATTCATCGTTATTTTGATTATATTGGTGGTTTGATTATATTGTGAGTTTTTATTTTCATTATTTTGTAGTGTAGAATATATTTATTTTAATTGAAATCCAAATCATATTTATTTTGATTATATTGATATTTTGTTTATATTGTGAGTTTTTATTTTCATTATTTTGTATATGTAGAATATATTTAATTTAATTGAAATCCAATTCATAATTATTTTGATTATGTTGATGGTTTGTTTATATTGTGAGTATTTATTTTGATTATTTTGTATATGTAGAATTATTATGGAACGGTTTTTTAAGAGAAAGTCATCATCGGGTTCGGGTAGTTTGGCCAATGTTGATAGTTCAAATAATGTTGGTAGTTCAAGAACTCCAAGTTCAAGAGAAAGTCAGTTAGATGGTGTTTTGGGTTCGAGTTCAAGACAAAGTCAATTAGATGGTGTTTTGGGTAATCTTCAAGCGGACCCTGGATTAAGAACTCGAATGATAGATTATGATGCTAATATGAGAGATGAGGTCCGAAGATCATATCTACAAAAAGGACCTTGTCAACCTAGAGGTCATAATTTTTCAATAACTAATATGTCGGGAATAAATCGACGCTTCATTCCTCAATGGTTTGATGAGTTTGATTGGTTGGAGTATAGCATATCTAAAGATGCGGCATTTTGTCTCTATTGCTATCTCTTTAAAACCAATTTTGAACAAGTGGGTAGTGAAGCTTTCACTGGAGATGGATTTAAGAATTGGAAGAAAGGGAGAGAAAGATTTAAGATGCATGTTGGACCGGTTGGGAGTGTTCATAATAAAGCTAGAGAAGCTGCTACAAATTTGATGAATCAAAATACACATATTGATACGGCAGTGAGCAAACACTCTAACCAAGCTCGTAAGGCTTATCGCACATGCTTGATTGCATCAATCAAGTGCACTAAATTTTTATTGCGACAAGGTCTTGCTTTTAGTGGCCATGATGAAAGTGCCACTTCAAGCAATAGGGAAAATTACTTGGAGCTATTGCAATTCCTTGCAGATAATGATGATAAAGTTAGAGAAGTTGTGATGGAAAATGCTCGGGGGAATCTCAAATTACTAGCTCCTTGCATTCAAAAAGATCTTGTGAGTGCATGTGCCCTTGAAACACTTGATTCTATCATGGATGGTATAAAAGATAGATTCTTTTCAATATTGGTGGATGAAGCACGAGATGTGTCGGTGAAAGAGCATATGGCTATGGTGTTGCGATATGTGGATGACAAGGGGCATGTAATTGAAAGATTTGTGGGCATCCAACATGTTACTGACACTACTTCAAGTTCACTAAAGGATGCTATTGACACATTCTTTTCTCACAACGGTTTGAGCCTTTCCAAGCTACGGGGACAAGGTTATGATGGTGCTAGCAATATGAGAGGTGAGTTGAATGGCCTTAAGACAAAGATATTGAGAGAACAACCTTGTGCATACTATGTTCATTGCTTTGCTCATCAACTTCAACTAGCTCTTGTTGCCGTGGCAAAGAAAAATATAGACATTGCCTCTTTTTTTGCAACGGCTAATAGTGTGGTTAATCATGTTGGAGCATCTTCTAAGCGGCGTGATTTACTTAGAGGGCAACTCCAAGAAGAGCTTGTGATAGCATTTGAAAATGATTGTCTTATAACGGGGCGAGGCTTAAATCAAGAAACAAGTCTCAAACGTGCCGGTGACACACGATGGAACTCACACTATGGTACCTTGATTAGCATCATATCTATGTTTTCATCAGTGGTTCATGTGCTTCAAATGGTTATTGATGATAATCCCAATGATAGTGCGGGTGAAGCAAATAAGTTAATGAGAGATATACGCACTTTTGAGTTTGTGTTTCACCTTTTCTTGATGAAAGTCATATTGGGGCTCACAAATGATGTGTCACAAGCATTGCAAAGGAAGGATCAAGAAATTGTGAATGCAATGGCTTTAGTGAAATCATGCAAGGAAAAACTATATTGGATGAGGAATAATGGGTTCGATGCATTGGTTAATGAAGCCTCTTCTTTTTGTGACAAACATCATATTGATGTTCCTAACATGGAAGAGGCATTTATACTTCCAGGGAGGTCAAGGTGTAATGCTCCAATAAAAACAAATCGTCATCATTATCGTGTGGAGCTTTTCATTTATGTCATTGATGAGCAAATTACGGAGTTAGAAGATCGCTTTAATGAGGTAAATACCGAGTTGCTTATTTGTTTGGCATGTTTGAGTCCGAAAAATTCATTTGTAGCTTTTGATAAACCAAAGTTACTTCGTCTTGCTCAATTTTATCCTCAAGACTTTTCGGATGAGGATTGTTTGGCACTTGAAGATCAACTTGAGATTTATATTCATTATGTGCGTTCCAGTAGTGATTTCTCTCAATTGGAAGGGGTTGGTGATCTTGCAAAAAAAATGGTGGAGACAAGGATGCATCAAGTATTCAATTATGTGTATTTGCTCATTACATTGTCTTTAGTTTTACCGGTTGCAACTGCTTCAGTGGAGAGGGCATTTTCTGTCATGAATATTGTTAAGAGTCCACTTCGGAACAAAATGGGAGATCAATGGTTGAGTGATAGCTTGATTGTTTATATTGAGAGAGATATTTTTGCTTGTATTGAAAATGAAGCTATAATGCTACGTTTTCAAAACATGAAACCTCGTCGTGGACAATTATAGCTTGTAATGTTGTTTCCGTTATGAATTATGAATGAAATTACTATGATTTCATTTTCAATATTTTTTCCCACTTTTACACTAAGACCCCGTGTGTTAAGATTCCTAACTCCGCCACTGAATACAGTGTGAGTAGTTTAGAATATCATTTTGTAAAAATAAAATGATGAAAATATACATAGGTCTAGAGAAATATTAGACGAACAAATCTACACATAAGGGTTTCGTCATTGATCAAACCATGAAGGCTTACCTAACTCTTTTTTTCTTTTAAGTAAAGCATGCTCACTTTTGTGCAAGGGCAGAATCAATACAATAGTAATTTCTTCGGATGTAAGTTAAAAATTCCATATTAATGGAATATAATCGAATTAATTAGCTCTTTATCAAATGATTTTTTTTTTCAATTTTAGAAGAGATCTTATATTCAAATTCCTCGTTCCATTAAAAAAAAAAAACAATAAAATGACATGGTTCAGTGCTACTTAGTTACAGGGCCGGCGTTGACTAATTAGAAAAGGAAATATCAGATTGCGGCCTGATGATCCACATTAAAATAAATTATTGTTTTTGGTCAATTACATTAAAATAAATTTAATGACTCAGCAGAGTAGCATAAGAAGAATTATTAATTAGCAAAATAACAAGTGTCACATCCGTAATTTTGATAAACATAATGACTTATATATGAAGTACGTACGTCCTCATCTCCGATCAGCTTCGCCACTTTAAACGTCATTGCTTACTGCTGCATTTTTATTCATTGGAGACGTCACTGCTGACTTCTGAATTTAAATCTGAATTTTTTTTTACAAAATACATTTCCTTCCCCATTCTTAGGAGGAATTTCTGCTGAGAGCTTCCATTGCTTAGGTTATATGTCACATTCTCACTTGGACGACTTTAATTCACTGGAATAATGTCTAATCAATGTTCATTCAAGAAATGCAATAGTAACACGTTACATTAATAAATAAATAAAATAGAGCAAAACGGATAAAGAGGTGAAACACAATAAGATACTCAAAATTTATGAATGAAATTGGGTTCGTGTATTTGAATGCAACGCAATAAATTAACGGGCCGGATTTAAATTGATTACAATTTCACATGTCACGAATACGCTAGAAAAGAACACGTTGTCAAGAACATATACAATGATGTTAAATGCACAGACGGGCAACTAATGACATGCGTAACATCTGATTCATCCGGAATAAACGGAACCAACATGCTCGTTTTCAGGATAATGGGAAACTTCATCAATTTATATGTTGAAAATACAATTACATATAGCTGAGATACAGGATATAATATTCTACTGAGGCAAAAGATATATTTATATTGAAAGATAAAACGAAATTTACATGCTATAAATTAAAATACAATTACAAAATTCAGATCAAACTCCACGCATATGGAGTTGGCTTGCCCTTTGCCCCAGAAAAACTGAGAAGAAAGATCTTGGAGTTTCCTTGTATGGCAAACGGCATAAATCCTAACATATGTATACAATATATGTATGCACACTTGCTAACATCTTGAAACTTCACCAAACCCTGAAACTATGGACTTTGCTTTCATGTTAGCATTCTCAACCTCCTCCTTATCTCTTTTGGAAGTTGAACACCTTGATTGAGAAGGCAAAGGTGAAGCCGAAGAGCACGCAAATCCCGACATGGACGGCTGCAACTACTCCCAGAAAGTCCTGTCTGTAGCCAAAGTAGTCCTTTACAAAGTGTTCCACACTTTTACCAGCACTTTCACCTGAATTAAATATTTCTTTAATGTCTCCAAACTGTGAAGCAACTAATCCATACAGTGTGTACGAAACCGGGCAAACCCAGTAGTACCATCTCCACCAAATCGGCATCCTCTGTCGTAGAAACAAATTTAGTACATCGTTTAAGTAATGGCTGGGTTGATCTATATATCAGGAAAAAAAAACCAGATACGGGAAGAAATTTTAGGAACTTACCGTTCTTGGAATGATGAATCCTGAGAAAAGGTTCCATATAGCATAGAAGGCAGAGGAGACTATGGCAGCAATGTTGTGGTTGGGAGTGACGGCTACGGTCATCATGCCGTAGAATGTGAAGTATAGGAAAGTGAAGTACATGAAGAAGAGATACCATAAAAATTTGCTCACTGTCCAATCAAATCCGATCATGGCGTATACTATAACTCCGTATATGATGGTTTGAACAAAAATGTATGGGAGCTCAATCACAACCTGCAAAACATGGGAGTTTGATGAGAAAAACTATCATGACCAAATTCACCAAAATCTGATAAAATCCATGTTTATATGCAACCTTGCTGAACTTCATAGATTGAGAGTAATGTACCTGTCCAAAGGCATATGGCAATGCTGAGTACATTCCAGCTGCCCTTTCTCTGTAAAAGACTGTCCTCTCAATAGCCACAACTGGCTGCACTGATGAAGCATTTTGTACACCAATGAAGAGAACAGCAGCATACATGGAACCCATTGCATTGAAAAGGTCTTGTTGGCTTCTCCTGCATTTTCAAGAAATTCTTGTCAAAATAAGGACTAATAGATCAGGGGTTTCATTCTCAAACGATTCGATCTGTATTTTATTTTAAATTTAAGTTGCCATTTACCTTTTGGAGCCGAGATCCCAGAATATCGTCCCGAACATTAAAGCTATAAAAGTTGTGAACAAAAGTCTCACTGCACTGTATGGCGGGTTTCGCCAGTATGATAGATGTTGTTTCCATAGACAGGCCATACACTGGCTGAAGAAAGACTGAGAGTATTGAGTAGGGAAGAACAAGTCTTTTGAACCTGCTGGAGGAGTACTAAGGTCCTTGATCAGAGCTTTGTTTCTCCTGAACCATTCAACACATTATTATTACTAATTTGCAGTATCAGGGCTTTCAATCAAAATTTTAAGAGTTGAACAGATTTCAGTTCAGAGTCTCTAGAAGGGGGATTTAGAAGTGGTATTGGAAACTTCAGGGGAACCCTACCCATAGAGTTCTGAGTTCTTGTATATTTCGGCGAAGTTGACACCAAGAGCTGCTTCTTGTGCTGCTGCAGTAATCTCCAACATCCAAGTCGCGGGGTTGTAACCATCTTTAATTTTTGGAACTCCATCAATTTCCTTGATAAAACAAAACCATATAAGTCACATTTTTTATCAGATATGACAATAGGTAACAAATGGTCTATGTATTGGCCGCAGTAAACATGTTATACATATATTTGCAGCATGCTTCTATAAACGTTACCTCAAAGTACTTGATCAAATGGGTAGAATGGCGGCCCAAAGGACCCACATATATTTCTTCACCTCCCCTTTTCAAAAGAAACAGCTGCAAGGGGACATTGAATTGTTCAGTTCTTGTCACATTATGTAGTTCAAATTTATAATCCTACAGCATGAAAGAGTGTCTCACCTCATCGAAAGCATCAAAGATGTCGATGCTTGGCTGGTGGATGGTGCATACTACAGTTCTCCCAGTGTCCACCGTATTCCTCACTGTTCTCATTACAATTGCCGCTGCCCTGGCATCGAGGCCAGAGGTTGGCTCATCCATAAATATAATGGATGGATTTGCAACAAGCTCTACTGCAATCGTTAGCCTTTTGCGCTGCTCAGTTGAGAGACCATTCACTCCAGGCAATCCAACAAGCGCTTCCCTTATCGAGGTCAGTTCTACAAGCTCCATGACCTCCTCAACAAACATCTGCAAACCATGAATCAGATTTATGGTCAACAACTCGGCTGAACGGAACACATAAATAATGAACTTATGCAACCTTGCCTTTTGTTGCCATTTCTTTCATCTACCACAAGCTTCCAATAATAATAGAAAGATAGGTCAAAATTATATACCTTTCTTGTTGAGGAATCAACCTCAGGAGGCAACCGGAGCCATGCAGAATAAACCAAAGACTCGTAAACCGTAACATGAGGAGAGTGTATATCAGTTTGTTCACAATATCCCGATATGCGAGCAAATGTTTCTTGCTTTTTTGGATGCCCAGATATTGTGATGTTTCCCTCAATATATCCACCTGTTTTCCTTCCTGCCAAGACATCCATTAGAGTAGTCTTTCCAGCACCACTAATGCCCATTAGAGCTGTTAAGACTCCTGGCCTAAAAGCACCAGTCACACCCTTCAGAAGCTGTAGCCGATCCTCAGTTACACCTTGAGTTTTCATTTCCTGAAACCATGTAATAAGATTAAGGGTAAAGATGCATTCTGTGTTAGGAATTAGTTCAAGGCTTACAATGAAGTAAATTTCTATAAACTGTCAAACAGTACTTGTATGATAGCTACAATTATAATAAAATTCAAGACTAATAACAAAAGAAGGGCCAAATTTGTTCATGAAAATATTCCAAGTCTGAATTCTTAAAAACTCTTGCCTCTTACATAAAACTTAAATATACCTCAGGCATGTCAACAGCATATGTGATTTCATCAAAAGTAATCCAAAGAGGTTCAAAAGGAAGAACCATTCCGCGCCTCCTGTTTTCGTTGGCTTCAGTAATGCTGCCCACTCTCGCCGACAATGTTCTGGATGATACACTTCTTCGACTTTCATTCCTCGAGTCTGCATTGTTTACCAAAGCATTAATCATGTTATAAATCAAAATATGCAAGCTAGATGGAGACCTATACTTGGGAGCTTTATGACCTACCGGAAGAGTTCTTTCCCCGTGATGATAGCTCAATGGAATCTCCAGTTCTATCACTAGTTTTCTCAGCTAAGGCCTCTTTGGATAGGATTGCCTGAGGCTTCCCAAATGCTGCAGGAATATTGATTGATTATTAGAAAATTATGTCCATTTGGAAACACCAAAAATACATATATGCATAGGTAGGTACTTACGATCAAGATATTGTAAGGCCAAAGTGTAGAAGAAATTGAACAGAAAAATGTATCCAATTGTAGCTCCTACTCCAATCCAGTACCAGTATGGTTCAATGAAAACCCCACGAGACTTCAAGACCATAATTCCTAATGATTCTGTTGAATTAGGAGGAACCTACGCACAAATATATCCATATACATATCAGCTAATGTTTTTAAAATTAATTCTCCAAATCTTCTAACTTTTATGCTTACATGGCTCCAACTCTTTCCAAGAAATTCATTGACAGCTATAGCGTTCTGGCCGTACATCATTGGTGAGACCCAGTAACCCCATAACCACCACTTCAGCACATCCTCTGATTAAAAAATGACATGTCTTACAGCATTAGTAATTATGTTGCAATATCAGGAAAAACAAAATGAAATTTTTTAGTTGCTTAGATTATATTGTATCTTTAACTCACCTCGTGACAAGATAAAGCCACCCATAACTAGAACTGCAAGTAATGCAAAAGACCCGAATGTGTTTGCAACAATTATATTCCTCCCTAATGCCCCCATAAATCTGAATAGTCCTGATGCCATCTGGTTAAGGCATAGGAGTAAAAGGTATTGCTTGAAGAACCTGTCATTGATTTTCATCAAAATCAAATTCTAAACCAAGTCTGAACTATGAATGGGAATTTTTGTGTCTTTAATGTTTTCTTTCTCACCTTTCGATATTTGGATCGAAACCAATTACATAGTATGTCATGACCACCCAAACAGCACATTCTATGAAGGTGATAGGGATCTTAAGGATCCATGATGGTAAAGAGTATGCCCATGAAGGATAGAAGAGAAGGTCCCTTTGCTTGAAAAATACAGGAAGTTTCATGATAGTCATGGCAAGCTCCGAGAACCCGTTAAACATAATTATGATGATTGTAAAGAACATAGCACCCAAGTAAATACCCCCATCCTCAACTGTATCCCGGTGCATCTTAGTCCGGAAAAATAGCGTCATTGATATAAAAGCCATTAGAGTGAGCTGAAACCAAACACCACATGAAATCAATATGCATAGTACTCACTGAGTTTCATTGGAAAGCTCTGCTTTTTAAACAGAGTTTGCACCTATTTCATATGTGGAATGTCCAGTAATTTGAAATATTTTCCAAGAGATTACATGATTATTGCTCAAATAACACTTACCTGGGTCATTTTGAAAATGTAGACAAACGAATTCCTCTTCATAAGCAAATATTCTCTAGAAATGCAAGCTTTGAGCAGTTCCTTCTTGCTGACACCATACTTCATAGTTGTTAAAGCTGCAGGGTGACCTTTGGACTTGTCAAATGGAGTAGCAAGTTCATCACCAAGTTTTCGACCGATATGAAATGACTGAAATGCTTCAGCAAATTCCTTGGAAGATATAAAATTATATGGCTCTTCTTTCTGCGCCCAGTACTGCTCCTGATCTTTCTTTGATGTCACCTATGGTGCAGCAGGCAAGCAAAAAATAAATGCATAGTTAGAATGAAGTTCCAACTTCTCTGAAGAACAAAAAGTGGTAAGACAACAATAGGAGTGTAAATTAGAATTACTTCTTGTAGGAAGTCAGCTACTCCTTTCCTCTCTGGACATTTGAAACCCATGTGCTCAAAGAACTCGAGCACATTCTCACGGGGACCTTGGTATACAATTTGCCCATCAGACAACAGAATTATGTCATCAAATAAATCATAAGTTTCTGGTGCTGGTTGGAGAAGAGAGATAAGAGCAGTTCCACTGAGGATGTGGATGGATTGTCTGAGTGAATTCACTATCTGAAATGTTGTTGAACTGTCTAAACCAGTTGATATCTCATCCATAAAAAGTGCTCTTGCTGGTCCGACAAGCATCTCCCCTGCAATTATGGATCAGAATTTTCAATGACCAACCCAGTATGCAGTGACAAACCAGTAGGCAATAAGATGATCAATGCTTTACCTGTCGTGACTCGTTTCTTTTGCCCACCAGAAATACCTCGTACCATTTCATCCCCCACCATGATGTCGGCGCAAACCTCAAGTCCCAAAATCTGCAAAGTTTTTATTAGCATATGAAAAACTTATCCCAAAATCTAAATTTTTTATCTGACAAAATTCATACAGATTTTAGTCTTTTTAGTTTCTTGAGCTTAAACTTAGAAGGAAAATGCATCCACCTTGAGTATATAATCTGTAACCACGTTGGTCTCTTGTCCTTCTAGTGATGCTGCCTGCAAAGTTGAGAAGCATTTCTAGATGTTGAGAATGGCTCTTTTAAGCAACACTTTTGCATTATCTGAAATATGTTATAAGCAGAAAGTTCTATGCATATTAAATTTACCTTCATGTAGATATCTAGATCCGCATCTGGCATGATATTTGCAGCCTTTTCTCTCCTTGATAATTCTGCCAACATTTCTGAAAATTTTCCAAATGAAAAATTAGATTTCCAATTCATGAAAATTCTTCAGACTAAACCACATATGTCAAATTTCCTGGGGTTTCAACTCACCATAGCGCGGTCCGACCCCTTGGCATCTTGCTGAAAAAGCCAGTGTTTCTCTCACTGTCATTTCCCCTATGTGTAGATCATTCTGACTGATATAAGCCGATGTCCTCTCCGGGACAAACTCTTCCATCCCATGTCCGTTATATGCAACTCTCCCAGAAAACTGGAAATTTAGAAGCAAGTTTATCAAATTATGAAGTGAAACAACTCTGTCAATAAAGGGCTGTACACAAAATTGGATTAATATCCTTACTTTTAGATCTTTAGCAAGTTTTCCAGCCAAAGCCAATAGTAATGTGGTTTTTCCAGAGCTTGGGGGTCCTAAAAGCAGTGTCATTCTGCAGAAGGCAAATCAGAAAAATGAGAAATTACCAGTTTAAAGGTTTATGATTTTTGCATCAGTTGGTTCTGTCAAGTTACCTTCTTGGTTTGATAATTCCACTAACATCATCAAGGATTGGTAATGGTTGCTTTCTACTTGGAAGAACGTGAACAAAATTCAGGAACCCCTTCAAAATACAAAATGTCAAACCATTAAGTTTTGAGATATATAAAATTAAAAATTATAGAGCTTCCAAATTTTAAAAGATGATGAACTATTGAATTACCTCCAAAATGTTAACACAAAAGTTGAATATGGTAGGCAAGGCCCTGCCTCCCACATAAGCTTCTGCTTCAACACTCAAATGCTCAAACCGGACTTCAATTGTTGGAATATCCAGTCCAACCCTGAATTTCAATACATTAACTTTATCAAAATCTAAACACAAATTCCTCAACAACAACAACAACAAAAAACATTCATTTTCTGTTCAATCTTTTTCTCTAATTTCACTAAACAAGCTAATTAAGATGTGAAACTTACCGATTAATCCGGTCCTTAAGCTTCAACAAGAACTTCTCATTATCTTCATCTGCAGTTTTAACCAGCCTCTCCAAAACACTCTTTCTTTCTAGCAACCCAAGATTCTTGATATCAATCTCTCTGGCTTGGCCTTCTCCCTCAGTAAGTATGCCTCTTCTGATACGCAAATAAGTAGGCAGCTTCTCAATGGCTGCCCATTTGAGAGCTTCTTCGTCGTCTTCATCATGGGAAGACTTGGAGAAAACATCCATGGTACTGTTCCTCCATATATTTGAACTGCTCAAACGTGCGCTGCTCACTCTGTATATATCACCACCACCTCCACTCTCCATCTTTTACTAACTATATTGCAACTTCCCAATACAATCAAGCAATCAAGCACAACCCACAAAGCCTTCTGTAATATTTATGAATGGACAGACTTGGAGAGTTACATTAACGTTTGTGAAAAGACAGCTCTGTTTTTCTCTGCTTCTGCATTGAAAGGATTGTTTGGAGTTTTGAATTTTTTGAGTTTGAAGTGAAAGGGGGTATATATATACACAAAGCTAATGAATAGTCAACTTGTACTACATTCATTGTTGAAGTATGATGTAATGGCATATATCATATATACATGGCTCAATTTAAAATAGAAAATTAAAATTAAAATTAAAGTTGTACAAAGATTTTTCGATTTTGCAATTTTAACACAAGTGATAAATAGATTGTTGAAGTATGATGTAATGGCATATATCATATATACATGGCTCAATTTAAAATAGAAAATTAAAATTAAAATTAAAGTTGTACAAAGATTTTTCGATTTTGTAATTTTAACACAAGTGATAGTCTAACCTATAGGACTCGTTTGATTCATGGATTGAAACTCATTCCCAAGCTCCTAAACCTTGAACCAAACGAGCCCTAAGGGGAGGAACTTGAGACCAGTGATATGAAAATCAAGGTCTTTTCCTCACTTAAACCTTGAACCAAACGAGCCCTAAGGGGAGGAACTTGAGACCAGTGATATGAAAATCAAGGTCTTTTCCTCACTAAGCTAGACCCTATTAGCTAATGAGTTACAGTATTTAATTATGGTAACTTTGTTATGGATGCTTTGTCCCGTTGTACCACTATCTTCGCAAATATCCTATGTTAGTAAATAAAATAAAATAAACTACTGAGATTATCAGGAAATGCAGGGGAAATTAATAATAATTCGAATTTTAGTGTTTCCCATCTTCACAGCTAAGTTTGAATGAAGTGCCATTTTGTTTGAGCTGTCCAAGAACTCAAAATCCAAATAATGTTATATGGATTGCCGACGTTATTTAATAATCATAATTAATGAGTAAGTAAGTGAAAGATTCTGTAAGCCATTGTACTGACGCTGTACAAATCTCGCATGATATATCCAATATCTACTTTTAAATTAATTAAAGCATTATATATTAGATTTGTTCATTAATTCCAAAGATAAGAGTGAATTAGTAACATGGAACATGCAGTCTGGTTAACGCAATTCCTGGTTAAAATAAGCACTTTGTTCACAAGGGGAAGAAGAAGAAGAAGAAGAATGTTGCATTTTGGTTAAAGGTCGTTTTTGTTGACCTGTAAACTATGACGTTTTTTTTTTGGGGAAGTTTCTGGCATTATTTAGTCTTCATTTCGTGGCAGACAATCAAAGCCCAAAAGGGATTTTCCTCTCCTTTGACAGAACTTCTTGGCAGTCTTGTACTTTTTTTTCCAGGAAAGAGGGAAGTTTCTTGGCTAGCAATCAAAGCTCAAGCATTTCCAAGTCATACTTCAAACCACACGCATAAATTTTAGATCCAAGCCCAAAAGGTTTGGCTTTTATTAGGTTTAACCCACTCAACCTATCTATCTCAAAAAATCAGCTGATTCATCATCACCGTCGTTAATTCAAATTTTTATATGAACCCAAAAATGGGCTTAAATTGATCCTAAAAACACCCATGGTTTTTGTCAATGAAATTACTTAAGGTTTTTTCCAAGGATATCTTGGATGATATCGGGAGGGTCCCTATACCATTCAAACATCTTATATGACAATAATGCCGTCAAATTAGCTTCTCGAAAGACAAAACTTGTTATTAAAAGAATAAAAGTAAAGATTGATACTCTTTTTTGGGTTTATTATTTACACAATACAGAAGATGGTAATAGAATAATAGAAATCGAAGAGTGGGCTAGAGTGACATTCTTGTGGTATTAAATTTTCATGTGGAGTTGTCGCATAGATTAATATTGCTTCATCCCTTAAGATGCTCTCTTCTCTTAGAGAAAACAAAAATAAAACATAACACACCTTCCATCTTATTTCAAATAGGAGAAAAATAGTTCAGAAGTCAAAAGAAAATCATGACAAATGAATTGCAAATTTTTTTATATTTCTGTTGTCAACCGTGTTAATTAGATCAAACTATAGCAAGATCAAGGGCTGGGATCATCCCAGCAAAGACAATCCAAATCTTGAAAAAGATCTTGCCTTTACATGCAATGCATGTTTTCATGTGGGCTTTCCACTAAGCCAAACAAAAATTAATAAGAAGAATCTTTCATGGGGTTGACTCCAAATGGTCTATGATGGTCGTCGATTCTATGGCCTATATGGCTTCCAGAAAGACCCAAGTAAATTTTTTTAAACGGTTTAGGGTTAAAATTAATTAACGTTATCTAATATTAGTGAAGTCTGATTCCAATAATTTGGCTAATAGGTGTCAGTTTTCTAATTAAGATAGAGTTCCAACTTCTTCAAGTGTCAAACACACGTTGAAGATTTTTTAAAATTTTTTTTAATAAAAGTGAGTCAAAATTACCTACTAGTTTGCAAGTTAAGGTCATTTTTCACTGAGTTAGACCCCGTTGGCCATGCTGAAAATTTAAATGGACAGAAAAGGGTAGGTTATTGTTTACATTAAATGAACAGTAAAGCGGTGGCTATAATTATAGCTTTTGAATTAAGGATTACTTGAGCAACAAGCCATGGAAGGAAAAGTTGAAGACGTTATTGCTTACTTCATGAGCATCTGTTCAAACTAATAAATATTCAGAAAAACAAAACTATAATATATAGACTTGTTCCAACTTTATCCTATTTCTTAAACCAAAAGAAATTGAAAAAACGATTTCCCATTTCTTAGAAACAATAAAACGTTTTCCCATTTCTTTTGAAGCGTCACTTCACATCTTGCATCTTTGATTTAAAGGTTAATTAAACCCTAATTTCGAGAACTCATTTAGACATCTACTTTGAATTTCCCTTAAAATAATCCTATGAATTTGAAATCCAATTACCGAACATTTTAACTGTATATCCTTCTAATCAAACGGGCACGTTTAGCACATTCCTTATAATTCAATTTTAAACATAAATTTTTGAGCTGTGTCTGCTTAGCTTATTATTTAATTTCTCATATAAGTTTCTATCAAAGGAAAAAAAATCTTATAAAACTTTGTCTCAATGGTGAAAATGTGCACCTTAAATTAATGAGGGGCAATTTCCACATAAACCATTCAAAGATCAGTGACGTTTACGAACTAACACTTGGTATTACGGTACTTCTTTATTTTTAATTATATAAAACTGAATTAGGTCAAAGGTTTTTTTTCATATAATAATGTAGGTCAAAGGTGGAACCACTTAAATCATTGTATATATATATATATATATTTTATCTTTCGTAGTAACTATCTATTTTGGAAATAATTATCTAAAAATGTAAATCAAATCCTTAACATAAAAAAGAAAAGAAAATACCGAAGCTCAACGTGAAATGCCTATGCGTGAAATGACTAAACAATATATAAATATTGAAAGTGAGGATGGAGAAACCATGAAATTGCATGCAAAACTACAATTTTGTGTAAATTAACTACAGCTTGTGTGTAGTTTTCTAATGGATATACATAGAGTTGCAAGTTAATAAACGACAAACCATGGAATCTCCCCTTCAAGAAAAAGTTAGTTGTTTTGAAATACCCTGCATTATGCTCAAAAGAGTTTAATTATAGATAATCAATTCGTCATTCAAATAATTAACTATGATTGTCGTTGTTGGCATCCTCCAAAGTAAGTTTATTTTGTTTGTGGATCAGAGACATTGATTAGGGTTTTAATTAGTACATCATTAGGTTTTTTTATTATATT
This sequence comes from Prunus fruticosa, assembly GCA_018703695.1. Classification (NCBI taxonomy): domain Eukaryota; kingdom Viridiplantae; phylum Streptophyta; class Magnoliopsida; order Rosales; family Rosaceae; genus Prunus; species Prunus fruticosa. Next base: position 56,123,286 of record CM031917.1, read on the forward strand.
TATATAGAGCTAATTTCATCTTATTGGGTAGATAGAGATTTGGGATGGCAATTGATCGAATCGGGATTGGGTATGCCATTCCCATCCCTATTCCCATCCCCATTAAGCTTTTTTTCTCCATCCATGCCTTCATACCTGCAATATTCATATTGGGAATTCCCCATCTCCACTTTCCTGGAGAATGGGTTCCTGGCCCGCCCTATTACCGAAAAAAAAATCAACATATAACTAAGTTTTTGAAGAAAAAAAAAAGTACTAAGGCAAGATAATTAATAGAGATTGACTAATTAGGAATACCTAGCCAAGTTGGGGGGGCTTGTTTATAAATATAATTTTTTTGATTCAGTTACATATGATGCCAAGGTGCTAACTGCCGTTCAATATGAGGTAATCCGTATGATTAACTGTTTTAATTAATTTTATCTGGGCCGCAGAAATAATTGACTGTTCAACCTGAAAATGACGCCTCTCTCCAAAACAAAATTAGCCACCATCAAGGGTTGACATAGAAAGCGGCTATTAGGATAGCCTTACTAGCTAGGCTGCATCGTATATACCCTTTAAGTAATAGAAGTTTACAAATTTAGCCCGCAATCTGCGTCAGTAGTCCAACGGTTAGGATAATTGCCTTCCAAGCAATAGACCCGGGTTCGACTCCCGGCTGACGCAGTTATTTTCGTTTTCTTTTATTTTAAAATTTTAACTTTAATTTTTTTAAATTGCATAGGAATAATAATAGAGTACTTTGAACTTGGTAGCTACTAACTATACCTTTCCAGCCTAATTAGTTAAAAATCATGTATTAATTTATTTAAGATTAAGATGTAAGATAAATAAATAAACATAAAACTCAATGTAGGTGGTCCTACTCCTTTAAGATAATGCTATTTAAGTTTAACATTATGCTCTTTTTTATTTTATTTCCACTTTTTTTTTAATTATATCTTTGGTCAATATAGGTCAGGCTATATTAACAGTTTGTTCCATGTATTATTCATTTGTCTCTGTATGAATGTGTAAATTAATCTCAGAAATTATGGAGAGAAGAGAACATATATCCAAAATTCCAAATCCACCAAGTAAGATGCTTCATCAACTGCAAGACCAGCATCATTATTTAAGCTCTGTTTGGAGAAGTGGCACATCAAAGTTCCGGTTCCAGTTGCAGGTGCCGTCTTTCTCAATCAAACTACGAGAAATTTGAGAAAACTGCTTGTCCACATTGTGCTAAATAATAACCTATTTCCCTTTAAATCAGGGGCATTAGCTGTGTAGACCTTTGCTTATGCTTTTCTAATCTAGAAAGTATATATAATTATGTATATGGCCGGACGATCGGTGAAGGTAATGCCTCATAGTTTGACCTATATTTTTTTTTCCTATTTATAACTATCGTTCATAAGATTTGAATTAAACCGATTGTCATTCTAAATTTTATAACGCATTAAGGATTACAAAATATATAGTTTCATTATATAAAAAATTGAAAATAAAGGAAATAAATACTTAGCTTCACAAATACATTGCATGTAACCTCCTGTGGTTGAAACATACACGTCATGCTTTGGGAGCTTCTGCTAAAGATTGGATGTGGGGACACAATCAAGTTTGGAAATATGGAAGAGAACAATGAATTGTGAGGTGCTAAATATATTCTAATGCCAAAATACAAAAAATACAACAACAAAAAAGGAAATTGGTGGGTGGATGTTTAATAAAATAGTACATGGTTTCCATTCTACGACTATCCTATGACATGTTTAACAGTAATGTCTAGTGGTCAGCGAAATTGAAGGTTTTGTGGTAGCATGAAATGTGTCCACCACCATGATGAATACAAGCCCCCTATCAAGGGTACAAAATCAAAACAAGAATTTTGAATAAAATAAACATAAACATATATATATAATTGGACGGCTTGTCACACCCATTTGTATACATTTGATGCTCACTGAAATTTTGTTGGGATATAGTGCAACCCTTGTATTGTACTAAGAAAGAAAGCCCAGCTAGGTTTTGTTCAAATCCATCAAGAGGATTGGAGAGAGTTGTAAAATAAGATCGTCTTCACATAATTTGATTACCTCATCACGGGGAAGTGTAACCATCACCACCCTACTTAGTTGGCCCTCACTGGGTTTCGCCGGAAGGATCAGGACTTTCCCTAATCCTAGGACCGGCTCAATATAACACGATACATGAATCGGTGCAATCCCATCTTCAAAAATTGTTGAAAAAGGGTCCACAGCTTCTAAGCTAGCACAAATGAGATCGCAGCTGTTCATCAACGAAGGAGTTTGGTCATCGTTGCATTGAAGCCATTCGATCAAATCCATGATTCCCTCATTGTCCATTTTTGCTACAACTTCACCTATAGAAGTTGCAGCTTGTGATAGACTATTTTCTTGGGAACTCTCTAGATGGACCTTATTATAAACCGTGCTATTTCCAAAGAAGCCCTTGTCCAACCCCAAAACCTTTCTCACATCCATACATATGGACATGTCAATAAGCCCATTTCTCACTCCTTTGACCTTGCTAATACAGACCCAAAATAGCCCAGCCAGGGCCTCAAACGGTGATGGGCTTGATTTGTCATTTGCACCATTAGGCTGGGCCATTTCCATGCAGGCCCGAACCATGTCGTCCGAAAAACCGAAACTAACAGTTGTGTGCCTTTTGTCTACAAGATCAATGGACTTGTTGATGGAGGCTTTGTAGTGGTTGATCAATGAATTATATGGCTTGTGGTTGAGCCTTGTGTTGCCGGGCCTCCGCGGCGGCAACGGATAGCAAAACGGAGGAGTCATCATTTTGCCCGGAAAGGTCGTGTCGGCCCAAGCCTTGATGAACATGGTGGCACAAGTAGGATCTGCAAGGAGATGAGTGCAACTTAGCCCGATTGCCAATCCACCATCCTCAAATTCAGTAATCTGCACACAAGAAAATAAACAAACTACTAATATTACCAGAAATTGTTATGTTGTAAGAATATCAATATAATTATATAATATATCAACCTGAACATAAAATGTGGACCAAAAGTAAGGCTTATGGTACATTTCCTCCCAATAAACAAGCATAAGCTCCTTGTCCCTATCCACATTCCTTAGCCACTCCTCAAAACTCCCTTTGGCCTTAGCTTCCAGCATTCTCACACCAGCATCATTGCACTTGATCATCCACTGATCATTGTCATTCTTCTGCAACCGGCCTGTAACGATCGGGAAATGCGTAAGCGTGACGGCAAGGGACTCTCTGAGCCTCCCTGTGATCTCACCAGGCTCTGTTGGGGCACCCATTGATGGGTAATACAAGACCATCCTAACATGGTTGTGTTCCATATGGCGGTCAAGGACAGATAGGGGGTAGCTTTTTCCTGCTTGGACTGGCTTTGTGCTCACTACGGTGCGTTTGCAAATGATTGTGATGATCTCTGCCATTGCTAGGATCTGGCTGGAATTTCCGATGATGATCAAGGCTCTTATTTATTGGTTGCAAGTTATGAAGGAAGGCTGAAGGGTCCATGCTTAGAGGAACCAGAAAAAACAAACTCTCGTGTATTGGGGGAAATGAGATTCTCATGATCCAGTTAAAAAACTAATATCTTGTTGGCAGGTTTGCTTTTGCATAATGAACTCTGTTCTTGTTGCCTCTCTCTATTTTTTTTTGTTGTTGGAAGAAACTTTGACAAGGGAAAGTAAAATTATGACATGACATGGTAGATGGTAAAATTATGACAGATAAATTCTTTTATTCTTTTAAGGCTTTTTATCACAAATGGTCTTGAAGTTGGTGAAATTTATCGCCTTTCATCCTTAATGTTTTTTTGTGACACTAATAGTCTTTAAGTTACCCTCCATACATCAAAATTCACATGCACAACCAATAATATAAAGCCACATGGTATTAAATAATATATTTAAAATAAAATTACATTTTAAAAAAAGATTAAAACTTAAATTTAAAAAAAACAAAACCTTCAGCCATCCCCTTCTGGCCCTTCGCCCTCCCCTGCGTCTACCCCTCTACCATTTCTCCCTCTCCTCTCTCCTCTCTCTCTCTCTCCCCCTCTCCCACTCCCTCTGTTTTTCCATGCCCACTAAGAAATCCCTCCCTCTTCCCATTCAATTAAAAAAAAAACCAACAAGAAGAAACCAACACAATTTCAAATTTTAAAGCATGTACACTGTAATCACAAAAGCTTCATCTCTCTCAGCAGCTCTGACTAAAAAAGAAAAAAAAAATCCAACCATCATAGATTCACAGCCACTTCCTCCACCCCTTCAGACCAACTAAACCCTTTGCCCATCATACCCATTCCAGATTTGGACCCCATGCCTTCCCCAACTATCGAAACCAATTATGCCCTTGCATCAGATCCATTTACCCAGCCAGATTCCGACCCAGTTCTTTGCTTGCCTGACCATCACCATCGAATCTGAGGAGAGAGAGAGAGAGAGAGAGAGAGGGAGGGGTGAAGGAGGTGGGTTGGCAGGTTGGAAGGAGGAGAGAGGTAGGAGGCGAGAAACAACTTCATTTTTAAAATTAAAATAAAAAATTTAAGTTTTAATCTTCTTATTTTTTTTAAAATATATTATTTAATGCCACGTGGCTCTATATTATTGGATGTGTGACCCATGTATGTACCAAGTCAGCATTTTAACAGAAAATTTAACGGAAGTTAACGACATAGACCATTTTGATGTGTGGAGGGTAATCTTCTTAAGGATTAGTGTCACAAAAAAAATTAAAGATGAAAGGCGATAATTTCACCGACCTTAAGGACCATTTGTAATAAAAAACCTTCTTTTAATCCCATGTAAAAGAATAAATGAGAAATAAGAACCATCTAGGAAATTTCCCAAAAAGTATTAAGTCGTCGTTTAGAAGCCCAATTGTAAAAGTCCTCTTCGCTTTCAAATCCAGACCCAAAATAACAGCCCAGTAAGCATAAGTGACTGGAAGAGAAACACGCGCGCCCAGAGCACGTGAGACACACATCTCCATCCCTCTCCTCTTCAACTTCTCATATCACAATATCTCACACCAATCGGATCAGAAACCCTCCCTCTAATACCCAGAAGAAGAACCAGAAGCAGAAGAAGGGTTTTCGAAGATGTCAGGTGCAGTAGTGGTGGGTTACTCGAGCTCATGGGCGCGCGCCCTAGTCCAGATCTCTCCGTACACATTCTCCGCCATCGGAATCGCCGTTGCCATCGGCGTCTCTGTTCTCGGCGCCGCTTGGTTCTTCTCTTTCCCTTGCCCTATCTTCATTTCTTAATTAAAGTTTTAATCTTTGAAGTTGGTATTAAATTATGGAAATTATTGTGTGGAAATTAGGGGGATTTATATCACTGGCAGCAGTTTGATCGGTGCAGCAATCAAGGCCCCACGTATCACTTCTAAGAATCTCATTAGGTAATGGTTTTTCTAAAATTTAACACAATTTTTCATAACATGTTTGTTTAGCCTCTGCTTTTAGATTTGGTGTTATATCACAAACTCATAAAGTAACATGTAAATCCCAGAAATTGGGAGAATCATGATGATCTGGAGTAGCATCCCAGTAATTTGATTTGTTAGTGGCTGTCTAGTCTTAATTGAGAAATGGGTCTAATTGTTTGTGGCAATCACTTATATTACTAGCTTGGTTAATTGATTGATGAATGGAGAATTGTGCTATCTATTCAAAACAACCCTCAATACTGTTTCTTCATACCAATGCGGGAAGTTTTGTTATCTTCTTTCACTTCAAGCTCACTGCCATTTTTGTTAGAAATTTTCTTTATCGTGAATGAGGTACCTTGAATTTTCAACTTAAACATAGTACTGATTATACATTCGTAAGTATGACCTTAAGGACTAACTTGGATGGGATACATCTGTTGTATCAGTGTAATCTTTTGTGAAGCTGTTGCTATATATGGTGTTATTGTTGCGATTATTCTACAAACGAAGTTGGAGAATGTTCCAGCATCAAAGATATATGCACCTGAGTCTCTTAGAGCTGGATATGCTATCTTCGCCTCTGGGATTATCGTGGGCTTTGCAAACCTTGTCTGCGGGTTGATATCTTTAGCCTCGTTTCTCACTTTTGTTGTTTTTCTTTATGGAGTCCCAAAAAATTTCTGTGGTTCTTGCAATATGATGATTTTGATATGGATTTTGTTTCTGTGGCAGTTTATGTGTGGGAATCATTGGAAGCAGCTGCGCATTGTCTGATGCCCAAAACTCTTCACTTTTTGTAAAGATCCTTGTGATTGAGATCTTTGGCAGCGCACTTGGATTGTTTGGAGTGATTGTGGGAATCATAATGTCAGCTCAAGCAACATGGCCTTCGAAATGATAATTTGTTGATCAGTAGAACTTGGCAACACATTACCATGTTATGTGCGCAAATGAATTTCTGTATTTTGTGCTTTTCATCATTAGTGATAGGAATGTTCAAACTACTGTGGAAATATTATTTTACCCACTTGTATCAATCTTAGGCTGTATTTAATCTGATGGGAACGAGTTTGCGGGAGAGCTGGTTGTTCTATATTGTATAAGGATGAGTTAAGCATTGCCTCATTCATGGTGGTAGACATTATTATCTTAGTTTTGAATGAATAACGTAATGATTTTTTGTGAAAACCACCTCTCTGAAAGAAGCTGATTTATTTCTGTATCTAAATGTTTTTTTCCCATTTTTATGTACAGTTTTCATTTGAATGTTCATCTTTGTGTCCAGCAGTGCCATATCAGATGAACCTTTTTTTTTAATTCTATAAATAGTTTGAACAGAATAATGCATGTACAAAGATTGAACAACAATGCTCAAACAGAGATCATTCCCTATTGGCTGCGTTGCATCAAATTAAATACAATAAGGTATGCTATTCTTCTGTTGAAGCTCTCAGAAGCAGAGGAGGGACAATCTGTCTTGACGATTTCCAGGAGCGTAACATTTTAATCAAAGTAGTATGGCAGGAACATCACTGAAAAAGGGCATGAGTCTCTGTTGAAGCTCTTGGCATTCCTCTGAACTAGCAGTCTTGGGGTCGAAAGATGGTCGATCAGGAAGAACCAGGCCTTGTTTAATCCGACCCATTCGCCTTGCGTGCAAGACTTGTTTGGATACAACTGGTAGCCGAAATCGACTGATATTCTTCAAGAGCTGATTGCAAATTTTGTGCTCCCCACTTCTTCAGGCATTGGCCTAGCACTGCAGCATCTAATACCGACATGTTCGTGCTTCTTACAGCATGAGGAGTTGTGGGATGAGCCGCGTCTCCAACTAGTACCACATTGTCCCAGTAGATTTGTTCCAAAGGTTCACTGTCATATATGGCATTGATGAAAGGCTCCCTAGTTTCTTTGATCACTCTCACAAACTCTGGAAGCCACACCTTCTCTGCTTCTTTGTGCATATTCTGGATCGTGTCACTGCTTGCTTTCGTGGTCATCGAGTTACGCTTCAGATCAGGCTCTGGCTGGTGGACATACCAAATCCAATTGAGCCTCTGGTTCAGAAGCTCATATAGCACAGTGTGACTTCCAGAACCTAAGCCAAAGTACAAGCACTTCCCAAGTTCAGGGTATGCCTTCCGGATACTAATTATGGTTTCTGAATTCTCATTTCCTGAAAAATCAAGAACGCCTCTCCATGCACAATAACCTGAATACCTACAAAACCATCTACAATCAATACCATAACATACCACAAACTGAAAATATGCACTTTTCCATGAAAAGGGTTGACATTTCACAAACCTCAGTTCATGGTCAGGGACAAAGCTTTGGCGGATAGAGGAGAGGCACCCATCTGCTGCAACAAGCAAATCGCCTACGATTTCGATAATCTCATTCGTTTGATGAGCTGTGGCCTTCACTTTAACTGAACCCTTGTCACTAGAAACAGAGAGAGATAGGAAATGGTGACCCCAGAGAAACAAGTTTGGTGGTAGAGCATTGTACAGAAGGGCATGTAGGTCAGCCCAATGTGCTGCTCTACAGTTGAAGTCCTCATCTCTGGTTAATGTCCATTTTACCTTTTTCTCACCATCTATTGCATCATTCTACATAGCAACAACAACAAAAATCTGAACTAGGAAACTTGTAAAATTGCAATATAACAAGATTGAATTGGGAATTAATTGAAGTTCGTACCTGATCAATTGTGAGGGGTAGAGTGGCCTTGTTGAGAAGCTCAGGCTCTTTGATCCATGACTGAATGAGTTTTAGAGCCAGAGGGTCAAGGCCAAGTCCTGCCCCAGTTGGGCTTCCAGTTGGGGCTGCATATGATTTCTCTACCACCACAACATCCCACCCAGCTAATATGAGCGTGTGTGCGCATGATACCCCTGCTATGCTCCCTCCCACTATCACTGCCTTGGGCTTTTCCTTCTGATCAGTCAGATATCTCTTCTCGAGAGAGAGAGAGGCCACAGTGTTCTCTCTCTCCATCTTTTTTCTTTTTCGGTGAATTGAAGAAAGTTGGAAGTGTCTCTCTCTCCATCTAGAGGAGAGTTCTTTTTTATTTGTTTTATCTCTTGTTTTTGGTGAATTGAAGAAAGTTGGTTGTGACGAAAAGACAGCAGGAACACTACAAGAAAATCATATGGCCTCACATGAGGGCACTTCCAGCAGTGCCCGAAGGCAAGGGCTGGGGAGGCGCTGAGCCCAAAACGTGATTCCAGCAGCAATTGCTGGCCCGGGCAGGATGTGGGGGCTACAGGCCTGGGCAGGCCCGAAGGCAAGGGGAGCCTGTACTGGCCCGAGGGCTGGTGCCACGTGGTGGCTTCTGGGCTGTCGGATTTCTTTTTTGTCTTTCAATTCAATGGTAGGACATTTTTTCTGAAAAAAAAATATGAAAAAAATTCGAATTTTTTTTAAAAAAATACCCAAAAATATCTGTTTTTTTTTTTTTTTTCTATAAATACCAATCCCTACTCTTCACTTTTAACAAAAAATCCTCATACATCTTCTCCTCCTTCAATTATTATTCACTTTCTACTCAATATTTTTTTTCATTTTCAAGTTTAATTTTTCTCTATCATATTATGGCTTTTTCTCAAGAAACCGGAAGGGCATTGCGCATCATGGAAGATGTTTTGAAATTTGAAAAAAAAATTTATCTGAAATTTGAAACCGAAAATCTTATCCGAATATTTTATCAGAAAATATTGTCCAAATTAATTGTTTAGGTAAACAAATTTGTGAAAAAAAAAAAAAATTGAATAGTACTTGCCATTTGCCATGGCAACTGCTGAAAGTGCAACTTACTTTTTGCAAGGGCAGATACTATTCATGTGAATAGTATCAACCCTAAACCCCCCTTGCCATGGCAAGAGTTTGACCTGGAAGGGCCCTGATAAGATGGTTTTCTAGAGGCCAGATATTTATGGAGTTATGTTTATGGTCCTTACTAGGAAAAAAGAAATAATACTGAGCATGAAATAGATTGATGAAGAAAATGTAACAGATAATGCAAAATAATGATATGAAGCTTGTGGAATTTTTACCTGTAAAAATGATAATATATTTTGATATTGTGGTACATAGTTTTCAATTTATCGAAAGAAGTCTCAAGTATAAATCTAACTAACGACAATTGTTCAGTTTTTCTTTTTTTGTCAAAGTTAGGTAGGATAGTTTTTTTTTTTTTTGGGTCAAAGTTAGGTAGGGGGAGATGGTTTTTTCACACACATTACTAAAGAGTAGTGCTATTTCCACCCACCCTCCCCTATTTCCCCACCCACCTTATCTTCCTACCCACTATGAAAATTTAAAAAACCACAATCCTATCTTTGCACCCACCATTATTCCTAAAATACCCTTTAATTATTGACACCTCTCCATTCACTTAACACTTTTAACCCTAACTTAACACTGTTGATTGAGTCCGAAAAAATTAAAAAAATTAAAAAAAAAAAATTCAGCAGCCACCCACCTCACACTCCATCAAACCTTAACAAGAACGACCCATACCTTCCACCTTGGGCCAAGCCTCCCTTCCTCTGTCCTCCTCCTCATGTCTCTTTCACCAATATTTCAGTTGTATTGAACAACACCTTCAAACCCCAATTTAACATTCTTCTCCTTTCTCCATTTCAATCAACCCACGAATAAACAAACCCACGAGAAATATTACATCAATTGTCCCAGATCTGAGACGACACTTCAACTGCATTGCCTGCCAAAGTGGCTCATCCTAGTCTTCATCAATATCAGCAACTTCATGGCCCTTTATTCCTCCAAGTTTCCAATTTGAGAGAGATAGAACATTCCAATCTTTATTCTTTCCTTCTTAACTATTTCCTAGACATGCCTAGTTTGAGGTTATAGGAATTCAACCCTTCCGAAATCAAAATAAATTTTTTTTTTCAAATGCAAAAAGTTGTCATAACAGCGACACTGGGATTTTGTCCATCAAAAGAAGCTGCAATCGTATGAAGATCTATGGCCTACCCAGCCAACAATAAACAAAGAGTAAAAGAAATTTATTTTCGCTAATTTAGATTTATTTATATATAAAAAATAGAGAGGAGGGCAACTGGGAATCTTACAAGAGCAACTTATTTGGTTTTGGTGGCAATTGAGATGATGTGGCTGGCGGTGAGGTGAGGAGGGGAGGTTGGGTTTGGTTGTCATGGGGTTGGGTGGGTTTGGGTAGCCTGAGGGTTGTTTTCTGGGCTCTTTTATTTATTTATTCCAATTTTCTGTTTTTATTTTTACTTTTATTTTTTTGACTTAACAGTGTTAACTTAGAGTTAAGTCTTTAAAAGTCATTTTACAATAGGATAAATTTGCCTTTAAAATTTTGAAGATAAGGTGGGTGGAAAAATAGGACAATGGGGTGGGAATAGCACCACTCTTACTAAAATGTCATGAAGTTTCAAATATGAGACCACTCGTCTCTAAAGTCAAAACTTTTTTTCACTAGGCTAGACTTGTTAGCCAATTGTGGTTTAATATATAAAATATATAATAAAAAATATTTTTTTTTATGAAAAAAAATTTAGGAGGAGATTGGCTACTCTACCACCAGTGCCTAGGGCATACCCACAATATTGAGCCAAAAGGACTTATGTGTGGCATCCAATTATATAATATATTTTTTTAAGTTAGTAAGAAAAATTAAAAACCAAAAATAAAAACCGCATACATTTAGAGATATGTTAATGGGCTTGAATCTCATACTTTTACCAGTTAGGCCCTGGCCAGGTCCACCCGGACCACTACATAAACCCAAAGATATGTCCGTACAAAATTACAAATCAACCCCCTCCCCTCCTCTCCTTCTCTCTCTGCGCAAAACCCTCTCTGTGCTTTTCTTCTCTGTAAGTGAAAGTATCTGTGGAGAAATGGGGGCTGGGCGTGAGGTCCAAAGCTCACTGGACGGGCTGAGGGACAAGAACGTGATGCAGCTGAAGAAGCTCAACACTGCTCTCTTCCCAGTTCGCTACAACGACAAGTACTACGCCGATGCCCTCGCTTCTGGCGATTTCACCAAACTAGGTTGAGCTACGCTTCTGGGTCTTGCTTATTTTTTCATAATTTTTTATGGGTTTCGCTTATTTCGTGTTACCAATATAGCTTTTTGACGCAAAATGCCTTGAAATCTCTCATAGTTCTCGTTTATTTGTAAAGCTTTGATTGGCTTCTATCATTTGAGCTTGTAACTATGCTCCAATTACTGTGTGTTTGTGTATTTCGTGGCTTTTTTCCATTGTGCGTAGTCTGTAATCTTTGTTGTTTGATTTGCTTCTGCTTATTTAAAAATTATGGCGTGTGTTAGAAAATATTGGCTTTTAGCTCATTGCATATGAAAATGCTACACTTTCGAAGAATGGTGATGACACAAATGTACTATTTTACTTATAACACACTCGGTGCACTGGGGGGCCTTCAAATAAATGGGGAATGGATAGTTATTGTTTTATCAGGGATTTGGGATAGTTTAGATATGTGTAGTAATGCTTGGTTCGATATATTTGTGAGTCAAGAGTCTACTTGTTTCTCCTTGTTGGTGTTCTCAAAAAACCGAGAGGAACTACATTGTGCAACATCAGATGAGGTAGTCGAGTGATTAACTGTCCCACAAATTCTTAATCAGAAAGGTTACTCAATAAAAGAAAAAGAAGATTTGAAAGTTAAAATGTCTTCATTGATGAGTTTTGTTTGTTTTCGTAATCTATTACCCTAATAAATTTTTGTAGTGCTGGTTTTTTTAATACGCCCGCTTGATTTTAGGAAGGACTGCTGTTGTATGTCCTCTTATTATTAGACTTGCAAAGAAGGTCATTACCTTTTCTACACTTGTCAGAACTCATGAATGAAGAAGTGGGTGGGACAGTGGCTTGAGCATTTTCAAAGGTATCCTGTTATGAACTACATGTGCACAATGTGTGTGTATGTGTAAGGACCAATTTTGGGACTATCATTTAATATGCTTATTGACTGAGCTGTCCAAGTCAATTTCTTATAGTTTCTTGATGAAGGTGCATGTATGGTCTAGGAGATTAGATTGATTGATATACCTGGTACATGTAAAGAAAATTACAAACCTATTGTGTTTAGGTATGTCCTGAATTTATCATTCTTGGGATTTGCCATCCTTAGCTCTCTTGTGGATGCCAAATTGATAAAAATTATGGATGTTGAAATTTTAATTCCTGCTGTTATTTTTATCCAGCATATTTCAGTGATATATGTGTTGGTGCAATTGCATGCCGGCTTGAGAAGAAGGAAGGTGGGGCTGTCCGTGTGTACATCATGACACTGGGAGTTTTAGCACCATATCGTGGGCTGGGCATTGGTAAGCAAGCAACGTTTCTTCTTCTTATAACTTTGGTATGGCAGTAGGACTCTGTTTGAGAAACAAAATATTCATGTTTATTGGTTTTGACTTTGGTCGAAATGGATGAACCATCCTTTGTTTACCTTTGCCTTCTGGATACAACTTGTTATGCAGTAGAGTGGCCTTTGAAATTTCTAATTGATTTAAGAATAGGTTGTCAATAAAAATCCCTCACACTTTTTGGTGGTACGGTAAAAGTTTGGTTAATCTGACGCTTACAAGTATGTGCAGGTTTTCTGATCTAATTTCTGGTATTTGTGCAGGTAAAAAGCTGTTGAACCATTCTCTTGATCTGAGCTCCAAGCAAAATATTTCTGAAATTTACTTGCATGTTCAGACAAACAATGAGGACGCCATAAACTTCTATAAGAAATTTGGGTTTGAAATCACGGAAACCATCCAGAATTACTATACAAACATCACCCCTCCAGACTGCTATGTCCTTACCAAGTATATTACTCAGACAAAGAAATAATATGTCAAAGCTATCAATGGGGAGTTGTTACATTAAATTTTGATCTCTGTTATTTCTAAATTATGCTGAATTTTGTCTAGTTTTTAGAATTATAAACTTTGCTAACATTTGTTGGAAGGCTGAATCATGTAACAGTTAATCTGCTATATTTTAAGAGAAATGAATGTCTTTTAATGATTGGATTAGCTTACGAGCACTTGAAAGTTTTGTAATTTATTTGGACCAGGTATGTGATTTCAGCATTTTATTAAGGTAATGTGCCACTATCTGTGTGAAATGGCCCTAACATCAGTGGCCTTGTATCTTGACCTGAGCCACCATGAGTGGGAGAGAGAGGTTGGCAAGACCCTCCCACAATGCTGAAGGGCCAAAATTGTTTTCGCTTTTACAATACAACTTATCTGTAAATGTTGAGTGGGAGGAAAAAAAATTGGATATCTGGAAAACCCCTTCTGGTTCTTCATGAGGAAGTTGCTTGGATTCGCAATTCTGCAACGACCGTGGAATTGAAAGTCCGTGAATCCTCCTCAGATGTAGCACATAAATTGCTGAACTGAGGACTCATGAGCAACAAGGATTAATGCCCATATCTCTCTTTGATTATTCTTTTGTTCTACGAGGAAAAATATATGCTGCCTACTAACATAACATATAGAACTGAATATACAATATATGATTTACAAAGTTCAACTAGAAATACTATAATTACAACATATTACAACAGCTTTGCATATTCTTCCATATGTACAAATTCTAAGGTCGGAAGTAGGTGAGCAAATGTCATGCATAAACAGACCTCCCTACTTCAGAGTGACCATCGTCCGAATAGCTGCAATGAATGTTCAATACGCCAAGCCGCCAGCAAAAGCATCTCCATCATGAAGTAAACTCTCCGTCAGCCAATAGCCATCCCATGAACCTCCAACCCTCTGTCAACAACAAGCTACAAATCAGAACTGGTATGATATAATTATAGTTCACATAGTATACCTATCCTGCATAGACATGTTCACCATTCTCCTATTCCCTTGAGACAATTATCATAAACAATACATATTCACCAACCTGAACCATTGTGAACTGAAATATTTCTTCTTCCTCTGGACGACTTCCTCGTATCCAAACCCGCTGCTTGAATCGGTTCTAGTTAACAGTTCATTAAACAATGACAGTTGATTAGAAACACAAATTTACTGTTAACATCAGAAAACTTAAGACTAGTATGACAGATAGCTCAAAGTTACACCACATATAAGAGCTCAAATTATTATGCACGCATCACACTGAACAGCAACTCATACCTCCTCTACAAACAAACTGCTCAACATCTTCCTCTCCTTGTGGCCTAGCAACACTCTATAGGTCGAATGGTGAAAAATTCGCCGAAATCGTTCAAACTGCACTCACAGTGAAGCAGACAACCAAGATCCAAAGTATTAGCTGTAATATATCATATCAGCAATTGTGTACAACTACAAGTCTACAACTATTGAAAATTCAAAAATGCACCAACCTGCCCCAAATCAAAGAATGGCCCAAAATAGGTGGACCTCTCAAAAGGATCAAACCCAGCAAACTATCAACATACGGAAAAAAAAATAAATTGTCAGGTCAAAGACCACCCTGTTGTTCAGTGTGATATGAAACATAAAGCCAACCCAGAACAAGAAATGAAGAAACTTTACCCTGTACATGACTTCGATGCCATAATCTTGACGGGGTTGGTCGTTGTACTTCAAGGCATCAAGCTGATGCTGAACAGCTTCTTCTGCGCTAAACTAGAGCACAGGTCACATAGATTGACAACATGCTATATTAAAAAGAAAGAGAAAAATCAATCAGTGAAATGGTGGTGGTGCTCATTTTTGCATGATGAGATGCTTACATTTAATCTGGGGCCAAAGGGTTTCTTCTTGCGAGATTCTACCCTGCAATTCAAAGATAATCAACTCTAACTTATATCAAAGCAGAGCTTGAAATCAAAATTAATATCAACATCAACTTTGAATTTAAACATTAAATAATTCACGAGAGAGAGAGAGAGAGAGAGAGAGAGAACCAATCAGCTGAGAGGAAATCGGGAACGTCAGCAGAAGCTCTGAATCGAGAGCTGAGGGAGACGGTTGGAGGTTTGATATCAGCAGAGAAAGGTTTGGTTTTGGAGAGAAACAGAGAGTTGGGATATGACAGGGACGAGCAAAACGACATAGTCTTAAGCCTGGAAAAAAATCTCCTTCTTCTCTCTCTAAAGTCTAATCCGTACGGAATAACTGTATAAAAAGGGGAATGGGTGGAAATTGGAATGGAAAGGCGGGGAGGGTGGGCTTAAGGATGAGGCTGATTCGATATTCACCGTTCGATCTAGTGACAAAATAGCTCTTGGAACCAATGATTTTATTTTTTTTCAAACTCAACTACATAAAATCCGTGACCTTGATAATTATTTCGGACTCGTTTGAAACCTTCTTTAAGGAAACACTTCTACTTATAAGCGCTTTTATTATAAAGATGTTGAAATTTTCATAAGAAATCGAGGTGCTTCTTGGAAAAGCACTTGGGAGTGCTTCTTGAAGAAGTACATGACAAGTGTTTCTCTATAAAACACTTCTATGACCCAAAAGTGCTTCTAAACTTTTATGCCAAATGCTGTCAGAAGCGTTTTTGGTTATTAGAAAACGCTTTTAACTGTTCCAGAAGCACTCCAAACGGGCCCTTTATATTGGTACCCAAATTTTGAAGCTCTTAAAAACTTTCTTTTTAGTTTGCATTCATAATTCAACAACAACAAAAAATCACTAGGATGGCCAATACCAACTAGCCACAAATGGCCATTACAATAACTTAGTGATATAATATAAATTTTGGCATAGTCAGCCTAACTAAAATTGCAAACTCAAAACAATAAAAAGAGATAAAGCTGTAGGAATTTCAAAACATTTTTCCAAAGTTCATTTGAATATTAAACATGCATTTAATCAAATTACTCGCAGCGGAAGTCTATGGTGGTTGTTTAAATTCAAAAACAAAACTTCTTCCAAGTATCTAACATAAATGAAAATTCAAGAGAAAAGATAAGATCTAATTACCCTTGAAGCAATTATATGAACCAATTTGTGTTTGGTCTTCTCTTAATGATTTCCTCTTTGTTGATCTCCTCTTTGATCTTTGATCTTTCTCCTCCATGTGAGCCACAAAAGTATATGGCCTCTAAGTCTCCACACCAATGGAACCTTGAGATGAGAAGAAGTATCTTGAGAATACTTGGATGCTAGTCCAAGATTCTCAAGATTGGTTTCAATCTAAACCACATTGAAAGATGAAAGTGTTTCACTCTTGAAAACTCTCATTTTTCTCTCTTTGATCTTCCAAACCCATTTAGTTGATGTTGGATTGTGTTTGTATGTCAATAAGCTTATGGAAACAATTCTCATACACATTCACTTAACCATTTTCGGCCAAACCCTATTGGGCTTCCAAAATTGGGCCTTATGACACTTAAACCATAATATTTATGTGTCTTAAGCCCTTGGGCTTGATACCCAACCATTTGGACTTTCCTTAACTATTACCGAGGCCCAAATACGTTTTTACACGTAGTAAATCATCCACATCAAATCAATCAAATTGATTTCCTCATTCTCATTTGTATTACTCAAAGTTAACCATTTAAGGTGTGCGATCCATTAGGTTCTAATTAGCAAGGCAGTGGGAAAATATTAGAACTCTTTCTAACCAACTGGAATTAAAACCCCTTTTTAATTCTTCCTTTATTTGGATCGATCACAATCAATCCTAGGACTTCCACAAGCCAAGAGTGACATCTAGCAATATATCAAGGCTACCCAAGCTAACCAGAATAGATAAAGAACCTATTCAATTGGAATTGCAATGCAATACGGTCCTTCTCTTATACAATGTTTCAAATCATATTATTAAGGTACGGATTGTTTATGTCAAACCCCTAATATGATTTGTAACCTCATGTGATTCAAAAGAACATGATTAAGAACAACTTTCTAAATCAAGCTCAAAATACTTTGGCCAAAGATTTACTGAATCACATCTTGAAACATTCTCCTTCTTTATCGAAAGTAGAGATTCCTTATTGTACATTCACATGTCCCTATGATGAATTAAGAGATCCCAACAACACTTAAGACAAATCTTTTACGGCTTGCCTTTAAGAGCTATCAAAGATCAATAACGCATCATAGGACAAACATGATGCCTCAGGTCTAAGGACTAATTTGCATTATTGCAACTATGAGTTCTCGTTTGACATATAGATAAATACTCCATACGAGAACTACGGTTGATCGCGTTAAGTGTACTCATTCACTAATGAGCACCCACATACTTGTATTAGTGTCAACTACACAAATGGTTTGAGACTAACCATCCTCCCAATTGAGCATACATAATATGTGCTAATCTTGACGGTTTATCAATGCCCATTTGATAACCTATGATTAGGAACATTTTGGGATGCTACAGTTAGAGATTAAAGGTCTCCGAATCTAATCTTCTTTAGATTACTTTATCTCTTATTTAGCATACCTTGGACATTTGTTTCTTTACACGATGTAAGATAACAAATAAGTTTGCCCTTTATATATCATATATGAAATGTATTCTAAGGAGATGACATCAAATGTATTGGCTCTTAGGGCACATTTCTAACAATCTCCCACTTGCACTAGAGCCATATAGGCAAGTATCTCATACCCATTATCTCTGTATGTCTATCCAGTTGTGACTGTGACATAGGCTTAGTGCGTGGATCTATTACGTTGTTCCAGATGCCCCATCTGATGGTAACATTTTTCTATGTGTTTGTATCTCTGATGAGACCTAGGTTCCTTGGCTTGAGCTATCGCCCCATTATTATCACACAGTAAAGGTACTTGTGACATTATGGTTAGAACCAAATTCCGTTCGGTAATGAACCTTTTTTATCCAAACAGATTTTATCGTAGCTTCTAAAGCGACAATGTAATCAACTTCAGTTGTTCTCTAACTAACTACGTCCATTCAAAATGAAGACGTACCCTTAGGTGGTTTTGAAATTGTTGATATTAAATACATTATCCAAATCAGTAAATGTTTCCACTTGCTACTCTTGATGTTCCTCCCAGATGAGGAAAATGTCCTTAGTCCTTCTTAAGGATTTAAGAACATACTTGACTGCTCCCAATTGATCCAATCATGGGCTTGATTTATATCTTCTAGTTATACTCGTATAACAAATATCATGTCTTGTACATGCTATGACATATATGAGAATCCCTATTGCATATGCATAAGAGATTTTACTCAACTGATGTATCTCAAAATGAGTTTTTGGACACATGTTCTTAGAAAAGTGAAGTCCATGTCATACTGGAAGTAAACTTTTCTTAGACTGTTCCATATGAAATCTCCTTAGCATCTTATCAGCATACAAGGATTGAGATAATCCAATTATTCTCTTAGATCTATCAGGATAAATCTTTATCTCAAGTATGTAAGATGCTTCTTTAAAATCTTTCGTTAAGAATGATTTTAATGAGTGCACAGCTTCACTGAAGATATCATTCCTATATCGTTTCCGATAAGTAGTATGTCATCTACATACATCACTAGAAATACTACTAAACTCCCACTGACCTTTTGTACACTCATTGGTCATCCATGTTTTGTATGAAGTCAAACGATTTGACAACTTCATCAAATAGGATGTTTCAACTCCAAGAACCTTGCATCAACCCATAAATGGATCTATGTAGTTTGCATACCTTATGCTTATCAACTTTAGAAATGAAACCTTCAGGTCGATCTATGTATAGTTCTTCCTGAAGGTGGCCATTCAGAAAAGCCGTCTTCACATCCATTTTGACAAATCTCATAATCATGGTATGCAGCTATTGCAAGCCAAATCCGAATAGACTTTGTCATAGTGACATGAGAGAAGGTTTCTTCATAGTCAATCCATTCTCTTTGCTTGTAGCCCTTTGCTACTAGCCTTGCTTGTAGGTTTCTACTATCCCATCTGAGCCTATCTTCCTCTTAAAGATCCATTTATTCCCTATTGGTACAATACCAGGAGGAGGATCACTAGAGTCCAGAACTTAGTTGGTATACATAGAATCCATTTCGGATTTCATGGCTCCAAGCCATTTCTATGAGTCAATGTCTGACATTGCCTCATTGTAGTTCGAAGGGTTCTTCGATATCCTTACAATCACTTAGGAGATTCAACTCTCCTTTGTTGTCAAGAAGGAAACCATAATACCTTTTAGGCATTCTGCTAACCCTACTTGAACTACGTGGAGTCTGTGTTACAACAGGTTGTGGATCTGGGACTGCATTTTGTTTATCCGCATCTTGCCTTTTGACATATGCTGGACAACCCCAAATCTTGATCTAATCAAGACTTGGTTTCTCCCCAAATCACATTTCAAATGGAGTTTGTGGAATGGATTTGGAAGACACTCTATTTAGCAAATGAATTGCAGTTTCAAGTGCATATCCCTAAAAGGATATAGGTAAATTAGTACAGCTCATGGAACTCATTTTAGAAACTCCATTATGTTGTGGAATTCATGGTGGAGTCCATCGTGATAAGATGCCATGTTTCTTAAGGTAATCAAGAAACTCTGTGTTTAAGTATTCACATCCTCGATCGAATCTAAGGATTTTAATACTCTTGCCTGTTTGGTTTTCAACTTCATTTCTGAATTCCTAAAACTTTTTCAAAATTCAGATTTATGCTTCATTAAGTATAAATACCCAAATCGTGAATAATCATCGATAAAGGTAATGAAGTATGAATAACAGCCCTCTGTGTTTGTATACAAAAATCCACAAACATCTTAGTGAATTAATCCCAACAGTTCTGTAACTCTTTCTCCTTTACCAGTGAAAGGAGACTTGGTCATTTTGCCATGTAGACAAGATTCACAAGTAGGCATAGGAACATGATCAAGTGATCCAAAAGGTTCCATCGTTTGCCATCCGGTGAATTCTATCTTGGCTAATGACTCCAAGTTTAAGGTGTCACAATTTAGTTGATGTATCCACATCTCTAGGCTTCTCAGGTCTAGTTGCATCTTTATCCATATACAGTTAATGTTACCATTCATTTCTAAAATGAAAAGAGACCATCAATCAAAATTGCATAAGCAACGATTTGATTGATATGTGAAATAGAACAAAGCATTTTGTCAAACAAAACATCAAATCCATCTCTTAAAAATATAGAGACGGATATTAAGTTCTTTACACATCCAGAAATGAAATAACAATTATTTCAAATTCAGGTCCTCTTCGGAGGGTAGTCTGAGATGTTAGGTGCCTATTGCATTGACAACTACATTAGTGCTATTTCCCACGGTTAGCACCATTTCTCATTTTCCAAGTCTTCTACTCCTACTAGTTCATGCACACAATTGCATATATGTTGACTAGTTCCTGAATCAACTATTCAGTTTAGAAGCTTTAACTGTAATTACTAATTTTAGAACAAGAGAGTGACCTTCTAAAGGTTTTTCTCTTGAGGCTTGCAAGACATCTCTTGCATTTTCTCTTCCAATGTCCATTCTTGTCACAGTGAAAACAAGTACCTTTCAGTTACTTGTCCTTCTTTTGTATTCTTCCTTTCTTGGGTTTTTAGAAAACTTATCTTCTTCTTTCCTTTATCCTTACCTTTTGTTTGGATTTGGAAGAAGAAGAACCCTTCTAAAATTTGCAGCTATCCTTTTAACCCTTTATCTTTTGAGATATTCATTTAAGCTACTATAGCCATGTTGAGTAGCTCATATAGGGTTTCATTCATCTTTCCCATTTTATAGTTCATAACATATTGGGATTAACTGATGATGGGGATGAAAGGAAGAATCTTGTTGAACTTCAACATCAAAGAAAAATCCATATTTTCCAATATCTTATGTAATGATATTACATTGAGATCATGTTGATTAACCGGGAACCCACTTACCATTCTTGTCACAACAAGTTCACATATGGTATTGTAAGCTAGGAGTAGCTTCACCTTTTCATGGATGCCAACATGTAACTTTTACCTCGGTTGTCATCTGACACATGCTTCTTATAAGCCTTTGTCTCCTCCTCAATGGCATATGGACCAAGAGGAGTATGTGGTGGGGTTTTTCTTATACACAACCAATCTCATCCAATTATAGGACAACTTGGTGTTTGTGCAATCAAATCGGATAGTTCGTGTCATCTTGGACGTTTGAGTCAAGTATCTTTGAGATTGAGTTTGTGATGGTTAATTTGAAATTCTGCAAAACGTAAATAGATTTTAATTTAGACTAATCTTCTACCAAGGACTTAGGGTCTTTAAGTCATGATGGTAGCTCCCACTATTTTTGGCAAATTTCATATCCCTCCTGAAATCCGAGAGTTTCCGTTTAAACTCTTAGTGGGGATGAGAGTCTCACTTTCACATAGTTTTCCTCAACCTAACAGTTTGTTGGATTGCTATGATACTAATGAGAGGATACTCTTATCCAATCACATCATTAATGTGAATACCCATCACTATGGCCTCTAGAGAACTAGACCTCAACCTAACAGTTTGTTGGTTTCGTTCGTCTTAGTTAAGTTATTCCCACCATGCTTGTGGGTATAGGGTTTCAAGTATGACCTCAACCTAACAGTTTGTTGGCCACACTCGTTATCTATCCGCACTACATCAAGTATGTGTAATAGGCTTCCCTTGGATGGTTACAAGTACTGGATGTTGCCTCACTGAGGTCCAACAAGGTGTAAATGTGCCACCCAATAAGAGACTACCACGGTGGAAGGCCACAAAATAGCATTCAAAGTGTCATTTCGCTTATCAACTTAATATTGCTTTGAGGGTAGTTAAATTGGTCTCATTTTAATCCAATTTTAATCCTATTAAAATTACTTATCTAATCTCATTAAATGGTTCCCATTGCAATATATTAGTAGCACATAATACTCCCACTAAATGTTTTAGAAACCATTTGCTTGAAATAGTGGAAATACATGATACTACTAATTGATTAATTATCATCATTACCGAACATTCCAATTGCATTGGGCTTGTAGGATGATTATGGACTTTCTTGTTGATCCAACACGAGCCACCATGTTGGATCATGGTCTTGGATGGTGATTCATTTTAATTACGCGCGCATACAAATAAATTAGGCATGAAAGTCATTTCATTATTACATAGCCAATCAAAATCGAATACATATTCAATAAGCGGCCAATCACATAGCTCAATTGTTTGGTCAAAGTCCATAACCATCCTTTAATTATTTAAACGCTTTAAACAATTAAACTAGCAATGTAAATACATGCTCTTGGGTTGCATACATATATATGGGTTTAATTCAAGTGGTAACCATATTCAAATAAAATAAATTTACCATGGAGTGAAAACATTTTACTACAATAGTAAATGTAATTGTAGAAACCTTTTAGGCATAGTTACACTTATCATATATTGCAACTATATCCAAAACTATTCAACAATTAATAATGGATCCAAAGTTGATCCACTAGGGTGTGAGGTTAAAGCATGCATTTGTATAATACAAAGTGGTGATCATGATTTTTCCAACAATGTGAATAATCATGAATGTGACTAGGTAGGCCAACCACACTCACCAAAGTAATCAAAATTAATTTTAGTGTGGTAGGTAAAGAATTAGTGATATGAATAAATTGATCAACTTTTGCATTTTATATCAAATCACCATAATTTACATCAAGATAGCCCCACACACTCACCCAAGTAATCTTATTAATTTTAGTGTGGTGGGTAAATGTTTATTGAGTGGAAACATTTTTGAAAAACTTTTAATTTTATAATAAAACATCATCATCATCTTTTGACCTATTTTGGTGGAAAATTCCACTAAACACAATCATCAAAATTAGTCACCTAACTTATGGATCAAAAAGATCTCATAACAAGAACATCAAGAACACCAAGAACATGCATATGAACTTATATGAATGTTCATGCTATTTCCGGAAAAATCCATATTTCATTTTAACTATCTCATGCTCTTAATATCACATATTTCATGAAGTTAAAATCATGGGGGTTTTAATGCAACTATGCTCTAATGTTCATATATACATATATGACCTCAAAGAGAGCATCAATCATCAAAACATAAATCCGGAAATTCAAAATCCCAAACAACCCCTTTCACTCCATTTGATTTTTATTCAATCATATCAAAATAAATCAAGTATAACTATTATACTTTTAAATGAATTTACAACCCATATATGCATCTCTAAACCCCAAAAACATATCAAGTTCATGACCTATGGCTCTGATACCAATTGTAGGAATTTCAAAACATTTTTCCAAAGTTCATTTGAATATTAAACATGCATTTAATCAAATTAATCGCAGCGGAAGTCTATGGTGGTTGTTTAAATTCAAAAACAAAACTTCTTCCAAGTATCTTAAGCCATGAACATTGATATGTTTTTCATAAATGAAAATTCAAGAGAAAGGATAAGATCTAATTACCCTTGAAGCAATTATATGAACCAATTTGTGTTTGGTCTTCTCTTGATGATTTCCTCTTTGTTGATCTCCTCTTTGATCTTTGATCTTTCTCCTCCATGTGAGCCACAAAAGTATATGGCCTCTAAGTCTCCACACCAATGGAATCTTGAGATGAGAAGAAGTATCTTGAGAATACTTGGATGCTAGTGCAAGATTCTCAAGATTGGTTTCAATCTAAACCACATTGAAAGATGAAAGTGTTTCACTCTTGAAAACTCTCATTTTTCTCTCTTTGATCTTCCAAACCCATTTAGTTGATGTTGGATTGTGTTTGTATGTCAATAAGCTTATGGAAACAATTCTCATACACATTCACTTAACCATTTTCGGCCAAACCCTATTGGGCTTCCAAAATTGGGCCTTATGACACTTAAACCATAATATTTATGTGTCTTAAGCCCTTGGGCTTGATACCCAACCATTTGGACTTTCCTTAACTATTACCGAGGCCCAAATACGTTTTTACACGTAGTAAATCATCCACATCAAATCAATCAAATTGATTTCCTCATTCTCATTTGTATTACTCAAAGTTAACCATTTAAGGTGTGCGATCCATTAGGTTCTAATTAGCAAGGCAGTGAGAAAATATTAGAACTCTTTCTAACCAACTGGAATTAAAACCCCTTTTTAATTCTTCCTTTATTTGGATCGATCACAATCAATCCTAGGACTTCCACAAGCCAAGAGTGACATCTAGCAATATATCAAGGCTACCCAAGCTAACCAGAATAGATAAATAACCTATTCAATTGGAATTGCAATGCAATACGGTCCTTCTCTTATACAATGTTTCAAATCATATTATTAAGGTACGGATTGTTTATGTCAAACCCCTAATATGATTTGTAACCTCATGTGATTCAAAAGAACATGATTAAGAACAACTTTCTAAATCAAGCTCAAAATACTTTGGCCAAAGATTTACTGAATCACATCTTGAAACATTCTCCTTCTTTATCGAAAGTAGAGATTCCTTATTGTACATTCACATGTCCCTATGATGAATTAAGAGATCCCAACAACACTTAAGACAAATCTTTTACGGCTTGCCTTTAAGAGCTATCAAAGATCAATAACGCATCATAGGACAAACATGATGCCTCAGGTCTAAGGACTAATTTGCATTATTGCAACTATGAGTTCTCGTTTGACATATAGATAAATACTCCATACGAGAACTACGGTTGATCGCGTTCAGTGTACTCATTCACTAATGAGCACCCACATACTTGTATTAGTGTCAACTACACAAATGGTTTGAGACTAACCATCCTCCCAATTGAGCATACATAATATGTGCTAATCTTGACGGTTTATCAATGCCCATTTGATAACCTATGATTAGGAACATTTTGGGATGCTACAGTTAGAGATTAAAGGTCTCCAAATCTAATCTTCTTTAGATTACTTTATCTCTTATTTAGCATACCTTGGACATTTGTTTCTTTACACGATGTAAAAGATAACAAATAAGTTTGCCCTTTATATATCATACATGAAATGTATTCTAAGGAGATGACATCAAATGTATTGGCTCTTAGGGCACATTTCTAACAAAAACTTGAAAAAATCAAACCATAACAATACAAATAAAACTCTCACGAAAGAGATGTGGAAAACTATCACAAAAAGAGAGGTGAAAACTACACATAAAAACCGAAGAGTTTCTGCGATTTTATTCGAAACATAAAAAAAACCATAAAAAAGGACAGTGATGAAGATTCGATGCCAAAACACAGGTGGAGATCTGATGATGAGACGCAGCCGCCTATGGTGAGTGGAGATCGCACAAAAACATTTATTGCAATCTTTTTCATTAGTAAGATCGTTAAAATTTTTGTTAAATGCTAACATGAATTTAGGTTTCGGTAATAAGCACTTGTCATTGTTGATGCCTAAGAGCATCTGCAATCATGCTCAATATTTTTTAGTTAAAATTTAGCTGAAAACACACAAAGTTATTTTTTGAACTCTCTATAAAATTTGAACTTGAATCATACTCCCTAATTTAGAGAAACATAAATACTATAATTATTTTTTAATTTAATATAATTGATCCATCTCTATAAAAATATATATTAAAAAATAGTTAGCATTAATTAAAAATTTAAAATATACATAAAACAAAGCATCATTAAATTATAGGAAAGTATTATGAGTAATTTCTTTCTCCTAAGATTTAGGAGCTCTTAGAAGTCTCCTTATTTTAGAGTTATATTTTTCCAATTCTTCTTTAAAATTTATCTAAGCAGGTCGTCTAAAATATTAGAGAAGAAATATATGAATCGTCATTCCTCATCAATCTAAATAAACTTTATAAAAAATTGTATAAAAAAAAACTCTCATATAAAGTTTCCAACAATTTAGGAAGAAAAAAATGAAAAAAAAATGAAAATCAATTACGCAGGGGCCACGTGTGCGTCCCGCTGAGGTTTGTGACTTGTGTGTACCGGTTCTTGCCACCCGCGAAGTCGTTACACAGCCGCTTCCACCAAAGCAAATGAGGCGTGCTCCTCCTCCTCCTTCCCTCCAATTCCTCGCCGTAGCAGCCACCGACGCAACCACCGCCATGTCTTCGCGCCCTCCTGTACTTTCTCTCTCTTCTCCAATTTAAAAAATGGCTCTGAAACTTTCAGCTAATTGATGCTTTCTCTTTTACAGTACCGAGGTGGTCGAAACCAATGGCCGAGAGCCTCCTCCTCGAACCACCCCTACTCGGGCGGCAGAGGCCCGTACGTCACCGGAGATTCGCATATCCGGTCGGTCCGAGACGCCAATCTAGGGTTCCGGCGAGGCGACGCCGGCACCGGACCCTTCCCCAACCAAACCGCCTTTCGTCAGCATCCGCCGCCGCCGCCGCCTTTTGAGCACAACCATCACTTCCCTCAATCTCGGCCGTTCGATCCAAACCAACCGTACCGGCCGAACCAGCAATTCCGGCCTCCTCAGCAGTTTCAGCCTCGGCAGCAATTCCGGCCTCGGCCGAAGCCCTTGGATTATCGCAACTGGGAGTTTGCGAAAACGACGCCGTCCCCTACTTGTGGTAATCGACCGTTACTATTTGTAAATGTATCAGAGTTGTTTTGGTTTGGCTTTCTTTGAATCTATCGTTTGGGGTTGACAGATAGGTTTACGGTGCTATCTTATAACATACTGGCTGATTCCTTGGCCCATGAGCACCGGAGCAAGCTTTACTTTCACATACCTTATCATATGATGGACTGGCAATGGAGAAAGAATAATTTGATTTTTGAGCTTGGGCTGTGGTCAGCTGACATAATGTGCTTTCAGGTGCATCTTAGCTGCTTCATTTTATGCACAATCTTCCACAAAATTCTGTTGATTTTGTATAATTGTAGTCTTCTTATACCACGCAATATGGTGAAGCTTGGGGCAGTTGTGTTTGAAGTATCTTGATTTATGTTTTGCTTTGTCATGGGCCTGGCTGAAATTTTTATGGTCTGGTTTCAATTGCAGGAGGTTGATAAATTTCAGGACATCGAGGAGGAGTTGAAGCTTAAGGGGTACAATGGCATTTGGAAGGTGTGCTTAGAAATGCTTATGTTGCTGTTTTGCTTAATCAAGAACATTCACATCATGTGTTAATGCTTCCCTCTCTACATGTTTTGGTTTTAAACAAGGGCTTTGGATGTGTATCAGACACCATTTTGAGAATCAATACACACTGTTTTTTTAATGTAGTTGACCGGAGGGGTTAGAAGCAAAGATTAAAGAATATGAACCGTGTAGCAGAAATGAGGGTTTTGAGGAAATTGGTAAACGGATAGCATCCATCTTGGGAGTTATGTTGTTTGAGGAATATCATTGTTAACTACTATTACTTCAAAACTGATGCATAAAATATCCGTCTAACTGAATAATGATGGATATTGCTAAGAGAAGGATGCCATTTTTGGTGTTCTTATTGCATGTAGATACCTTTTCTATGGTAGGAAAGGTCAGGAAAATAGATTAACTTGGCTAACTTTCAGCAACTCAATAAGTGCTCTGTTTAATAAAGTCACTTGATTAACGAGTTATTTATGGTTCAGCCCAAAGGAAGAAAAAAAAAAGTTATTCACGGATGATGGAAATTTACCAATTCTTGGTTTGTGCAGATGCGGACTGGCAATCCAGTTGATGGCTGTGCAATTTTTTGGCGATCCTCAAGGTAGAGTATGTATTGGATATCCTTGAGTTGTGAACAGTTATGCATCCATTTTTCCATGCTGCTTATGAGCTAAGGGAGTGGCTTACTTACTTCCCTGGCTGTGAATATGTGCCTGAACTAGCTAAAGATAAAAAAGTACTTTATCCTTCCACTCCAGTGACAGTGCATAAGAGTTTTCATACTCATTTACCCTGTTTAATTTTCATTTCCTTGTGTCCTAAATGCATTGGCATGTGAACCTGCCTACTTCCATGATAACTGAATATATGCTCACATTTATACATTCATCTTATGGGGTCTCCTAATTGGGAGCTGGGTTATAAAGGCAATCTAGTTGAAGTATGGGGATCTTTAATGGAAATAGGAAGTGTAGATTGATGAATTACAAAAGTTTGCCCTCAAAACATAACTGAAGGTCATTCAATACGAGTACTTAATTATAGTGATGGCATATCTTAACAGTCATTTTGATGAACGAAAAGTCCCTTGGTTTGGCTGAACTAAGGACCCTTGCCATAGACCTAGTATATCTCAATTTACTAATTTCCTGTATTATGTCTGATCTTTCATTTCTTATCTTGTCCTAGTCGCCTTTTATTGCACCGCTGTAACTATTCTGTTTTGCATTCCCTTATTACTACTTTGTTTACCATATGCTAATGTTGAGCAAAACTGATTTGCTACTGTAGCCTACACCTTACCTTGGTTGCCTTTATAGATTCAAGTTGATTCATGAGGAATGCATTGAGTTCAGTAAGCTTGGACTTCGGGATAATGTTGCTCAGATATGTGTACTGGAGGTATTTTAATTATTTATATCTTGAACCTTCCATGTGATCACAAGCACTAGTTCTGATTATTCAAAATTGGTTTGTCCATTTCATTTCCTTTGTATTTTGTTTGATATGGTTTCATGTAAATACTGTTAGTTTTTTTGTTAAACAGTCAATATGCCAGACCAAAAATCTTGCAGTTGTACCAACAAGGTAATTTAAGAATCTTTAGATAATTTACCTTCATTTGTGTAATACATACGCATGCACACATGCTTTAGTTTTGGGATTGCCTCAACCTTTGGTACATTTAGTCACCTAGATATGAAGTGACTTTGACTAGAATATTTGGAAAACAATTAATTTTAAAAGTAGGAAACTCTCTCTGATGCTGGGATACAGATGAGTTTAATAGTAGAAGAAAACTGTGTTTCCTTTTTGCAGATCTTGTGTAACTGAGTTTTGTTTGCATCTGCAGCTCAACAGGTTCTAATAAAGTGGTCATTTGCAACATTCATGTGCTTTACAATCCTAAACGGGGAGAAATTAAGCTTGGCCAGGTAATTACTCTCTTTTGAGTAGGCCATACAAATTTGTGTATATATATATATATATATCTCCTTCTTTGACATTCTTGTAATGGCATTCAAATAAGATATAAATGTGGTGTAAAATCCATCTCAAAGTTTAACTTCAGCGATGCTAAAGATTTCATTCATCTTTAAATTTGAAATCATACTTTCCTGTATGTTTCCTTCAAACAGGTCAGGGTGCTCTTGGATAGGGCTCATGCCCTTTCCAAAATCTGGAATGATGCTCCAATTGTTCTTTGTGGGGATTTCAATTGTACGCCAAAGGTTTACTTTTAACACTCTTGAAGTCTATATCTGGAATGTGACTTGCAATGGATACTTGTGGCACTGCAGGAGCTAGTTCTTTATTTTATTTTATTTTGATGGTAACACTTTTTTCATTCTTTTTGTCAGAGTCCGTTATACAACTTTATTTCAGAACAGAAGGTAAGGTTCTTTCTTCTCCATTTTTAACCTCCATCAGTTTGTAAGTTACAAGTATAGTTACATCATACTTTTGCAGTTAGATTTGTCTGGAGTTGACAGAGATAAAGTATCTGGACAAGCTTCAGCTCAAATTTATGCACCAAGGTCATATAATCGTAATTATGGGTAGGTTTTGTTGGAGTCAACTACTGAATGCTGATATAATGACTACAATTCTATTTGTGAATACCTCTTCTATTTTGAAGTGAAAACTTTTTTAAAAAATATTGCAGGGCTCAATCTGACAATCATTTTGTTCAAGGTCCATCAGTGGTAGACGGGAGGGAAGGTGGAATGAAGCCGAGTGATTCACCATTGGATATTCAGAACCTAAACAATCCAGAAAGTTGTGTGGAGAATGTTCCATTAACAAACAATTTGTCTCAGCCTCAACCTACTAATACCCTCAATTGGTTTGATAACTCTTGCACCAATGTTGATTCTCAAAAAGAGGATTGTGCCCAAGATGTTGAAGTTAACAAAGAATCTAAGCAGAATGCTGTAGATGTCTCTACGGTTGAATCAGCTTTCCATGTTCCAGGTGATGGCTTAAAGGATGATGCAAGTACTTCTTACAGTGAAGGTGGCTTTCCTGTAGCTAAGTTGACTGATCCTGAACACGCTTTCTCTAATGCGACTGAGACTGGATACAAAGAAAAAGTGGATTTCACCTCTACTTCAAATCATGGATTACCAAGTGAACATCCGGACTCAAATATTTGTGTAGAAAAAGAAAGCTTGAACTGTGATATCCATAAACATCCCTCTACAAGGGACAATGATTCTATTAGGGAAGGGATTGGTCCAGATTATGTGGATCCGCTCCAGTCAGAAATTCCTTTGTCTAAGCTATCCGGCCAGACTTCCATTGCTGATGCTATCGAAGTCTCTTCATTAGGGAACTTAGGAAATTTGTCTTCTAAACCAATTTCTTGTGTCGAGAACGATAGCCGTTCAGTCCCAGAGCAAGTCGACATATCATGTGCACCTACTAGTGTTGACCTTGAGTTGCAGAAAAATCTAGAAAATTTATCTCTTACTGAGTTAGATGAAGCCATTCCAGAAGGCGGAAATACAGCTGAAGATGATAATACATTTATATCTGCATTACACAACACAGAAGATGCCTTTCCATCTGATTTTTCTGTTTCTCCCAACTCAGCGTTGTCTGCATCAACCAATGCAGTTGAGGATGGTTTATCTCCAGGATTGGATTCAGAGACTGTTTATGTGGAGAGAACTCCTTATGATCCCTCACTATGGACTCCAATGGAAATAGAAGCTGCTACAGGCAATTCAGAATGCACTCTTTTAGAACATCCTCTAAAGCTTAGGAGCTCATATACTGAAGTTGAGGTAGTCATATCGTCTAAAGATCCTTCACTATCGAACTCTATCTAGAATGTTGCAGTTTGATCTGTAATCTGCATAGCAATCACAAATGGTTTAGAAAATTTACCACTCTTAGATATTATACTTAGTCAGGATCTGAAATTTTTCCTCATACACTTATTTCTTTTATCTTTGCAGGATTGTGCTGGGGCCAGAGACTCAAATGGAGAGCCCCTGGTTACCAGTTATAACAGATGTTTCTTGGGCACAGTTGATTACATCTGGTAAATTTTCTATGATTCTGATATTCCTTACCACTCCTGTCAGTCTATTAATACTTTATATTAGATTTTGAGAGTTGATAAATCATTGAGTAATTACATTACTTTCTTAATAAATAAAAGGGTATAATAGTGATTTGCCCCCTGAACTTGTACCTAGCTTTCAATTAACCCCCTATCCTTTTTTTTTATTAAGAAAATTAAGGATATGAACTTTTTTTTTTTGCCAATTTCCCCCCTCCGTCTAAATCCACAACATTTCATCCAATTTGCCGTTAAAAATGAGGGCAAAATGGTCATTTTGTACATTAAAAAAAACAACAAAAAATTGAAATTCTCTCTCTCTCTCAACCCTCGTCATCACCTCCAACAACGTTGCTTTCCATCTCCTCCATTCATTAAATTAAAACCAACAAGAAAAATCCCTTTTCTCCAAAAACCAGATCATCCAAAGTAATTAACCTTGCAATCTCCAGACTCTCTCCCTCTCTCTCTCTCTCTCTCTCTCTCTCTCGGCCAAGAAGGTGTACGGTGGAGATGGTGGGTCCTACTTTCCAAAAAAATAATTTTAAAAAGTGATTTACCTGAAAATTGGATGAAATGTTGAGGATTTAGAGTGTAGGGGGGAAATTGGAGAAAAAAAGAAGTTCATATCCTTAATTTTCTAAAAAAAAAGGATAGGGGGTTAATTGAAAGTTAGGTACAAGTTTAAGGGGCAAATCACTAGTATACCCTAAATAAAAAAAAGTTTATGCATCACTCTTTCAAATATATATTTTTTCTTCTTATTCTGAGCATGTAGAATAGGGTTGAGACCTTTTATTTCTTATAATTATGATTTTTAAATATCAGGCGCTCCGAAGGTCTGCAGACTGTAAGGGTGCTTGCTCCTATTCCAAAGCATGCTATGCAACGGACTTCAGGGTTCCCAACCAAGGTATGGGTTTTCTACCGAGCTGATGTGATGCCTTAGAAGGCAAAAGTAATGAGAGAGCTCGGTGAACATTAAACAAAGAATGATATCTCTCTAGTATTTTCGTGAAAGCAAAGGAAGGATTTACAATGTGATTATAAGAATTGACTTCTCATTGGATCAACTTATAACAAATAACATTTATTAATCCAGTCGGTGAAACAAATGAACTTGAGCTTAGACATATCCCTGAATGCATATTTTTCCGACTGTTTTTCAGAAATGGGGTAGTGATCATATTGCCTTGGCTTCTGAGTTGGCGTTCGTGAACAGTTTTGACCAATCATAACAGCAACACAGAAGTCCGCACCAGTAGTCATTATTGACATTTGAGGATTGCATTCGGAGAAGTTGCGGGATTGACTGTCATCTCCGTCAAAAATTTTCAGCGTCTAGTTTCACCTCTTCCCACATGTTTTAGGTTGTGGGAAAAACTCAGTCACGGGTTCTCTTCCAAAAATTTGAGGTTAGTTGAGTTTTTCGGCTGCAAATTCCTCATGTATATATTTTGATCTTCATGTATTGTCTGTTTTCTATTTTTCTATTTTAAGCTTTAGAGAAATTCACTAACCTAGGGCGCTGGACGTACGAATTTATAAAGAAGTTCGTCTATTTTATAAAGCACACTAATTGAGTTCTACATTTTCTATTTGGCGGCGTGGCTACAGCCGTTGATTGTTATGAAATTCACAATGGAACAATCGAAGGTTCATAGTTACCCATACGACTGTGACGACCATATTTTAGCACAAACGACATCGTATTTTGCGCAACCCAACGACAAAAACATACCTAGTAATTAAAGTGCTATTATTTTCTTGCCGAAAGAAAGATTGGCCATTTGATACGAAGGAAATAATATTTTGTATTTTGTCATGCACTTGACGCTCCATTAACTAATCAAAATGGCACAAATTGTTTCTTCAGAAATTGAATCAACTTCACTTGTGAGCTCTACGAGCATGTTCTACATAAAAAAGAAACAATAATAATTCGTGACCACAGATTTATTTTCTGACTCCAACGAAAGAAAACATGTATAAATGGATGAAATTACTAAATTTATTTATGTAATTCAAAAAGCTCCATTGAATTACGAATATCAACTGGAAAATATTAACAAACTCACGCCAAAAGAAGAAGAATCAATGACGGCACTCAAACCAAACACGATCCTCCTTCAAAAGACAGACATACACAGATCAAGAACATAAATGACAATTCCAACAATCCTTTAAGCCACATAATCTTCCAACTTGGAGGTTTCTCAAGGTCTCAAGCTTCTCCTACGCAGTTAATGATAGCATTGGCGATGGAAGCGATATAAGAACACGCCTTTAGGCATTGCACCAGTGGCTTGAGACAAGCACTGCAGCAGCCATTATTGTCTTCAACAGGAACGGGTTGTTCTGCTGCTGGGCCGGATTCAGACCCCTGCCTGATCAATGAACACCACACCATCCATAAAAAGTTTGTACTAACAAACATAATCATATAATTAATTAACATGCAGTTTGTTTTTTGTGTTTTTGGTACTTATTAATTATTTTTTAAGATATCGCACTTAGTACTTACTGTGCTGCAGTCATGTCCATCTGAATATCTGGAGCAGTAAGAAGAACAGGCTGGGTTCGAATAGGCTGCGAGCATAAACAATCATAAGTTTCTAAAAGTTTAAAGCTTACCCAACAATAAATTATCTGAATATGTATATTAATTATACCTCCATTCTGTGAAGGAAATCTCAAGTTCAAAGCCACTCGAAGCAGTACTGATTTCAAAATGAAGAGAGTCTGTTTGAGAATATTAATATAGGTGACTTGGGACACAGGCCAAATATTAAAAATGAAAAATGAAAAAGAAAAAGAATTGCCTACCTTATTCAGAAGATGTTATGAGTGAAGGAGATTGCAACGTACGTACCTGGGCAAGTGCTGTGCTCAGCGAGAAGATGAATAGAGCCTGAAGGCTGATCGAGAGTGCAGGCAATTTAGCTAGATATGGAATGAGGGATGGGTAGAGGGAGAGGGTTGGGTTATATGCATGCCGAGGTCCAAGAGAGCCCTTGGATTTGAGCAAATATAACGAGTTTGCCATTCTTCTTTCTGGCTATGTCTTTACGTGGCCCCTTTGAAATGACGAATTTACTGAGATTGCATAGGCTGAAAAGGGTGTAGAATTTTGGGAAACTTTATTAGAAAGCACGTGAATGTTGCAAATGACCACTTTGAGCTACAGATGCAAACAAAACTCAGTTAGACATGAACTGCAAAAAGGAAACACAGTGACAGTAGGAAAAATTTACATACAGGAAAGTATGATCTCTTTTGGAAGGGATCAAAAGTATGATCTCTTTTGTAAAAAATTTACACTGTTGGATCAAAAGTATGATCTCTTTTGTAAAAAAATTACACTGTTAAACAGTGTAATTTTTTTACAAAAGAGATCATACTTTTGATTATGTTTGTTAGTACAAACTTTTTATGGATGTGTGGTGTTCATTGATCAGGCAGGGGTCTGAATCCGGCCCAGCAGCAGAACAACCCGTTCCTGTTGAAGACAATAATGGCTGCTGCAGTGCTTGTCTCAAGCCACTGGTGCAATGCCTAAAGGCGTGTTCTTATATCGCTTCCATCGCCAATGCTATCATTAACTGCGTAGGAGAAGCTTGAGACCTTGAGAAATCTCCAAGTTGGAAGATTACGTGGCTTAAAGGATTGTTGGAATTGTCATTTATGTTCTTGATCTGTGTATGTCTGTCTTTTGAAAGACGATCGTGTTTGGTTTGAGTGCCGTCAT
Organism: Prunus fruticosa; assembly: GCA_018703695.1. NCBI lineage: Eukaryota > Viridiplantae > Streptophyta > Magnoliopsida > Rosales > Rosaceae > Prunus > Prunus fruticosa. The sequence continues at coordinate 56,158,565 of CM031917.1, forward strand.
TGATTCTTCTTCTTTTGGCGTGAGTTTGTTAATATTTTCCAGTTGATATTCGTAATTCAATGGAGCTTTTTGAATTACATAAATAAATTTAGTAATTTCATCCATTTATACATGTTTTCTTTCGTTGGAGTCAGAAAACAAATCTGTGGTCACGAATTATTATTGTTCCTTTTTTATGTAGACAAAATACAAAATATTATTTCCTTTGTATCAAATGGCCAATCTTTCTTTCGGCAAGAAAATAATAGCACTTTTATTACTAAGTATGTTTTTGTCATTGGGTTGTAACTATGAACCTTTGATTGTTTCATTGTAAATTTCATAACAATCTGTCAGCCACGCCGCCAAATAGAAAATGTAGAACTCAATTAGTGTACTTTATAAAATAGACCACAACTTCTTTATAAATTCGTAAAGTGTAATTCAAGCAACACTTGTACGTCCAGGGCCTAGGTTAGTGATGGATTCTTTTTTACTCTGTTGGGATTAGCGTAACCTAATTTGTAACTTTGTTGCTTACCCTATAATTATGATATTTTTGCTTATTATTCATTTACACAAAGCCATTTATTGGTCTTGCAATGTAATTATGTTAGGGTAATCGTAATATATAATAAATTATAAATCGAATAAAAAAATACTGACGATCGATGAAGATATAACTTTAGATATGGACCATATGGTTTGTGCAGGCCGTGGCTCAACTTGCCTGTGGCATTCAATTGCGCATGGATCCAAATCCAAAGAGGAAGAGAGAGAAAAAAAGAAGAAGACAATGTCAGGCCAAAAAAAAAAACAAACCAAAAAGATTTTAATATGTTGGGGTCGTTCCACTCAGTCAAAGCACAGATTGCAATATATGCTTCTTGGGTTCCTCAATTGTATTATTTCTTCTTTTAGGGACCATTTTATTTCTTTCTATATCAATTTTTTTTCTTCTTATTCTGAGGTTAATAGTTGAAGAAAACTTCTAAATCATTTTTATGGAGGTTAATACTTGTAACTTACAAACTGATGGAGGTTAAAAATGGAGAAGAAAGAAGCTTACCTTCTGTTCGGAAATAAAGTTGTATAACGGACTCTTGACAAAAAGAATGAAAAAAGTGTTACCATCAAAATAAAATAAAATAAAGAACTAGCTCCAACAGTGCCACAAGTATCCATTGCAAGTCACATTCCAGATATAGACTTCAAGAGTGTTAATAGAATGTTTACTAATCCGGAATTGAATCAGGGGGAATTGAATTGAGGAGGAGTTGGATTGATGAGAATTAGATTCCGGATTCCTAATGAAGTTGTTTACTAAACCATATGGATTGAGGGCGTTAGATTCCGAATTCCTATTGAAGTTGTTTACTAAATGTTTGGGCCTAAAAATTGGCGCACCCAGGCCGAAAAACAAAAGCCCACGATCATGGCCCATTCGTGTTTAAGTCAGCCCATCAGCGTATCCAAGCCCATTAAGTAATGCAAGCAGGCCTATGTCACGTGGCCCGAAGAACGTTGAAAAGGCTGGACCGCAAAAGGACCAGAACGGTTCCGAGCCAAAAAAGAGATGGGACTTGACAATTTCGATTAAAAAAAGGGACCGTGCCCATGAACAGGAATAAAGCATAGCGCTTCTGAAACATTTTCTGCGGCCAGAGGATAGTTTATCTAAGGATATTCTGTTATTTTTGATAAACACTATTTTAAAATTAAGCAGACTCCGTTTCCGTGAAGGGAAGGGAAGCGAGAAAACGGGAGTTGCTCAAAAATGAGAACTCACCATCTCAAGACTGGAGACTCTTACAAAAACTGGGAACTCGCGAAAGATGGGAGGCAAGCATGGCGACCCATCAAAACACAGGGAATATTCACGCCGCCCATTATTAAAAGATAGAAAAGCCCCACGGGAGAACATCTCCTATAAATACCAGAGAGGGCGAACAGGCAAAGGGATCAAACATCCAACCAACCCAACAAAAAATTCAGTCAAAAGACAAACACTCAGAATGATCACTTGATCACGAACAGATTTCCAGGGAGACTCAACGTCTGAAGCATTCCAATCTCAAAAGCTTTCCCGCAGCTTGCAGAATCATCTTGTTCACAAAACAGGAACAGCGAGACTTCTCTCGTTACAAGCAGAGTTTGAGTTTTCTCAAATACGAAAACCTCAATAAATTTATGAAAAGCTCCTGCTGAAGCAGGCACAGGTGTCCCAGTACAGATTCCAGCTAAGTCCAGCCACTTCTTCCCCTTTCAGACTGGATAAATCCCAGCTCTGCCCATCCAAAAGCCTCCCAGGGTTTAAAATAGATTAAAGCTCTGCCAAACTCAAACTTTGGTATCGATTTGCAGCCAGAACTTTTCAGGTAAAAGCTGTTTAAAGTCCAATCCAGGCACAGGCACGTCAGTCCAAGCGAGGCACATCCAGTCCGAGCCGCGAACAGAGACAACTATCCATGCAGAAATGGAAGTCCAGCCCTCCTTTTCATCTTTATAGAGTCAGTTTTCCCTTTTTGAGTCTTGTAAAAAGGAGTTCTGCCTGTGAAAAAGGAGTTCTGCCTGAAACAAGTGAATTCTGCCTGTAATAAGGGAGTTTCCCCTGAAATCAATCCATTCTGCGTCATCCATTCTGGCCAGAACTACCGATTTTTATACTGAGATAAATTATGAAGTCCTTACCAGTCTAAGGCATAGAAAAGAACTTACTTTGGAGATATTCCTCACCCAAATTTACAATCGTTTGTTCAAAGTCAATAGCTTGGGGCGCAAGTTATTCTCTTTCAAGTCTGTTAGAATTAAAAAATTGCTAACGGTGGCACGCTTGACACACAAAGAAAGTTAGTTCAATGACCAAAGAATGGTTTTTGGATTAATGGGGAACTTTACCCTTTCCATCTCAGGAAACTAATCAAAACGGGTGAACAATTTGGCACGCCCGGGATTTCTCAGTATATACACTCTGCCGTACTTTGAAAGTACATGTACATTGGAAGTTCTAGCCAGAATCTACGTCGCACGATGGAGCGAGACCAAGCAGCCTTCCAAGAAGGACCAGAATCAGAAGAAAGCGATGTCAGACGGTCAGCCCATGGCAGGACAGGAGGCAGGCGTTCCAGAACTGGTTCCAGGAGGCTAAATCAAATACACGAAGCGTGTTCCGACAGGAAGCTACGACACAGAGGAGTCAGGAGTCTTTAAATACTATAACAGCCATGATGCAATGGCAAGTTAATAGGCAGTTAGGAAAGACCGAGAGGCCGCCATGGCCAGGAATTCCAAATCCTGATGCTGTGATTCAGGCGCTGGACCTTCCATTCGGTGCTCCACCAGGGCTAGCATGGCCACACCAAGAGAATCCTCTTATTGCGCAGACAGCTGGAATACCAGGACCCGCTGAAATCCAGGCTGGACATAGGGGAGGAGCCCTTCCCGTCCAAGAACACGAGGCTCCAGTCAGGCCAGAAGTCCCGCGCCAGTTCAGGTTCCTGGGAATGAGCGGAACCGCCGCCTCCACCACCTGTGGCTCCGCGGGATCAACCACCGCCATTTCTGCCTGAGGCACCAGCTGTGCCACCCTATAGACCAAGGAGAATGGATCCCAATCCATTTCCTTCGTAGCAAGGGGCAGAAGAGGCAGATGGGGAATTAACCCTTTTGCTAATAATGACGAGAAACAGACCAGGGCAAACTGAAGGAACCATCCAGAGGTTGAAGAGGAGGAAGAGCACAGGGAAGAAGTTCTGCCCAGGCCATACAGAGGGAGCACAGATTTGATCACGACCACCCAGAGAGAGGGACGAATTCCACATCCTATCAATGCTTTAAACGACGTGGGGCATTACAGAGGATGATCAGGGACATGATGGAGCCAGAAGCCAGAAGAAGAGGAGAAAGACCAACCTATAGAAAGCCATACCCGGCTTATATAGATCAGATCCTCTACCCCCAGGTTTCAAAGTACCAAACTTCACTCTATTCAATGGAGAAGACCCCCATGCTTCGTCGGTTGAGCACATAGGCAGATTTTCTGTCCAGTGCATAGCTATCGAGAACAACCCCCTTTTAAAGCTAAGGCTTTTTGGAAATTCTCTCTAGAAGGCTTTCACCTGGTATACCAGTCTGCCAGCCAATTCCTGTTAAGACCTTGGAGCAAATGGAAAACGTTTTCCATGATTATTATTTCAGGATCCAACCAAAAGTCACCATCAGTGATCTTGCAAGCTCTCAAGCAAAGTGAAGATGAGCCCGCCCAGGATTTCATAACCAGATTCAGGAAGCTCAAGATGAAATGCTCGAATCCCTATGGAAGAGAGACATTTCATTCAGATGGCTCAAACCTCCCTTAAGATTTCTTTGAGGAAAAGATTCGATGGGATGCTGTTCGGAGATCTGGGAGAGCTGGGAGACAAGGCATCTAAATATGAGGAACTGCGAGAGAAGAACAGCAAAAAAGGAACTCTTCCAAAGGCACGTACTCACAAGACCCTTTCTTCTTCAGTCCATTTGATTGAAGTAGAAACTGAAGAGGATACGGATGACTCGGAGGAAAGAGAGGTTGCAAGTGGCAGAAATGGCAAAATTAAAACATCCCATCAGCTTGCAAAACTCTCATAAAGCCACCGAAAGACCAGAAGCCACCACCATTCACAGGAGGGTTCGTTCCAAACAAACCAACACAGAACAAGGTTTACTCTTTCGATCTGACCAAAGTTGATGCTTTGTTTGACGAAATGCTGGCGCAAAAGGCAATAGAGATGCCTCATAAGTTGCCCAAACAGAAGAGCTCAAGGGTAGGCAATATTGCAGATGGCACAACTCCTGGAATCACTCCACCAACAGTTGTGTCGTTTTCAGAGATGTCATACAGGAAGGAATAACTGCAGGAGATTGAAGCTGAAGAGAAACCTCTTTCAGTTGACGACAAATCCTTTTCCCCAGCCTCAAGTTAACATGGTCAACTTAAATTGGCCAGAGCGAAGGGAAAATGCCAGTTCCAGGAGAAGCGAGAACAGCAAATGAGGACTTCCGGAGGCCAAAGGCAACCATCTCGGCTGGGATAGCATTATGGAGGAAGTGCAAGTGCGAATGTGAGTTGGAAGTAACTCTGGACGGGCAGAAGCAGCCCACACCCAGCGTTTTGACCGGATTGGAACGTCACACCAGGCAAGACCTAGCTCCAACCCTCCCAGAAATACGGAATCAGACAAAGGGATTACCTCAGGCCGGTTCAGCACAATAGAAGGATGCCAGAGCGGCCTAAGGAGGAGATACCAATCAGCATGCCGGGAAACGACAAACCTTTGGCAACTATCATAAAAGGAAGATGGTACTCCGTTGGAAAAAGCGGTAGACCAACCTTGGAACTCGAGCAGAACTTAGAAGAGAAGAATCCAGAAACAATATTCCACCTTCCTTAGAGACAGGAGAGCTGCACAGGTACTAGCAGAGTCGAATTCTGCCAGAGGAAAGGAAGAGCCAAAAACAGCTCCTAGGGGAACAAGAGAACTTGAGCCACAAAAGCAGGAAAAGATAGAACCCCCAGGGCGAGCCCTCCGTCCATTCAAACTCACCCTCAGTCGATCAACTTGAGCTTCCGCAAGCACAAGCTGGACCCTCAACCGTTCCAGAAAAGGACCAGCAAGTCTGTGCCTGAAGAGAACGAGGAGGAACAGTTGGATTATGAACCATCTACGGAGGATCAAACTGGTTTTCTTGAGGCAGGAGAGCATGAGGATTGGACAGAAGAGATGAAGTATGATGAAGGATTAGATGAAGAAACCGAAGATTTTGGTGCAGAATTAGAGGACCTGTTACAAGGTGATCTAGGCATCAACATGGTGTTCATCTTACCAGAAAAATTAGAGGGCAGGAGAAGGACAAGAAAGTACCTTGGAGGGAGACGTGTTCTCACAAGAGAACTTTGAGTGCAGACTGGCGGAAGTAGAAGGAGTGCCAGAACAGCAACTACTTGCTGCCAGAGAAAAGATGGAACCGCCATGAAATCATTTGCAGAACGCTTTGTTTCTCCATACCAACCAAGGAAATGGCTAATCACCTCAGGCCACTATTCATCACTGCAAACTTTGGAGGAATTCCTATTTCCAAAGTAATGGTAGATGGAGGCGCAGCCATTAATATTATACCACACAGACTGTTGAGTAAAATGGCCAGAACAGAAGAAGGATCCATTCCAACCCGTCTGAACCGTCACCAACTTTGCGGGAGGCATCACTAAAACTCATGGAATTCTGGACATGGATGTCATTGTTGGAACAAAAAAGCTGAAGATTGCATTCTTTGTGGTAGACACTACTTCCACCACCTACAATGCATTGCTCGAAGAGACTGGATTCATCAAAGCCTTTGCATTCCCTCTACTCTACACCAGCAACTAGCCCTTTGGCATGAGGAAGGATACATGGAGATGGTAGAGGCCGATCCACGACCATTTCTGTCTTCTGCCATGTGCTTTGAAGCAAGGTATTATCATGATGACCTTGGTCCTTTCACCTTCTTTGGAGTCGATCAGAACGGCCGCCCTCACGGTGTCACGGCCCAAAGGCTCATTGAAGACGGCCTGACCATTCTCTAGAAGAATGGAATAGACCTTTTGTTCTCAACCTGCAGAACTCCAATGTTTAGTCCCAATCAACGAGGAAAAGGATCGAGCCTAAACAATCTGATCCATTACAAAAAGATTGTTGATATACTGGGAAGAAAGGAAGCTTATTGCAGAATCCAGCCATTAACATGGCAGAATTCACGCATGAGAGCTTTGAAGAACAGGAAGGAAGTTTACATGAGGAAATATTGGATTTCAGACCAGCAGCACTAGATGACTCCTTGCCAGAAGTAGAGGATCCGTTACATGAGATCAATCTAGGGAGAAGAGGACCCAAGACCTACTTTCATCAGCGCACTGTTAGAAGAACCACTCAAGAGTGAAATCATCGCACTTTTGCATAATTTCAAGGATTGTTTTGCTTGGCATTATCACGAGATGCCCGAACTGGACAGAGAATTGGTTGAACACAAGCTGCCTATCAAAGAGGGCTACCTTCCAGTCAACAGGGCAGAAGAAGAATGTCCATGGAGACAGAACTGAAAGTCAAAGAAGAGATAGAGAGATTGCTCAAGGCAGGATTCATCAGGCCGGCCATTTACATAGACAGGCTAGCTAATATCGTGCCAGTTTTGAAGAGAAAGACATGGGCAGTCAGGATATGTGTGGATTACAGAAATCTAAATGAAGCATCCCCCAAGGATGAATATCCAATGCCAATGGCAGATATGCTAGTAGATGGAGCCGCTCACCACCAGATGTTATCTTTCATGGATGGCAACGCAGGATATAATCAGATTATGGTGGCAGAAGAAGATATCCACAAGACAGCCTTCATGTGTCCAGGGCATTTAGGTGCTTTTGAATACACTGTAATGCCTTTTGGCTTAAGAAACGCAGGAGCCACTTATCAAAGAGCAATGAATTCTGTTTTCCATGATATGATAGGACTTTCTCTGGAAGTATATATAGATGATGTGGTGATCAAGTCTCCAGAGTTAGAGAATCACGTATCAAACCTAAGAAAGGCATTTCTAAGGATGAGGCAACACAAATTAAAAATGAACCCTAAGAAATGTGTTTTTGGAGTACAGGCGGGAAACTTATTGGGATTTTTGGTACATCAAAGAGGCATAGAGGTTGATAAAAATAAAACCAAGTCCATCATAGAGGCTCAACCGCCTCGGAACAAGAAAGAACTGCAAAGTCTTCTTGGGAAAATTAATTTCCTAAGAAGATTCATATCCAATTCTGCGGGAAAAATTCAGCCCTTTTCTTCCTTGTTAAGGCTAAAGCAGGAACGGACTTTCAAGTGGGAAGAACAACACCAAAGAGCTTTTGAAATCAAACATTATCTCTCCAATCCGCAGGCTCCGTCCCCACCAAAAAGGGCAGACCACTTAAGCTCTATATATCCGCATCAGAAACATCTGCGGGAGCTTGTTAGCTCAAGATAACAAGGAAGGGAAGGAACAAGCGGTCTACTATCTGAGCAGAACTCGCAGAAGTAGAAAGGAACTATTCTGCGATTGAAAGGCTTTGTCTGGCCTTATACTTCACCGCTGTAAAACTCAGACACTACATGTTGCCATTTACCATCTACATCATTGCCAGAAGAGACCTGATCAAATACATGCTGATAAGGCCAATGTTAAGAGGCAGAATTGGAAAATGGACTTCTGCGTTAACAGAGTTTGCTTTCAGGTACGTTCCTCAGAAAGCTGTCAAAGGGCAAGCTGTGACAGATTTCCTCGCAGACCATCCAGGAGAAGAAATTGAGAACATGGACTCTTTGGATATAGCAAGCGCAGATCTCCTGACAAGGGCTCATGTTTGCCTTAACAATCCCGTTTATTCAATTCATCTCACACCATGGAAGCTGGACTTTGATGGATCAAAACTCACTTAACCTCCTAGTAGGAATTGTTCTAGAAGAACCTTTGGGAATTAGACATTGTTATTCTTTTCAGTTGGACTTTCAATGCACCAAATGGAGAAGCTGAATATGAAGCTCTAATCATTGGCCTTGAAATGTTTGTAGAACTTGGAGTCCAGTCTGTGGAAATATTGGGAGACTCTATGCTGGTTTTGAAACAGATTGCTGGAGAATACAAATGTTTGAACCCTGATCTAGCTGTCTATTTAGTAGCAGCTAGGAAGTCTGTTGACAGAATTCAGGGAAGCCACTTGGGAACACATCCCAAGAGAAAAGAACTTCGCAGCCAATGAACTAGCTCAAATAGCTACAGGAATACAAATCCCTGAAGACTGTGTCCAAAGAATTATCAAAGTAGGGAAAAAGAGTCTGCCATCTGTTCTGGCTAGAGGATTGGAGATAGATGTCAATTCTGCCACAATCTAGGAGTGGGCGCGGTCCTTCGGTCCGGTTCACACCTTAAACCAGAACCGAAATCGGTACTATTTAACCGGTCCCTTTTGTCAAATTTAAAATTTTTTAACGGTTTATTAATTTATTATTTTTTTAATTTTTTTTTTTTAAAAAAATTTATTTATTTTATTAAAAATTTATAATAAATAACTTATTTTTTTGGCTTAAAAATTAACAAATAATCCAATTCATACATTTAGAAATTTTTTGAAGTTGAACTTGGAAAAATAGTGATTATAACATTTAAAAAATGAGATTATATTTTAAAAATTTGTAAAAAAAAATAAAAAAAAATATGACCGGTCCCTTTGTCGGTCGGTGCGGTGTAGTGTAAAACCGCAGAAAACTGGTTGGAACGGTTCGGTCCCTTTGGTCCGATTTGTTGACTTTTTTGGTCAACCAATTTTTTTCCGGTTTTTTTTCACGGTTCGCTCGTGTTCCGTTTTCCCTTTCCCGATGCCCACCCCTACCACAATCGCTGAGGATGATTGGAGGACCCCTATTATAAACTACTTGCAGTACCCACTTCCGCCCTCTGAGAAGAGAGTCAGAATCATGGCTTCAAATTACCTCATGTGGAATGAAGATCTGTTCAAAAAAAGCAAGGATGAGGTATTGTTAAGATGCCTGGGAAAGAAGGAGTACATGAAGGTCATGAGAGAAACTCATGAAGGGATATGTGGAGCTCACCAAGGCAGAAGGAAAATGTGTTGGCTGATCAGAAGGTATGGCTATTTCTGGCCGACCATGATGAAAGACTTGCATTCGATTATTCCAAGGGATGTGAGGCTTGTCAAAGACATGGACCAATCCAGGAGGTTCCTTCGGTTTCTATGAATCCAGGAGTCAAGCCATGGCCATTCAGAAGGATGGGCAATTGACCTCATTGGAAAGATATATCCAGCCGCAGCATTGTTTCATCATTGTGGCCACGGATTATTTTACCAAATGGGTGGAAGCCAAGCCTGTTAAATCTACCACATCTCAAGAAATCATCACTTTCATAGAAGAGCAGATCATACAGAGATTTGGCATTCCGGAATCAATCATCATCGACAGGGGATCTTCTTTCATATCTACAGATATGCTAGATATGGCAGAAACATTCAAATTTAAACCACTCCAGTCTACCCCTTACTATGCTCAAGCCAATGGAGAGGCAGAATCAAGCAACAAAATAATAATCAATATCATCAGGAAAATGCTTGAGAAAAATCCAAAGCAATGGCATGACAAGCTTTCAGAAACCTTATGGGCATACAGAACTTCAAAAAGGGAGGCAACTGGTATGACTCCGTATGCTTTGACTTATGGCCACGATGCAATTCTGCCTATGGAAATAGCAATCCAATCCCCAGGATTGCCCATCAACACGAATTGGTTGGAGAAGACTACACCCAGGCCATGTTATTAGAACTGGAAGGACTGGATGAAAGCAGAATTGATACCCTCAACAAACTCTTAGCATGGAAGCAGGCTGTGTCAAGAGCATACAACAAGAGAGTCAAGAATAAGAGTTTTGAAGAAGGGGAAATAGTTGGAGAGCAGTTCTGCCCCTCGGAACGTATATAGCTGGTTATGGAAAGTGGTCACCAACTTGGGAAGGACCTTTCATAATCAGCCAAGTCCTAGGATCAGGGGCATGCAGACTATAGGATCGGGATGGAGAAGTCCATGCTTGCGCCAATTAATGGCAAATGATTAAAGAAATTTTATCCAACCATGTGGGATTCACATGCTGTGAAGACGGACCATGGGATAGAAAGGGAACAGTTGGAACTGCGTTTGATTTTGTTTCAGTTTTAATTTTTGTTTGTTAGTATAACTTTCCAAGTTTTCAGTTCATTGAAGAAAATCAGAATTCCACAAAAATAAATAAACTTTTATTAAAGTCACCTTAGTGACCATTTGGTTCATTACATATCTCGAAAATACTAAAAGCCTAGTTTTTTGAGAGTCTCCTGCAGGCTGGTTTTCTTAATAGAAAGCTCCTTTTGAAGCAGCACCCCTTGATGGATCGAAGCTTCTGCAATTTCCAAAGCCGGCCTGGAAGCTGAAACCATGCTTTGCACAAGGAAGGTAGCCCTGGTCTTAGAACTCAGTCCACCACTCAGCCTTGCGCTCCACCTCCCTTTGAGCTGCCAGTTGTTTCTGAAGCTCCTCAATCTGCTTCTCCAGCCTATCTCCTGAGTAGCCTTGGCCCTTTTGTACCCCACAACCATCTGATCCAGTTCTGCCTTTTGTTTTGTATAATCAGCCAAGTTGGCATCATGAGTAGCCTTGCAAAGTTCAGAGGTCTTGAAGGAAGGTTTGAGATCCTCATAGCGACCATGGAGGTTGAGCACATCTCTGGCCAATTCAGACTTATTTCAAGGATAGGCTTGGGAGCCATGTTCTGCCTGTGAGGAGGTCCAGATCTTTCATCAATTGCTCAGGCAGCTCCTCGATTTTCATCCAGCTTCAGCCTAGGAGACTGCCAAATCTTCACTCTCCCCACGGCCTCATCGACGCCCTGAGTTTGGCCTTGCTGGGAGGAGACTGAGTTTCTCCAGCTTGTCCAGCCGGGCGTCCAAGTCCATAGCCTCAAATTCAGCCAATTCCTGGGCGAGCAAGGGAGGTTGTGATGGTTGAGACAGGCACGGGACCGGATAGACATCTGGAGGATCAAAATTGTAAATTAGCAAAGGGAGAGAAATGAAAGAAGGGTTCATGACATTATAATGCTTACAGCTGCGAGAAGAAGGCTTTAAGGGACCGACCACCACCTGCCACGGCTCCTGGAGTCCTGGGCACTTCCACCTAGAAGAGATAGGAGTTAAAAGGGGAAACAAGGACAGGACAATAGTGCAAGAATGAATGAGTATAAAGGTGACAAGGATTTACCATGGCTTCAAGAAGCAGCGCAGTTAGTTCTACTTCTGGCTATGGGGTTGCAACCAAGAGCTCTACCCTGCTCCACAGGTTCCCATGCTGCCAAAACCTCCATCCCGCTCCCCAGACCCAAATGTCGCTTGTTCCTTGAACCTCGACAGGGGTTTCTGTCTGTCTGGAGGTTCAAATACAGGCGAACTGATTAAGACCGCCGCAGGAGCTTCGCCGCGTTCCCCTGACCCCTGAAAACGGAACGCTCTGGCTGCTCACGTAGGGGTTGGAACTGGAGTGGAATGTTCAGCCTCCGAATCTTCAAAAGCGGCCAGTTCAGGAGCTAGTCTTCGTCCGGGCCATAGCACGTTGTTTTTGAGCCAAGGCGATGCTCTCTGCTATCACTTCAGGAATTTCCTCCTAGCAAGAGCAAACATAAATCAGGAATTGAAAAGTAAAAATAAAAAGAAACATGATCACACGATCAAAAGGAGGGCCTCACTTCTTCTTCAAAATCTTTTCCCTTGGAGCAAGTTTCTGTCACATCTCCTGCCCTGGCCTTTCTCCTGCTCAACGCTTTGAAAGCCTCTTCCAGCTCATCATCATCAGACTCAGGCGGCCTGGCTGGAATAGCGGCAGCCCCACCGGCCGGCTCACTCCTCTTCCTAAGTCTTTTAGACCTAATGAGAGGGGAGCAGGAGGACTTTCAGCTGACATAGAACGAACAAGTATTAGAGGAGCAGGCAAAGCAGAACAAGTCAGAGGAAATGAAATCTGAATACAGGAACCATACCAGAAGTTTCAGGTTGGACAACGCGCCCTGCCTGCGTAGGGCACTTCCCCTTTTCTCCGCCAGGAGGAGGCCAGCCTCAGGCGCTGTTTGTTCTGCAAATTCTCATCCTCGTCATCATCCGGATGGGGGCTCCAGATCACCGCGGCAATGACAGAACTAACTGCATAAGGGAAATATAAAGTTAGAACTGAATCCAGGAATAGAAAATTGAAACAAAAGGGTAAATCAAAGCTTACCAAACATTGCTCCAGCCTGAACCGTTTGTTCACTGATGATGTTCTTCATTGAAGGATCTGATACAGGCAGAATTGATGCATCAGACAAACATAGACAACAGAACAAGAAAATTCAGAGCAGAATGAAGAAGTTACCTTCTATGATTTGATCATTGGTGTCTTGGATGGTCTTGACTGTGAATTTTCTGGCCTCTGCTTCTCCAAACACATTTCCACAGGTCCAGCCATCAAAAAGCACTTTGACTTGGATGTCGAAGCAGGCATCCCTCCGAACCTGGCCTTCCACCAAGCATCGAAGTCGGCAGAACTGGATGAGTTAAGCTCCCAGGATGGATAGGGTTCATCCAGACTGTTATTTATTTTATTTACTGGCAGACGAGCATCCTTGTGCACCTCCAGGACTATCTGAATCTCTCCAGGAAGAAGCCCGATTACAACTTCTGGAGTATTTGAATGGAATAACCTGGACAGCCAAGTTGTCTTGCACAGAAGTTGGGATGGTAGATTTCCGCCCCCAAATGATAACTTGGAGGCTTCCCACCTCCATAGGGCAGATCCCTCAGGAGAGATACGCTGAGAAAGATCTTCCTGAATTCTGTTCTGGAGCTTCATCTTCTGGCTCCCTCTCAAAAGCCGATGCCCAGGCTGGAACCAAGGATAGGTTCTTCTGATCACCACCTGCCATCGAGCTGCGGAACGCTAGAACAGTGCCTGAACCACATCAGGTACTCATCGAGAGAGCGCTTGGGCACTTCTGCCGACATAAGAGGAAGAGCCAGGAACTGATTGTTAGGCAGAACAAGGTCAGGGAACGGAATTCGGAAAATACACCTCAGCCGAGACTTGAATCATCAGAATGAACCAGGAGCAGATAAATTCAGAGGACTCTCCATAGTGACAGTGTGTAGGTTCTTGAATAAATGAGCCAGAACTGACGGTCCAAGCCCAACGTCTGTGTGATTATGCAGGGCTTCCGCCAGGTGCATGTACTCAAGTAGAATAGCAGAAGAGCGGGTTGGGAAAACAAACCTATTCAACCAGGTCCAGAAGAAACAGGCATGTGCTGCCGATCCTTATCCTCCTCCACATTGAATTTCTTCAAATAATTGGAAAAGGAGCAGCTCTCGGTTGATGGAGGAGGAGAGATGGTGAAGGGCTTGGTCAATTTCTCCTAATTCCTCTTTCGGTGATAATCACCAACAGCATCAGCAGGTCTTCCATGGGGTCTGAACCCAAAAATCTGAGCCATGTCCAGGAGGGTTGGCGCCATTGGACCCCGGAAATGGAATGTGTTGCCGGCAGAATTCCAAGAAACAAAAGGCAGGCAAGCAGCAGATTCTCATCCCGGTTAATGGATTGCTTGGAGGAGAATTGCATCATAAATCCCCTCTTCCAATGATCTCCGAATTCTGGGAGAAGTTTGTCAATCCAGCCTGACCACTTCACAGGGACAGTTCCTCACTTCGCTGGACGGGAACGAACGGCTGAAATTCTTCCTGACCCAGGAATAGGAGGAGAGGGCAGAAGTCCCTTGATAACACAGAGGTGCTTCAGCATCCTTCTGGATTAGTTCTGCCATTTTAGCCGAGAGAACCAAACCAACGAGGCCCCAGAATCATAGTACTCTCAAATAAATGAAGGACACTTTCATCCAAATTCTTCTTAACAAAGGGATGAAGCCTTCGAACCTCCATGGCATGAGCATCGACTCCAGCCCAGGAATATAATCAGGAGGAACTGAAGAGGAAGAGGAACCACGAGCACGAACCTTTGGAGAAGACATTTTTTGGATGGATTGATCAAATAAATTTTTTTGGTGGGAAGAACTCTGAAAACTTGGAAAGAAGCAAAAGCTGAGAAAGCAAGGGTTTCGAGATGAACAGGAACTGAGAGTTTCAAATTTCTTTTAAAGACTCGAAATCATGGGAAGACAAGACGCCTGAAAGCTGGCAGTGACCAGCCCGTAACTAGCTAGTAACTGAACAGTTTCCCACGAAGCCTAGTTCGTGTTGGACGGCAGACGTGCGGCAGGGGACGTTTTTTCGGCGCGCACAATTTAATGGCAAAATCATTAAGTCTAAAACCGTTCAAAAACAATCCAGACTTAATGGGGGCATTGTTTGGGCCTAAAATTGGCGCACCCAGGCCGAAAAACAAAAGCCCACGATCATGGGCCATTCGTGTTTAAGTCAACCCATCAGCGCATCCAAGCCCATTAAGTAATGCAAGTAGGCCTATGTCACGTGGCCCGAAGAACGTTGAAAAGGCTGGACCGCAAAGGACGGAACGGTTCCGAGCCAAAAGAGATGGGACTTGACAATTTCGATTAAAAAAAGGGACCGTGCCCATGAACAGGAATAAAGCAGAGCGCTTCTGAAACATTTTCTGCGGCCAGAGGATAGTTTATCTAAGGATATTCTGTTATTTTTTATAAACACTATTTTAAAATTAAGCAGACTCCGTTTCTGTGAAGGGAAGCGAAGCGGAAAAAGGGAGTTGCTCAAACTGAGAACTCACCATCTCGAGACTGGAGACTCTTACAAAACTGGAACTCGCGAAAGATGGGAGGCAAGCATGGCGACCCATCAAAACACAGGGGAATATTCACGCCGCCCATTATTAAAAGATAGAAAAGCCCCACGGGAGAACATCTCCTATAAATACCAGAGAGGGCGACAGGCAAGGCAAGGGATCAAACATCCAACCAACCCAACCAAAAATTCAGTCAAAAGACAAACACTCAGAATGATCACTTGATCACGAACAGATTTCCAGACGAGACTCAACGTCTGAAGCATTCCAATCTCAAAAGCTTTCCCGCAGCTTGGAGAATCATCTTGTTCACAAAACGGCAACAGCGAGACTTCTCTCGTTACAAGCAGAGTTTGAGTTTTCTCAAATACGAAAACCTCAACAAATTTATGAAAAGCTCCTGCTGAAGCAGCACATGTGTCCCAGGAAGATTCCAGCTAAGTCCAAGCCACTTCTTCCCCTTTCAGACCTGGATAAATCCCAGTTCTGCCCATTCAAAAGCCTCCCATGGTTTAAAATAGATTAAAGCTCTGCCAAACTCAAACTTTGGTATCGAATTTGCAGCCAGAACTTTTCAGGAAAAGCGTTTAAAGTCCAATCCAGGCACAGGCACGTCCGGTCAGCAGGCACATCCAGTCCGGCCGCGAAGAGAGACAACTATCCAGGCAGAAATGGAAGTCCAGCCCTCCTTTTCATCTTTATATAGTCAGTTTTCCCTTTTGAGTCTTGTAAAAAGGAGTTCTGCCTGTGAAAAAGGAGTTCTGCCTGAAACAAGTGAATTTTGCCTGTAATAAGGGAGTTCTGCCCTGAAATCAATCCATTCTGTCGTCATCCATTCTGGCCAGAACTACCGATTTTTATACTGAGATAAATTATGAAGTCCTTACCAGTCTAAGGCATAGAAAAGAACTTACTTGGGAGATATTCCTCACCCAAATTCACAATCGTTTGTTCAAAGTCAATAGCTTGGGGCGCAAGTTATTCTCTTTCAAGTCTGTTAGAATTAAAAAATTGCTAACCGGTGGCACGCTCAACACACAAAGAAAGTTAGTTCAATGACCAAACAATGGTTTTTGGATTAATGGGGAACTTTACCCTTTCCATCTCAGGAAACTAATCAAAACGGGTGAACACTAAACCATATGGAATTGGGGTAGGAGTGGTACTAATTACTAAAATATCCATATTTTTTGGTTAAAGTAGATGGCATATTTGAAAATTTGAAAATTGTGTGAGGATATAATGGGTAAAAAAGATGAATTCCTAATGGGTGAATTCTCCAGGAATTAGAATACCACATCCAATTCCGGAATTGAATTCCTCCAAAATTAGGAATTCAATTCCTAATTTTGTGTGGACTCCGCTTACTTTTCAATTCCTTGATGTGAAGTAAACGCAAGGAATTCTCCATAGGCGGAATTCAATTCCGGTGAGAATTACAATTCCTGATTAGTAAACATGACATAAAAGTAAACCTTTG
This sequence comes from Prunus fruticosa, assembly GCA_018703695.1. Lineage (NCBI taxonomy): Eukaryota > Viridiplantae > Streptophyta > Magnoliopsida > Rosales > Rosaceae > Prunus > Prunus fruticosa. The sequence continues at coordinate 56,175,410 of CM031917.1, forward strand.
GCGTACAATTGAAATCCCCACAAAGAACAATTGGAGCATCATTCCAGATTTTGGAAATGGCATGAGCCCTATCCAAGAGCACCCTGACCTGTTTGAAGGAAACATACAGGAAAGTATGATTTCAAATTTAAAGATGAATGAAATCTTTAGCATCGCTGAAGTTAAACTTTGAGATGGATTTTACACCACATTTATATCTTATTTCAACGCCATTACAAGAATGCCAAAGAAGGAGATACATATATATATATATACATACAAATTTGTATGGCCTACTCAAAAGAGAGTAATTACCTGGCCAAGCTTAATTTCTCCCCGTTTAGGATTGTAAAGCACGTGAACGTTGCAAATGACCACTTTATTAGAACCTGTTGAGCTGCAGATGCAAACAAAACTCAGTTACACAAGATCTGCAAAAAGGAAACACAGTTTTCTTCTACTATTAAACTCATCTGTATCCCAGCATCAGAGAGAGTTTCCTACTTTTAAAATTAATTGTTTTCCAAATATTCTAGTCAAAGTCACTTCATATCTAGGTGACTAAATGTACCAAAGGTTGAGGCAATCCCAAAACTAAAGCATGTGTGCGGGCGTTGTATTACACAAATGAAGGTAAATTATCTAAAGATTCTTAAATTACCTTGTTGGTAGAACTGCAAGATTTTTGGTCTGGCATATTGACTGTTTAACAAAAAAACTAACAGTATTTACATGAAACCATATCAAACAAAATACAAAGGAAATGAAATGGACAAACCAATTTTCAATAATCAGAACTAGTGCTGGTGATCACATGGAAGGTTCAAGATATAAATAATTAAAATACCTCCAGTACACATATCTGAGCAACATTATCCCGAAGTCCAAGCTTACTGAACTCAATGCATTCCTCATGAATCAACTTGAATCTATAAAGGCAACCAAGGTAAGGTGTAGACTACAGTAGCAAATCTGTTTTGCTCAACATTAGCATATGGTACTAGCATGTTAAGTCTGTAAAGATGAATATATTATAAGTTATAACAAAGTAGTAATAAGGGAATGCAAAATAGAATAGTTACAGTGGTGCAATAAAAGACGACTAGGACAAGATAAGAAATGAAAGATCAGACATAATACAGGAAATTAGTAAATTGAGATATACTAGGTCTATGGCAAGGGTCCTTAGTTCAGCCAAACCAAGGGACTTTTCGTTCATCAAAATGAATATGCCATCACTATAATTAAGTAATGACCTTCAGTTATGTTTCGAGGGCAAGCTTTTGTAATTCATCAATCTACACTTCCTATTTCCATTAAAGATCCCCATACTTCAACTAGATTGCCCTTATAACCCAGCTCCCAATTAGGAGACCCCATAAGATGAATGTATAAATGTGAGCATATATTCAGTTATCATGAAAGTAGGCAGGTTCACATACCAATGTATTTAGGACACAAGGAAACGAAAATTAAACAGGGTAAATGAGTATGAAACTCTTATGCACTGTCACTGGAGCGGAAGGACAAAGTACTTTTTTATCTTTAGCTAGTTCAGGCACATTTTCACATACCATGATGATATTCACAGCCAGGGAAGTAAGTAAGCCACTCCTTAGCTCATAAGCAGCATGGAAAAATGGATGCATATCTGTTCACAACTCAAGGATATCCAAAAACTAGATACATACTCTACCTTGAGGATCACCAAAAAATTGCACAGCCATCAACTGGATTGCCAGTCCGCATCTGCACAAACCAAGAATTGGTAAATTTCCATCATCCGTGAATAACTTTTTTTTTTCTTCCTTTGGGCTGAACCATAAATAACTCGTTAATCAAGTGACTTTATTAAACAGAGCACTTATTGAGTTGCTGAAAGTTAGCCAAGTTAATCTATTTTCCTGACCTTTCCTACCATAGAAAAGGTATCTACATGCAATAAGAACACCAAAAATGGCATCCTTCTCTTAACAATATCCATCATTATTCAGTTAGACGGATATTTTATGCATCAATTTTGAAGTAATAATAGTTAACAATGATATTTCTCAAACAACATAACTCCCAAGATGGATGCTATCCGTTTACCAATTTCCTCAAAACCCTCATTTCTGCTACACGGTTCATATTCTTTAATCTTTGCTTCTATCCCCTCCAGTCAACTACATTACAAATACAGTGTGTATTGATTCTCAAAATGGTGTCTGATACACATCCAAAGCCTTTGTTTAAAACCAAAACATGTAGAGAGGGAAGCATTAACACATTATGTGAATGTTCTTGATTTAGCAAAACAGCAACATAAGCATTTCTAAGCACACCTTCCAAATGCCATTGTACCCCTTAAGCTTCAACTCCTCCTCAATGTCCTGAAATTTATCAACCTCCTGCAATTGAAACCAGACCATAAAAATTTCAGCCAGGCCCATGACAAAGCAAAACATAAATCAAGATACTTCAAACACAACTGCCCCAAGCTTCACCATATTGCGTGGTATAAGAAGACTACAATTATACAAAATTAACAGGATTTTGTGGAAGATTGCGCATAAAATGAAGCAGCTAAGATGCACCTGAAAGCACATTATGTCAGCTGACCACAGCCCAAGCTCAAAAATCAAATTATTCTTTCTCCATTGCCAGTCCATCATATGATAAGGTATGTGAAAGTAAAGCTTGCTCCGGTGCTAATGGGCCAAGGAATCAGCCAGTATGTTATAAGATAGCACCGTAAACCTATCTGTCAACCCCGAACGACAGATTCAAAGAAAGCCAAACCAAAACAACTCTGATACATTTACAAATAGTAACGGTCGATTACCACAAGTAGGGGACGGCGTCGTTTTCGCAAACTCCCAGTTGCGATAATCCAAGGGCTTCGGCCGAGGCCGGAATTGCTGCCGAGGCTGAACCTGCTGAGGAGGCCGGAATTGCTGGTTCGGCCGGTACGGTTGGTTTGGATCGAACGGCCGAGATTGAGGGAAGTGATGGTTGTGATGAAAGGCGGCGGCGGCGGATGCTGACGAAAGGCGGTTTGGTTGGGGAAGGGTCCAGTGCCGGCGTCGCCTCGCCGGAACCCTAGATTGGCGTCGCGGACCGACCGGATATGCGAATCTCCGGTGACGTACGGGCCTCTGCCGCCCGAGTAGGGGCGGTTCGAGGAGGAGGCTCTCGGCCATTGGTTTCGACCACCTCAGTACTGTAAAAGAGAAAGCACCAATTAGCTGAAAGTTTCAGAGCCATTTTTTAAATTGGAGAAGAGAGAAAAAGTACAGGAGCGCGCGAAGACATGGCGGTGGTTGCGTCGGTGGCTGCTACGGCGAGGAATTGGAGGGAAGGAGGAGGAGGAGCACGCCTCATTTGCTCTGGTGGAAGCGGCTGTGTAACGACTTCGCGGGTGGCAAGAACCGGTACACACTAGTCACAAACCTCGGCGGGACGCACACGTGGCCCCTGCATAATTGATTTTCTTTTTTTTTTCTTTTTTTTTCTTCCTAAATTGTTGGAAACTTTATATGAGAGTTTTTTTTATAAAATTTTTATAAAGTTTATTTAGATTGATGAGGAATGACGATTCATATATTTCTTCTCTACAGTCCCGATCTTTTGGACTACAAGGTCCAACAGGTTTGTGGTTACTAATTATTGGATGTAAATTCAACGATTAACTCACTCTTACACTACTTTAAAAAATCTTTTTTGAACCATTTGATTAATATCCAACGGTGGTTACCACAATTTCTTTGAACTCCTGGTGACCACAATTTCTTCTCTAATATTTTGGACGACTTCCTTAGATAAATTTTAGAGAGAAATTGAAAAAATACAACTCTAAAATAAGTAGACTTCTAGGAGCCCCTAAATTTTAGGAGAAAGAAATGATTCATAGTGTTTCTCTATAATTTAATGATGCTTTGTTTTATTTATATTTTAAACATTTAATTAATAGATATTTATAAAAATGCCCAATCCTAGACATGTATTTCTAAAAATACCCAAACACTATTTAAACATAGAAACACACCCAAAATCAACATCACAATTAACAATTGTATATTTTTTGGGTGTGTTTATAAATGGGTTCTGAGTGTGTGTAATGATGGGTTTTTGGTATGTTTATAAAGTGTTTTGGGTGTTGGGTTTTTTTAATAATTTCAGCCCCCATTTTGGGTATTTTAGTGAAACTCCATTTAATTAATGCTAACTATTTTTTTAGACCTAATGGCTACACGTGCTCCCACATCACCCAATATGTGTTGCCCACGTATTAGGCTTGAAAGTTCGCCACACGTGTAGGGAGGACCTTTTGAGAGTATTTGTCCCACATTGAAAAGTTAAGGAACCTAGCCTAACTTTATAAGGAGTTGGGCTATACTTTGTAAGTGACAGTTGATTGAAATTACAATACAAAAATTCTCTAATCTTCTCTATTTCTTTTTCTCTAATATCTTTGAATTTATCCTCCTCTTTTCTTTTTGTTAACAGGCAATACCAAGCACCCAACCATAGGTCCCTTATTAACAAACTAAGATTTACTTTATTCCTTCAAATCTTTTATTTTTAGAGTAAATTGCCGTAGATCCTGATTGTATCTACACATTCTAATTATCTCATGTTTGCTTTTCATGAAAAATATATCAATTGAAGCGGAGGGTTTCTTCAAACAACAAGGAGTTGGGTCAACCATTCAATAATTTTAGGCTTTGTTGATTTACTATGTGATGATTTTGTTAAAAAATATCAAAGCCGCGGTATTTATTTCACTCAAGATTCGTTCTCTATACCAGGTGTTTTGCCTGTAACTTCAAGGGTATTCATGTTTGGTATATGCCCTGCTCTAACCTAGATCTTTGGAGATGATTCTGTACTACAATTTGGCAGCAAAACTTTAGAACACGCTTGGGAAAATGCACCTGGTGTCGTAGCTAATCGAGTCGCCCTAGAAGCATGTGTAAAAGTCAGCCAATTTATCATTTGCATTAATTAAAATGGTCAATTTAACTCTTACCGTTATGTTTTGTGAATTTCCATTCAATTTTTAACTATAAGGGTAAATTTGTAATTTCGAGTAAAAAAGTCAAATACATAAGACTAAAAGAAAATAATAATAAAAGCAACATAAAAACTAACAACATACCCAAAGATCCACTCTCTTCCCCCCAACCCCACCTCACAGTCGATTTCCTACAAGAAATCTAGCCAAAAGATTCATCTTCCCAAACCTTTACCCACCTCGTCATACATGAAATTCTTTTTGCTCTGCAGGAAAATCAATGGTCCCCATTCAACAAGTCGTTCAAGATTCTCAAGCATTACCTATTTCATAAATGACGTCGGCTGGGTTTTGGAGGGAGGAGGCTGGGGCTGGGACTGGGTAATCTGTGTGTCGCCGGAAAATCTGGGTTTTGGAGGGGCTGGGTAATCTGGATTTCGAGGGGCAGGGTAATCTGGGTTTCGAGGGTGTTTTACTGCTTGGGAAGGAACAGAGGAGAGAGAGAGAGAGAGAGAGACGGGGAGAGAGAGTAGGTTTTCTTTTTTCATTTCTATAGCAATAGCCTTTTCTCCTTCAAGTGGGAGAGTTTTTGGGCTAAAATCCCAAATTTTAAGTTTAGCCCCTTGCATTGGAGATGGCCTATGAATGCAGGAGGACAGAGAAAAGAAAAGTGGTAAAAAGACAGTGGTTTATTGTACTACTGTAAAAAAAAAAAAAAGTACAATTATTGATTCGTGTATGTGCCTTTACCGGCTTGGTTCGTGTATGTGCATAAATAGAAATGTAATTGAACTTCTTTTCTTTTTTAGGTAATGAAATGTAATTAAATTTGGTGGAGTGAACATGTGACCGAGTTTTATTCTTCTTTTTCTATGCTAAACAGTCGGGTTTTGTTTTGGTCTTACCATATAACATGGAATTTGGTTAAATATTACAAAATGGATGGGAATTTTATGTTAAATCCATTTTTATCTTTTAATAAAAAACAAAAACAACCAGACCATCTTGTGAGAGCAGCAGTCTCAGATTCTCAGTTCTTCTCAAATGCTAACACGTCAAGGTAGTTGGTTGTGAGTTGTAACCTACTCTCTGAACTCTTTTTTGTCCTTTTTTTTTTTACTTATTAAAATTCAGCAATGGAGAAAATGTTCGTAGTACAAGTCAGCCCAACACAAAACACGCGTTGCAGATGAAAAAAAAACATTTGAAAATAATTTCTTGGTTCTCTGCCTCCTTCCTCAGTCTCTGTTACAAGGTCACAAGACTCGCAACAGAACCTCGGTTTCTCGGGCAAAGAAAAGAGCATTTCTGATCAGATTTTCCATCCAAGGTCAGTTTTTCTCAGATTCAATTTTGTCATCTGGGTCCCTGCATTGCTTGTATTTGATTCTTCTTACATGCATTGCGTTTTATTTTTTATTTTCCCTTTGTATAAAAGAGAGTGCTTTTATTTTTGGGTAAAAAAAGGAGAGAAGCTAGATCTTTTTATCGAAAAGGTGAAAAATGCCAACTTTTTGTATAGTATCATAAAAGGTATGTGTTTTTTGGTTATTGATGATTGATTGGTCATTCATTTTGCAGGGATGTTTTAGGTCCTTTGAGTTTGAGCTGCATTTGCTGTTCTCTATTGTTAAAGTCCTTCTCTTTGATCTCTCTCACTTCACTGTGATCCATCAAACCCTCTCTTAGATTCTTTTTCTTGTTAGGTTGATTATCCAAAGCAAATCCCATTTCTGAAACCCCAAATAAACCAGAATGTCATAGGAAATCCAGTTCAACCCAACTACCTAAATCTATTTTACTGTTTATTGACCACCCAAATTATAGATTCCTAATCTCCTATTCTAGAGGAAATCGCTTCCTGTAGTCTCAAATGTTGTTTAAATTGTGGTTCAAGAGAAAGGGATTCATGCTTCTTTAACATCACTGTTCCATTGAGATCACCCAAGTCTCCAAATTTTGTCAATTTAGATCAACCCATCTCCTCAAATTTTCTGAAAATGTCAGCTTCCAATTTAAGGACACCTTTAAACCCTCCATCATCAGTATCCTCATCTTCATTGAAGCTTCCTGATTTCAAACAATCTGTGAAGCTGAAGTATGTGAAGCTTGGCTACCATTACCTCATCACCCATGGGATGTACCTGTTCCTATCCCCTCTGTTTGTTCTTACTGTGGCACAGCTCTCTACATTTTCACTCCAAGATCTCCATGACCTTTGGGACCATCTCAGGTTCAATCTCATATCTGTTGTCCTTTGCTCAACTCTTTTGGTCTTCTTATTGACCCTTTATTTCCTTACTCGTCCACGCCCCGTTTACCTTGTTGATTTCTCATGCTATAAGCCGGAGGATGCCCGAAAATGCCCGAGACAAATATTCATGGATAGGTCTCATTTTATAGGAACATTCACTGGGGAGAACCTCGAGTTTCAACGAAAAATTCTTGAGAGATCAGGTCTTGGGGAGTCAACCTACCTCCCTGAAGCTGTTATACAGGTTCCTCCTAATCCATGTATGGCAGAGGCCAGAAAAGAAGCTGAGATGGTAATGTTTGGTGCCCTTGATCAGCTCTTCGAGAAAACTTCTATAAAACCGAAAGACATTGGTATTCTGATTGTAAATTGTAGCTTGTTTAATCCAACACCGTCTTTGTCGGCTATGGTTATCAATCATTATAAGCTACGAGGGAATATTATTAGTTATAATCTTGGTGGGATGGGATGTAGTGCTGGCTTGATCTCGATTGATCTTGCTAAAGATCTTCTTCGAGTCCACCCCAATACCTATGCTTTGGTCATTAGCATGGAAAACATCACTTTGAATTGGTATTTTGGGAATGATAGATCAATGCTTGTTTCAAACTGCTTGTTTAGAATGGGAGGAGCTGCAATATTGCTTTCAAACAATGGGTCTGACAGACGTCGATCCAAGTACCAACTGGTTCATACTGTTCGAACCCACAAAGGTGCCGATGACAAGTGCTTCTCATGTGTAACCCAAAAAGAGGATTTTGCAGGGAAAATTGGAGTTTCTCTGTCAAAAGATCTTATGGCAGTTGCTGGAGATGCTTTGAAGACCAACATCACTACCTTGGGTCCTCTTGTGTTACCTATGTCTGAACAGTTGCTCTTCTTTGCCACACTTGTTGGGAGAAAGCTTTTCAAGATGAAGGTGAAGCCTTACATCCCTGATTTTAAATTAGCTTTTGAACATTTCTGCATTCATGCCGGAGGAAGAGCTGTGCTGGATGAATTGGAGAAGAACTTGCAGCTTTCGGATCGCCACATGGAGCCGTCAAGGATGACACTTTACAGATTTGGCAACACTTCAAGCAGCTCTCTTTGGTATGAATTGGCTTATACAGAAGCCAAGGGGAGGATGAAGAAGGGAGACAGAACTTGGCAGATTGCGTTCGGGTCTGGCTTCAAGTGCAACAGTGCAGTTTGGAAGGCTTTGAGAACTGTGAATCCAACAAAAGAGAAGAATCCATGGATGGATGAGATCCACCAGTTCCCAGTGGATGTTCCGAAGGTCTCAGCCCTCTAATTCCAGTGGCAGTTTCCCATTTCTTCTAGCAATATAAAATATATTAGGGGTAGCTAGTTTTCTGTTTCACTGCTACAATCTTCATGTTTGGCTCTAATGGAGTTCCTGTTTGGCTTTAGTTATTAGGAGAGGAAATAGATGGTGTTAGTGTATGGTTTACAGTGTATCCATGTGGTTTTGACTTGTGATTATATGCCTAATTAATCGACTGTTTGTTTTATTATGGTATTTGTCTTGTAGGTTTGAGTGTTTTAAGCTGTTTGTTGATCCATAAACTGGGATTAATAATATCCAATGAGAGGGATTATTCCTAATCATCATATATTCTTCTTGGGTTGATAGATGTTTCTTGGCTCCTGCCTACATTTTCCTCTGCTACCTATGTTTTGTGGATCCATTAACTGAGCTCATGTCACGAGAGATTTGTCTCCATATTAGACACTTCTTTGACAGACACAATAACAACTAAATTCTTTTTGTTTTTTTATACATCACTATAAATTGTGTGTTACACACGCCTTTGATAGTTCCCCACATAGTTGGAGCCAAACTATAATTTTCTAGTTTAATACGCTTGTGTTATCTTTCACTTCATGTATAATATTTTAGTTTTTTAAAGTACTCATAATTAAGTACAAAGATGACACTGTGAGAGTCCAAATAGTCTTGCCTTTAGAAAATAAAGTGTTACGTGAGGCCTCAAACCTTTATAGTTTTATAAAGATAAACTTTATTGTCTTTGTTTTTCACATTTGGATTTCATATAGTTTTCGTACTCTTTTGTACTCTTTTACAGTGCTTCTATTTTATAGAGCATGTGCTTCAACAACAACAAAAAAACGTTACATGAACTGTTTTCATTCTTTTGTAAGTGCCTCGATGAAAGAGTTACATGGTTTCTGACTTAGATGGAGCCTTTTCTTCTCTTTATTTTTTGTCGGAAAACATTGCAACCATTTACCATTGGAAGGGTTAGTGATTTTCAACATGACACTACTCAAATATGTTGCGAAATTAACAAAATTGAAGAATTAGACAACAGATTAGGCTCGCATCGATCACAAATAACCTAACTATGACACTACGAATCTCTTCAACTAAATTTCTAATGAAAAAAAAAAAAAAAACGAACGAGTGCAATTATCTTATTTTCTCCAACTTTTGAGGATTGGGAAGAAACGGAAAAACAAAGAAAAGACTTTTATTTAATAACCATAACACACCAAACAAAGCACCTCTAATTTCTACACTCTAACCACTACCAAAGAAATGAAAAAATATATTCTTTGATTGTTCCCAATAGAAGTAAAGGTATGCCAACCCAAAAAGGACATTATCAATGAATAAAATGTATCTGAAAATGTACACAGGAGTTCCATTTTCCCACGAGGAGTTGACAATACATGGAAACCACAAGAATACTAGTCCTTGGTGGACTTGTTGATGAGAGACTTGTGAATGTGAGGGATCACGCCACCACCGGCTATTGTTCCTTTGATCAGGGTGTCGAGTTCTTCGTCACCACGAATTGCAAGCTGCAAGTGTCTGGGTGTTATACGCTTCACCTTTAAATCTTTGCTTGCATTACCTGCCAGCTCCAACACTTCTGCAGTCAGATACTCCAAGATAGCGGCAGAGTACACAGCAGCTGTTGCACCAACTCTTCCATTAGCTGAAACCCTTGACTTCAAAAGACGGTGAATTCGACCAACTGGGAACTGCAAGAATACGTATTCAAATATCAGAGACAGGGAACAAAGTGGGCATATATACCCAAAAACAACTAAATAAAATCCATTGTGAATGGGAGGAATTAAAGAACTACAAAAACATCTAAAAGAACCAATTTATCAACCCGTGGAAAGTCCACAATACACTCATGCTTAAACACAAGTTCATGAGACTATACTTGAAACCCAAATTATCATCTAGGGTAATTAATTTACAGCAGCACCTCACCCAGGTTAATGACACATCTGATTAAATTGATCTCATCATTAAAAAGAAAGGCATTGCAGGATAGATGGAACACAGGGACCAAGGTTCCAATTGCGGACTCAAGATAATGAATAAACAATGAACATAGATGACCCGATATCAAATCGTCCTTTTATATGTTTTGGTCATAAATGTGATTGGACTAGGGCAACTACTAGATAAAGAATACATCAGCAGAGTAAGTTAACAAGTCTTTTATTGATTCCCCTTATACCCATCTAAGTTGGGTAAGCTATTCCTTCACCACTCTGGGTCACTTTCTTTAAAGGAGCCCAACCTTCACTCACATACAAAGAAAATATCCTAATCTAAGTTTAGTAGACCAGGATTTGACAGCAATGTTGATGCCTAACCTTCTTGACCAATTATAACCTTATCAAGTTGGAAGCTATAATTTCTAAAACAGCTGCAGTGAATACTATGCTCTGTTGCTTAACAGAAAAACTAAACAAACAAACTTCGTGAAAGAGAACTGTAAAATCTGTGTGCCAAGGCAGAAAAGTACTGAACCAAAAATCAGCTGAGACAACTATTTACCTATATATTTGATGCTTATCTGCCTACAGTTAGATGCACAGAGAAAACTCAAATTTGCAGATCTTAAAGCACTAAACATAACATGTGAGGGGGCAGGTAAATAAGAAAAACCAAAGCACAGCAGAAAGTAGCACGCCAGTGCAATTTTGTCCTCTCCATTACCATGATAGACCTCTTCTTCATGCCAAGCTCAGTACCATGATAATCCATCTATTCCCATGTAATTGAAATCCTATGAATTTGAAATTCAGTTACTTCTACAGCACGCAAACTAATCATAACTGACCACAATTATCCCATGTATCCCGTCAAGCACAATTTAGCAGATTGCTCTGAGCTAGTGAGCTCTGAAATTACGAAATCTCCACGACCCAACTATTCATTCTCTCTTTTTTTCTTCTATTTCATTAATAATTTAGATTTTTCCAACCATAATTCTAATTCTATCCATAATAATTCGTATACACACCAAGAACCAACACAAATGAGAACACGCATTTTCTAAACAGAGCATATTTTGAAAAACGAAGATTTACCGATGAATGAAACACGAAGGAAAATCAACGAAATCGAACTGAAAACAAATATAGATGAAGAGAGAGAGAGAGAGAGAGAGAGAGAGAGAGATAATTGTACCTGAAGGCCAGCTCGAGAAGAACGAGAGACAGGTTTCTTCTTGTCCTTGTCTTTGTCTTTGTTGATGGCTGGGCTTTTGCCCATTATCAAACCCTTCGCGCCTTTACCTGACATTTCTTTTTCTCGATAAATTGAATGAAACTGTGAATAACTCAATTTTGCTTTCGAGACAGCAGCAAAAAGCCCAAAACGCGAACGCAGATAAAAACAGAGAGAATTTGCAGATGGGGGTCGAGAAAGATCGAGTCTTTTTTAGATTTCAGAGACTGGAGAGAGAGAGAGTCTGGCTATTTATAGGGAGCATTTTACCGCTTAAAATACCTACCGACTTATGTTTAATCACGAACAAACCACCTTCTTATTTGGATTTGGATCGGGTCTTTTGGTCTTTTTGATATGTGAGAACAATATGTACTGACTTTCAAAGAAAGTGGGTTTATAATCATTTTGGAAAATAATACATTGGTCTAGTGATTTTGCTTCTACAATGTTAGTTAGAAGAGGTTTCAAGTTATTCGAAATATTGGTATCGTAGTTAAAGCATTACACTTCTTGTTAATTTAATTTCTATTACAAAATGACAAGCTGAGAGGCATAAAATCATGCCTTAACTCTCACTTCTCGGAGTAGGTTAACTTGCTTATAAATTGATTCCATTCCATCATCACTATAGTACTATATCTTTATCCTATTGACATGTTTTATTTAATTAATTATGGGAGCATACCATTTTATTTTTATATATAGCTAGTTCATTCTTAATTATCAGATCATGATACGGGTGATTAAATATAAACACATGTATAAATCTGAGGCAAAGACGAATCGCTTTGCGTTGAAAAATATAACAAGTTTAGGAACTTGGGAGGTTATAGTACACATTTTCTTCAATTCTCTAGAAACACTTAATAGGAGCAAAATTCAACTACATACTAACCAACCATGCTGAAAGGTACACATACAATCAAACCAAACTAATTGACCTTCCATCCTCAAAGTTCTAGGAAAAAATATATATCAAAGGGGTCCCATGTCTCTTGATAAAACAATGTGTTGTCTTCTAATTCAAACCCTGCAAATGCAAAATTAAATCACAATTATTTGATCATTAAAAGCCACCAAGAAATACAAAACGAAAATCTAATGAGTTTGTCGATTAACACTGCATATTAATTTAAACATGTTGATTAACAATTTGACAACATAGCATTCAATACTTACTGTTGAAATTCAATGTTAACGAATTTAGCAGAAGAGTTGGCGATTGCGGCGAAGGCCGTGGTGGAGAGGGCCATGGTAGTATCTTTCCTTGAAGGCCGAGACACCGAAGAGAGAGCTCGATCCACAATCCTTATCTGAATCGTCTTCCCTGGAACGCAAGTTCCTAGCACCGGCGCACTAATGCACCTCACCAGATATTGCCTACCGCAGGCCGCACCATTGTCCCATATTCCCTCGCCGGCTGACCCAAACAGGTTGCTCGACGGAAACTGTGAGGGGTCGCTTCCCCTGCAAGCGGTGGCTGCATGCATGCAACGCAAGCTTATAGGTATTAATCAAATATCCATGTTAACAAAAATATATCGACAGCTTGAAACAATGAAGATTTTAAATCAAATATATTTGATAATTAAGAAAAATTATATTAAAGTTTCGAGTAAAATGTACTAAAAGAAAAAAAAAACTGAAAAAGATACTGTATGTAATAAAGATAAATTAGGGTTTTAGGTTTACGCAAATATGGGGGGCTGTAGTGGGCAGCAGAGCCAACATCAGCCTGAGAGGAACGAAAGAGCGCTGATAAAAAAAGGAAGAGAAACAGCCATGGAAGGGAGCTCGGAGAAGTTGACATGCCTGGATCAAAAAGTAAGAAGAAAATAATCTGATGGAATTAGTTAAACATTATATATATAAACAATATTAATTAAAGATTCATTCAAAGTCAAAGGTTTGAAAATTAGGTTAATTTTAACTTTGGGTGCAGGACAGTTACTTGGTAGCTCAGAGTAGGACACCGAAAAATAAAAATGTATGATCGTCTAAACAAGTAAAAACAGCAGAAAATATGTCCCCGTCCAGGGATGAGGTTGCCTCTCCTCCTCCTTAACTTTTTTTCATTAAAAAAAAACAGCAGAAACACAAACACAAACAGAAGTTAAAACAAAAAGGCAGATAGAAAGAGCAAGAAATAATAGATTAGTTAAGAAATCGGGTTTAGTGGTTTTGGTACGTAGGTAGGCTGATCAAATGAATCCAAAACCACCTTAAATAAGTGGAAGAAGAGTCCAAGAGGTGAGACGAGCAGCACAATCTTAAATTCTTAATTAACAGCATAAAAATATAGTACAAATCTCAGCCGTCCATTGTCTACTACTGGGCACCACACAGAAGAGTAGAGGATCCATGTACTTCCATGTGGACAAAGCTAGAGCTTAGCCGTCCCTCGCATTCTCTTTGCTTACAAAGTCATTCACTGGCCAAGGCAAGTCATGCTGGTTGGTTTGGTCGATGTTCGCCTTTTATTCCCCAACCATTTTCTAATTTTTTTATATATCTCTTTTAATCAATGAATGAAACCACTTATATTTGATTCTTTGGATATTACCAACGTATTTTCAATTTAACAACATTCCAATTTCTAATAAGAAGATGACACCCACAATAAAAATTAGTTTTAAATTAAATTATAATACTCGGTTCGTGGTTTAGGTATTATTCGGCTCAATTTTTCCATTGAAACTTTCGGTTTAGATTGGATCGGTATAAAATATAAATAAATAATTATCATACTAAACTGGATTATTCGTCTAATCGGTATTCGATTTTTCAGCACAAATACCCACCCCAGCTTTCCTTGTATGTATTATACAACGATCTAACGGTCTAGCATATTACAATGTATATAAGGGAACCAAATATTGTAATATTAAGTGAAGGAGATTGCAACGTACGTACCTGGGCAAGTGCTGTGCTCAGCAGCGAGAAGATGAATAGAGCCTGAAGGCTGATGCAGGCAATGTAGCTAGAGATGGAGGAATTTATAGATGAAAGAAATATAAAATCACATCTTCTGAATAAGGTAGGCAATTCATTTGGAACGTTTCCTTGCAAGGGAGGGACTTCTCAGATGTGTACGTTAACATTAAGATGCGTAGTTGTTTTAAAACGTAACTTGCTCATTAATTCTTTTTTATACGTCTAAACTAATAATGAATTCCGAATTTCCACACCAAATTTACTTTCTTTATTAGTGAAGTTGTATTAAGGGAAGGGTGATCCATTCAATGTACCTATGTATCTGAAAAAATCCCAACAAAGTTTTCTTATTTTATGCACTCTCTTTCGTTTTCATAAGTTTTTTTTAACTTAAAAGCAAAATGACAAATTTTTATGCCTTCTCACGGGGTCGATGAACATGGCGTACGTTTATTTGTACAAGTAGAAGCCAAAAAAAGATTCCAATTTCTATAATTACTCTAACAAACGAGCAAAGTTGTCTTTTTTGGATACAATCGATATTTGATATTGGGGAAGGTTGATATTGGGGAAGGGGGAATGAAACCTTGGACCCAAGAACCTAAGATCATGGGTAAATACTCTTAATCACTTGAATTATAAACCCCTTACTGAAAAAGTTGTCTATCAAATAAAAAATTAATGAAATTAGTTATAACATGAATTTGAACATAATGAAAAAAAGGATAGAGAGAAAAACACAAATAGAAAGGCACAAGGGGAAGGCCTTAATCCCATGAATTTAAACATAATAGAAAAAAAACACAACTAGAAAGGCGATTACCATTTCTCTTATAAGAGCATCTCTAAGGGAGATGTCAAATACCAAACATCAAATTTAAATTTAATGGTTGATGTGGCAATTTGAAATTTACACAGTTTTACACTCCATCGATATGTCAAATTAAATTATTATTTTATTACATTTTAGTGTTGATTTAAATTGAAAATAAATTGGAAAGAGAAAGAAGGAAAAAATTTATAACAGTCAAATCATTCAAGACAAAGAAGAAAAACATAAAAAAGAAAATAATAAATGAAAGTAAGGCAAGTTGCCTTAAAAAATAATAAAATATTCATTTGACATTTTACTTTTGGAATATCAAAAGTAACGGCTAAATCTTGGCCTTCATTCTATATCAGCTTCAACAATTCGGTTGGAGTGATGTAATATGATATTATTTATCTATCAGTTAAATGTCTATGTGACACTTTTGACATATCCACTTTTATTATCCTAATATTTGTTTTTTTTTTTAAGGAAAGAAGAGGAAGAGAGTAAATCACTTGCAACTCTTACCATAAATGAAAGGTTAATCCGCATCCCAACGAACGTGAGCCGCCATAATTTATGTTTCGGAGCTTTCAACAGATACAAAGTAAACAATAAAATTTGAAGTTGATGGTACCAGTTATCCGAAAATCTCTTTCTCTTTAATTGGATATTTGCATTGTGAAATAATCGTCTGCAATTTTGAAAGGAAAAAAAAAAAAAGAGAATCCATTTGGGTTGGAAGGCCGATTAAGTGCATTGGCAACCTTTATAAATGAAGGCACACCATAGCCTTCCATTTATTTTGTACTTTTGCAAATAGATACTCTCCAATTAATGTTTCTTGCATCTCCTCTGAATTCTCTGTTCACTTCCTGTTGATTTTTACTTCCACCAGCTTCTTTCTTTGCTCTCTCTCTGCAACTTTTCACAACGCTTAAATGTTTAGGTTGTGTTACTGTGATTCTTTATTCATTTTCTGCAAGTGAGCTCCCAAATTCTGTTCTTTCTTGAAATTCTTTGAGTTTGGAGAGTTGGGTTTGTGTTTTTCCTGATGGGTACTGCTTCTGCTGGGTACCCATCTGGAATTACTTCCCATTACCGTGGAAAGTTTGGGGCTTTTCCTCAAAAAGTCGAGTTCATTGGCTCTAATTTTCCACTCCATGTGGAATTTCCGAGAAGTAACTTGTACCCAAGTTCTGTTTCCACCACGACATCTAAGGTAATCACTGTTGCCTCCCTCATCTCTTGTGTATTTGCTTCAGAAACTGAGAAAAAGAAAGAGAAATAGCACCTGAACTAAATCTATGCTTTGTTTGAATGGGGTTAAATTATGTTTAAATTATGTTTAAATTTGTGAGGTGATGTGCTCTGTAAAGTTACAGGTCAATTCATTCAATTTGGTATCTATCTTGAATTGGGTGAGCGGCAATGTTTGTTTGTCACTATATTCGCTATTTTCAGTAACTATTTGTTTCTAAAACGGAAAAGCTTTATTGGTGAATGAGAACTTGGTTTCCAGGATGATGAGAGACAGAAAGGAAGAGGGGAAACTGCCATCATCATCAAATATTTTTCTTTTAAGTTAATTTATAGTCTACATCATGTCCCAAATGATTTTAGCACTAAGCGCACATAGAGGTTCATCTAGATTCTAGATTGATAAATCCCTTAAAAAGATAGAATGTTTATATTATCCACTCCTACAGAGGCAGTTAATACCTGTTTTTTTTTTTTTCATGATGTAGGAAATAGTGTGTCCAAAATGTTCTCTGCCTGATAGTGGCGAATTTTTCTCGGAAGAAGTCTCGACACCCATTCTTGATTCAGTTGAAAATCCTATCCACCTGAAGAACTTGTCTCTTAAAGTGAGTTTTGAGGCATTTACGTACTTTGCTTTTATGGTTATACTTAAGTTTACAGCTACTCACCACAGATCAATCAGTGCAGGAACTGAAACAGTTATCTGATGAAATCCGTTCAGAGTTGTCATCAATAATGTCAAAAACAAGAAAGTCTTTTAAAGCTAGCTTGGGAGTAGTAGAGTTGACAGTTGCCATGCACCATGTTTTCCATGCTCCTGTAGACAAGATACTATGGGATGTTGTAGAACAAGTAAGATCATAACGTCTATACCTTCTCCTTGTAGGGATGCCTAATTTTTGGAGAGATGGTGCTGAATATGGATCACTTATGGTATTGTTTCCATTTTGATGTTCAGAGTTAATACCAGAAAAACACATATAAAACAGGAAGCGAAGAAATCAATGGAAATCTTCAATTTATATTTAGTGATTGTATGATCTAAGTTCTAAAAAATTTCTCTTGTACTGGCAGACCTACGCGCATAAAATTCTAACAGGAAGACGGGACCTCATACATACAGTGCAACGAAATAATGGTCTTTCTGGTTCTACATCTCAATCCGAAAGTGAATATGATCCATTTGGGGCAGGGCATGGGTGCAGCAGTGTTTCTGCTGGACTTGGTGGGTGCCTGCTTCCATTCTGCTTCTTGTTCATTTTTTTCTTGTCACAAAATCACTTTCTTTGAGAAAAGTTCACGCTTTTATTCAACTTAACTTGCATTGAACACTTCTCTGGATATTCTGGTAATCATATATGTTCTTTTTATGTTGCGTTACATATTGATTTTCATGCTCGCGTCCAGCTTAATTTGCATTTTACACTTTCCTGAGTTTATGTAGCTCATGATAGTATGTTCTTTCCTTTCAGTTTTTTTTTTTTTTGCAGTTAATTTCAGATTTGTTTATTATGCTTGTTGTGCCGTTAGCATATACGAGAAAATCTTTCAAGTTTGGTCAGCTAACTTAGATTTACAACTTTATTATTTTTTAACTGGACTGCAATTTATAATCTTTACAGGCATGGCAATTGCACGGGATATTAAAGGAAAGCGGGAACGTGTTGTCGCAGTCATCAGCAATGGGTCAACAGTAGCTGGTCAGGTCTACGAGGCAATGGGTAATGCAGGTTATTTGGACTCAAATATGATAGTTATTTTAAATGACAGCAGGCACTCTTTACACCCAATGATTGAGGAGGGCCCCAAGACAGCCATTAATGCTCTGTCTAGTACCCTAAGCAAGCTCCAGTCCAGTAAATCATTTCGGAAGTTTAGAGAAGTTGCTAAGGTATTTCCTTGGTTTTATGATCATACCTCTAGGACTAGAAGATTTTATGACACTGAAGCGTTATTTTGAGGACTTTCATAAATATTTAGCTGTATTGGAATTATTGAAGTCCAGAGAACAGAGATATTTAAAAAATATATTTAAAAAATATTTAAGATTTTGGGCAATATTTTAGACAACCTGACCAGAGCATGCAGAAGTTATTTGATTTTGTGTGCCCTGCATCTAAGAGAAGAACGTAGTTGGCTCTGGGGATTTTGAGATATCAAACATTTTCTGTTGCTTATGGTTTGCTGAAGTATTTATTTCTCTCCCACCCTTTTTTTTTTTCAGAGTGTTACTAAAAGAATTGGTGGAGGTATGCATGAATTGGCAGCTAAAGTTGATGAGTATGCACGTGGTATGGTCGGTCCACTAGGATCAACTCTTTTTGAAGAGCTTGGATTGTATTACATTGGCCCTGTTGATGGACACAACATTGAAGACCTGATTTGCGTTCTACAGCAAGTGGCATCTCTGAATTCAATGGGTCCTGTTTTGGTCCATGTGATAACAGAAGAAAATCAGGGACTGGAAAACAACCCAAAGAGTGGGGTGGCATACGGGCAGCAGGACGGTACGTCTCTCATTTCCTTCTCTGATGTTCATTTCATATTCAGTGCAAAGTTCTGCAGTAACTTTTTGGATTCATGAGTTGATTTAGGTGTGATGTACCCAAACTCATCCCATGTTAGTTGGTTTTATATTTCATCTAAGGCTGGCCTTGGTTCAGGCCTTTAGTGAGTATAAGAAATTTCCAACTACAAAGATTAGTTCCCTTTATCTCTCTGGTTTCCTGGCCTGACTCTCTCCTTTTTGTAGAGGATAAAAAGCCAAGTTGAATTTATACATATGTTGTTTTACATTCCAAACCTGCAGGTTTGAGTAATTCTGATGATTTACCGTCCAAAGTTCGCCCTAGAACTTATAGTGACTGCTTTATGGAGGCTTTGGTTATGGAGGCAGAGAAAGACAAATATATTGTGACTGTTCATGCAGGAATGCATATGGAATCATCATTTCACCTATTCCGTGAAAGATTTCCTGACAAATTTTTTGATGTGGGAATGGCTGAGCAACATGCAGTTACTTTTTCTGCTGGTTTGTCACGTGGAGGATTAAAGCCATTTTGCATAATTCCTTCTGCATTTCTACAGAGAGCTTATGATCAGGTCTGTTTGATTGATCCCTTCCGCTGGTTGGTAGTAATCATATGTCTAACAAAATATTATTATTAGTGTCTTTATTTTGAGGAAAATGTTATTAAGTTTATTTTCTTATGGCCTCTCTAGGTGGTTCATGATGTAGATCGGCAAAGAATTCCAGTGCGTTTTGTCATTACAAGTGCAGGATTGGTTGGATCTGATGGTCCCTTGCAGTGTGGGGCATTTGATATAACATTTATGTCATGCTTACCAAATATGATTGTCATGGCACCGTCCAATGAGGTTGAGCTTGCCAACATGGTGGCCACTGCAGCCTACATTGATGATCGTCCAGTTTGCTTCCGATATCCTAGGGGAGCCTTAGTTGGGATGGAACATTCTATATGCAGTGGGAACCCCATTGAGGTAATTGTTGCTATTTGTCCATTGCTTAGAAATAAGCGTACCATCATTACTAATAGGAATATTTAAAAGATAAAACTTGGTACATTTTCATATTACCTTCATTCTTTTCACTTAGTAATATTAGACGACTTAACTTGTTCTTATGTCTTTATATTGACTGCTTTGCACTGCTGAGCAGATTGGAAAAGGGAAAATTCTCACGGAGGGTAAAGATGTGGCATTGCTTGGATATGGATCAATGGTTCGGAATTGCCTTAAGGCTCGATCTCTTCTTTCAAAGCTTGGCATTGAGGTAACAGTTGCTGATGCAAGGTTCTGCAAGCCCTTAGATATCAACCTTCTTAGGCAGCTTTGTCGAAACCACTCATTTCTAATCACGGTCGAGGAAGGCTCTATTGGAGGATTTGGATCCCATGTTGCGCAGTTCTTTGCGCTTGATGGACAGCTTGATGGAAGCATCAAGGTAATATCTATTTTCAGCAGCATGGTATGCAGCTTCCTTTGGAATTTTCTACAAATATATCTTACGCTGTTTCCGTTCGATAATAATTGTCAAAGGAATACTTAATGTGAACCCATTTTGACTTAAATTCTTCCTTTCTCTGTCTGAAAACGACTTTCCAGTGGCGACCAATTGTTTTACCGGACAACTACATTGAGCATGCATCCCCAAACGAACAGCTAGCTATTGCCGGGCTGACCGGACATCACATAGCTGCAACAGCATTAAGTCTGCTTGGCCGAAATCGTGAAGCCCTCCACTTAATGTGCTAAGCACCTGCACTTCTCTGCCGTTTGCACTGAGACTCTGCTGGTTAGCAGAAGAAAGGGAAAGACAGAAGCTCAAGCAGCCTTAATTCTACCAATATTTAGGAAATTTTTACCTGTACCTATTTGTACATAAGTGCTTCTCACAAGTTTATGATATAATTGTACAGCGGCAATGTCACAATGGAAATGCGTGTTTGCTGATATGCATTGAGAGTTAAACTCTTCAGCCCAACTAAATATTTTAGAAATTTAATATCATTTTCTTATATCTACTGTAATAATTTGAAGATTTGCAATCATAGCTTAACAAAAGCTAAAGGCCGGAGGATGGGTGGAGATTAGATTAGGGTGTAATCGTCAATGCTATAGTAATTGTATATTTATTAATAAAATCATCACTCGTCTATATATGTTATAACAGATGGATTAGTAATACCATGACAGTGGTACATACCACGAACCCACAAAATAAAACTCTCGAATTTAGTTTTAAATGGTCCCAAAAGAGGCGATATGCATTTGTTTGTTTTTATTTTTTTAATATAACTTAGGTGCAAAGGGGAAGTGGGGACAGACTCACTGCCATGACTAATTAGTTTAACAAACGTATAATGCAAATGCGTTTGTTTGTTACAAAGAGTGATTCAATTTTTATGTAGATCTCCATAAAATTCGCATGAATTTCCCATTATTGTATACAAATTGCTAAAGCGTTTGTTTGTTATATAGAGTGATTCAATTTTAATGTAGATCTCCGTAAGATTCGCATGAATTTCTCATCATTATATATACATTGCTAAAGCTAAATGAGGTTAGACCTAACACGTGTGTGATGTAGTCTATATATGTTCTTGAGTGGCTAGTTTTTTCTTTTCTTCCTCTTTTGGTAGCATAGTGAAGTCCATTGGCTACAGTTACATCCTTGACCCTTTCCCACCTAACAAAATTACCCAAAGTGCTATTTTTGTATGTTGATATTCTCCATAAATTAGGTCATATGAATGACAAAGACTCCACTCCTTGAATACTGTATTAGCAAAGTGACCTGAAATCCAGAAGATTCCAACCTATTACTCACACTGCAGAGCGTATATGTCTACACTGTTGGGACTTGCATATTTTAAATATGATTGTTCCCACTTGAATAAGTTCTTCTTCTTGATCATTGTGCATATTAAGTACGGTAACTGTTCTCAAGCGTGACTCGAGTGATTGAATTTGAGCCCTCCATTACAGTCCTATAAAGTTTGAGTCTCAATATTTATAAGTCTACCGACAGTGCCAAGACATTAGTTAATTGAAATAGTTCAGTTGAAGCGGACTTCCAAACGGGTGCTTATGACATAAGACTACAAATTTGGACATTATTAAGTTGATTTTTGCATGAATGCACACGGTGTAAATTTCAATCTTATAACGTAAGTTTGGCAAAAAAACATTACTCCGTAAGTGAGGTTATATTTTTAAGTGTTACTAAATTAGTGACAATATTAGTGGGACTTAAACATAGGTCACTGTCAGTTTGGGTGGGAAAATCTGGGCCGATTACCATGCATATATTGCATACCCAGTCAGTAAAAAGTAAACCCAAAAGACCAGCTAACCTCAAGCTCACCTCAGCTCACCTCAGCTGAGCTCCTCAGCTGAGCTCACCCACATGGCAATAGCTGCCAGGCATTCTCAGCCGCAGGGTGTGTTTACCCTCACCTTTTGGCAAACAATAATAAGATAATTTCAGGCTGCGGATGGTTTAGGTATAAATAAAGAGAAGAAAACGACATCACCACCATTAATCAACGACACTCAATTTTCGCGCTGACTATTTAAGCGGCTGCGTGGGGGCATCCGGTGTGGGGCCCATCCCTGCCCTCCAAATCAACGCAGAGTTCAGTGAGAGGTTGCCCACGTTCTTCAGCAATTCATGCTCACCTCAAAAACTAAATTAGTATTATTACTTTGTTCTTATTCTATTTTTATTCTCATTTCTTTGTTTGGGTGGTTGGTGATTTAGTCGACCAACATAACCACGTGTTGGTGTTTTCATTCGTGACGAGACGACAGATTCTTCATTTCCATCGTGATATTTTTAGGCAGGAGGACTATCAATTCACGTACATGTATTCATTTTATTAGTATTGGATTCGAGATTTATGATTTATGATATTTAATTATTTCGCTCACTTATATTATAACACATATATTAGTAATCACACCTAAATATTTTTCATTTATGACAAGATTCTCTAAGATGCATGCTAACTAGCTAACAAATCATTCAGTGAATGTTACATGAAAACAATCCGAACTCTAGCCTTCTTCTTTCTTAAGAAAGAAGATTTTAAAATTCCAAACTTGTTGTGTTATACTAAAAATGTACGCAGAAGATGGTTGAGCCATAATTTAATTATTAATATTATACTTATGTTAGAACATGTGTACTAATTTATTAATATTATACTTGAAATTCATAAGTTCATAACATATCAATCATATTGTGCACTTATATTGTAACACATGAAGTGGCAATATCACTTGGCGACTTGATAATCACGCTTAAATATTTTCTATTCATGACAAGATATTGACGTGTATAGCTGCAAACAAATGTCGCGTGGAAAAGTTTTGTGCCCTTGTTAATATTACATGACAACAATCCAAACTCTGGCCTTCCCCTTTCTTTAAAAGAAAGGGTTTAGAGAGGTTGCAAACTTAAATAGGCTATAATTCCAAACTTTGCAATATTAAAATGTGTGTAGATGATGGTTGAGCCATACTTTAATTGCGGTTCACACTTCTCTAAATAACATGAAGAATTGAAGATGATCGATCCGAGAGCCGTGTACAGTACAGTATGGTACAGAAAATCCAATGCACGCGAAGACAGCAAAAGTACAGAACACAAAACGCAAAACAGAAATATAAGTTTGCAAATCATCCATGAAAGCCATCGGCCATCCACCAATGAGGGCCCTTCACGTAAGCATGCCTCTCCCACATTAAAATCAGGCCCCACTAAACCCGGGTGAACCGATATTTAAGTACAATCCCCTGCTTCTCCCTCCGCAACTCTCTCCCTCTTGAATCAGGAGAAACCGAACAGTTAATTTGAGGGTGGAGAGAAAAAAAAAAGAAAGACCCAGACAGACAAAAGAAAGCTAATAATAAAAGAAACTTAACAGAGAGATTGAGGAGGGAGAGGGCGAGATTGTCCCTTGACCCCTTAAAAAGAGTCTGTGACTTCCGGCAACCTCCCCTGCCCGAATAACTCACTCTTCAGGGGCCGGCAACGTCCTCCATTTCTTGTTACTTGTAAACCCTCTTCATCGTCGTTCCGGTGCGTGGGCCCCACCATTTGTCTTCCCATGCATGCTTTGGGTTTTGCAAGTTTGAGAAAAATAAAAAATAAAACTACATTTCTTGTATTTTAACTTGATTGCGTTGGTTGCCCTGTGTACCATCTCTCTGACAGAAGCGGAGCAGTGTTGGTAACAAGTTGATTTTGGGGATTTCTGGTTTACATTGCATGTTGCTGTTGTTGTTGATGCTTGTGTTTGTATTATATGAAAAATACTTAACTATTTGAATTTTGATTCACATGCATCCCATTATTTGTACAGTCTTCTTCTTTATAGAAAATTATTGAAGCTTTTGGAATTCTATTTTTGGTTTCTTTCACAGTTTTGTCATATGAAGCTCTCACACACTATAGCAAGATTTATTATTATATTTTTCACCTAATGGTATTCATGTGACTTGCCAATCAAAGATACTTGCATGTAATGCAGTATAAATTTGAACCTAACCCATATTGCTAATTTCTTCCACCAGCGGCAATGGACAGCATCAGAAGTCCATTCAAGGGAATAATCCAAGACGTCAAAGGAAGAGCAGCGTGCTACAAGGAAGACTGGATTGGAGGACTTTGCTCTGGTGTAAGGTAAAAATCACCATGTTCTCTTTCTGGGATTCCATAACCTTGATTAGTTGATTCATAATCTTCTTCATTCGTTTCAGGATTTTAGCTCCAACTTTCTACATTTTCTTTGCTTCTGCACTTCCTGTTATCGCCTTTGGGGAGCAATTGAGTAGGGATACAGGTATATCATCTGTTCCTTGTGGACTTAATCTTAAAAAGCTTAATTTTTGGAAAAAAGAGTTGAAGAGGTGCTTGGTAACTATTGGTGATAAGAACTTAGTACCTAACGCTTTGTATCCATTTATAATTCTTGCTTTTTCTAGTTGTGGATTTTAATGGAGGAAGCCTGAAATTTATGTTTGTATGATGGTAGATGGAACCTTAAGCACAGTGGAAACTTTGGCTTCCACTGCTCTATGTGGTATCATCCAATCATTATTTGGTGGGCAGCCTTTGCTGGTCTTAGGAGTTGCTGAACCCACTGTCATAATGTATAATTATTTATACACTTTCAGTAAGGGAAGACCAGAGTTGGGGACCAAACTGTTTCTAGCTTGGGCTGGCTGGTATGGGAATTAATCTCATCTTTTTTCCAGATTGCCAATGTTTCCTTTGTACTATGAGTATTATGAGTCAGAAAATAGATGTTAATGACTTTTGTGTTTGCTTATGTTACAGGGTTTGTGTCTGGACATCCCTGTTGCTCATTCTTCTGGCAATTTTCAATGCATGTAACATCATATCCAGATTTACTAGGATTGCAGGGGAACTTTTCGGCATGTTGATCTCGGTTCTTTTTATTCAAGAGGCCATCAAGGTTTGCATAGAATTTCTTGACAAAACAAAACAAAACAAATTTCATCAGTTCTAGTGGATTGATTTTAACCCAAGTAAATGCTCATTGGCAGGGAGTAATTTCTGAATTCAGTATTCCGAAAGCTGAAAATCCAAAGCTGGAGGAGTTTCAATTCCAATGGCTCTACACCAATGGGTTGCTTGCTGTCATTTTCTGCTTCGGTGTCATTTCCACTTCCCTTAAGAGCAGAAAAGCAAGATCATGTTGGTATGGCACAGGTAATGAATTGAATTATTTTTTTATAGTGATTTTATAATTTTATGAAATATTATTCTGTTGCACCAGATCTGGTTTTGGCTATTCTTATTTGGCTCTTTTCGGGTGGTGGATACAGGGTGGCTCCGAAGTTTTATTGCAGATTATGGGGTTCCCCTAATGGTCTTGGTGTGGACAGCATTGTCTTATGCTGTACCTGGTAATGTTCCACATGGAGTTCCTAGGAGGCTTGTTTGTCCATTTCCCTGGGACTCTGCATCACTGTACCATTGGACCGTCGTCAAGGTATAATTAGTTCTCTGATGGGTAAATTGTACATTTAAGCCTTTTGCCTTTAACTGGGATCAATATGGCTAATATAAAACATAATCTCTAAGCCTGTCCATTTCCCATATTTAAATTGCAGGATATGCCAAATGTCCCAGTCTTGTACATCTTTGCTGCCTTCATACCAGCTGTGATGATAGCAGGCCTGTACTTCTTTGACCACAGTGTAGCTTCTCAGCTGGCACAACAGAAGGAGTTTAATCTTCAAAAACCACCCGCTTATCACTACGATATGCTACTGCTGGGAATAATGGTATGTTTTCCGACTTTAATCTTTTTCTTCTATCTCTTGTTTTGTAATATATGTTTCTATCTAACCATGCTGTTATATTTTCATTGCTACAGACATTGATTTGTGGGTTGCTTGGGCTTCCTCCTTCAAATGGTGTTCTTCCACAGTCCCCCATGCACACTAAGAGCCTTGCTGTTCTAAGGAGGCAGGTAAGCTTAGGGTATCATATAGGATTTCTCTTGATTGGTAGTGTTAGTGCCATTTGTTTACACAATAGGACCGATCTGCAGGTGATTCGAAAGAAGATGGTAAAGAGTGCCAAGGAATGCATTAAACTAAAGGCAACCAACTCGGAGATGTTTGGAAGGATGGAAGCTGTGTTCATAGAAATGGACGGCGGCTCTCCTCCAAATGTAAGTGCTCAAGGCAGATACATATATATATATATATATATATATATATATATCACTAATCGTCCATCATTTGTGCTAGTGTATTGTCTAATCAGAGTTGGGTTTTGTCTTCCAGCCTAAGGAGTTGCATAACTTAAAGGAGGCTGTAATGAAATCTGATGATGGGGGAGATTTGAAGGGAAAATTTGATCCAGAGAAACACATTGATGCTCATTTGCCTGTTCGGGTTAATGAGCAAAGAGTGAGTAACCTGTTGCAGTCACTCCTTGTGGGCGGCTCAGTATTTGCAATCTTTGTAATAAAAAAGATACCAACCTCAGTTCTTTGGGGATACTTTGCCTACATGGCGATAGATAGTCTGCCCGGGAATCAGTTCTGGGAGAGGATCTTGCTGCTCTTCATCAGCCCTAGCCGGCGTTACAAGTAAGTCAGTTTAATAGTGGTTTAGAAGTTTTATTAAACTTCGAATCATAATCTTGACTCATCTTTAATTTCTGTCATTTTTCTTGGACAGAGTCTTGGAGGGTTCTCATGCTTCATTTGTGGAGTTAGTACCATTCAAGTACATTGTTGCGTTTACGCTCTTCCAACTCGTATATTTTCTGATATGCTTTGGGGTGACATGGATACCTATAGCTGGAATATTGTTCCCACTGCCATTCTTCATTCTCATAAGCATAAGGGAACATGTGCTACCCAAGTTCTTTCATCCTGCCCATCTACAAGAACTGGATTCTTGTGAGTGGGAGGAAGTTCCCGGTGCTCCACAAGTATGTCTCGTTTCCTTTCATTGCTAATTAATTTGCAGAATGAATGTTTTGTTTTGGTTATTTTGATAAATGTATTTGAAGGATTTTAATTCATGGTCTATTGCACACGGTGTGAGCAGGAAAAAGTACCACCTGAACCCGGTAACGATGAGGGCGCAGACTATGATGGTGAGATATTAGATGAGATGACAACAAGCAGAGGTGAACTAAAGCTTAGAACCAGCTTCAGTAGTGAAGACAGGTTCTCTCATGTAAGACTGTTAGAGAATGACCTCAATGCTTCTTTCCATATAATAACTCCTTAAAGTCAACTCTGTTTGTATCTACCAATATCCTATATTATAAAACTTACCTCTACAGAGATGAATAAACAATTTGATTACAAGTTATCAATCGGTTCAACGCCATATTTACATGCAAATTTGTGCAGGTGCACCCGGAAGATGGCCAAATATGATGAGACAGTGGATGCTAATCAAATTATAGATTGATTGAGATCTAATCTTGTGCTTTTCATGATGAGAAAAATGATGGTTAAGCTCCTCAGCAGAGGATTGTTGAAGGACAAGGATGCCTAGCTTGAAAAAGACAAGTTATGGATTGAGCAAAGCACATACAGAAAGTTATTTTTTTAAGGCAAAATTAAGGGACAAGGAGTAGGGAAGAGGGGATAACAAGGGGTGTAATTTTTTTTCTCTTCTTTTTGATGGAAGCCAAAGGGTGTATTAGAATTTTCACTTCTATTGGTTTTCCATTTTACAAATCTTTGTAGTTAAACCACAAGTCCAGATATTTGCAGTGTGTTCGAGTTAAACTGAACCCGGTTAGAAGCGCAATACTTCATGGATTTACCTGATACAAGGTTTTGACCAAAAAAAAAACCTGATATAAGGTTTGATTTGTATGAACACTAAATTATATATCAGCTTTTGTTACAAAATTATAACAGAAATGTGCCTACCTAAGAAACTACATCCAGAAAATATTATGAATATTACTCTAGGGAATGACAGTTATAAGCATGTCATCTGCTAAAACCTCCATCCCATTTCTGGCCTTTTGCATCATCAAATCCCAGCATCACCAACAACAAGAAGATGGTCACCATCTCTAACAAGCTGTATATCTTCAATTTCAGCTCCTTCTTTGGTTAAGACTTTGGTGGGACTAAACTGAAATTTTTTGGCACCAATGTCAAGTAGTTCTTGAAGGGACTCTGGAAGAAGCACAAGCTTTGTAGCAGTTTCACCTTTTTCCGGGCAGCTAAGAATCACTCTGGCTGGATAGCTTATCTTACTTCGCGTACTGGGAAAAATGCCTGAAGATGTAGCAAAGTCTTTCTCTCTCTCACCTGCATGTTTTGAAATTAACCTTGTCAAAACTTGGACACAATGAAATCAAAGTTCTTAATTGCTTTTCCTTTGTACCATTAACTCTCAGTCTCAAAATTTCATCACCAAGTGTTCCAAGTTCAAGGTTCAGTAACAGGCCGCTACTTCTAGTAGGTCGAGTACTAATGCACTCATGCATTCACGTACTCAGTGAGAGAGTTTGCAAAGAGAAGAAAAATGGAATTTAGAGCATCATCCGCCAAAGAAATTACAGAGAAAAGTGAGATATATGTGTACCAGTATTGGCAGCTGACATGATCCCAAAAAGCGAATTACGGAAGTTTTTAGCTCTTCTCCAAGTATTTTCCGTTGATGATATTTCAGAGCTGGATGGCCTACTATCCCGGGCATAGGGAGGTAAGACGGGCTCACTCCGGAACTTCCCATGGTGTGGTAGCACAGGATCTTTTGCCATTGAAACAATAGTTGGTTTCTTAATCTCTGATTTCTTCTGAATCAATTCTATTATTTCTTCATGTCCCTGATGCTCTGCCAAACCCTTAGGATTCCATCCGTAGCTATCCGGCTTGTCAGCATCCGCTCCTTTTTCTAAGAGGAACTTAACTATCTCAACATTTCCTTCACATACTGCTGTGTGAAGTGCTGTAGTCCCATTGCTCTTGGGCAGCGTTACATCACCTCTATGTTTGGCTATGTCTTTAAGAAGCTGTAAGTTGTTTTGCTCAACAGCTGCACAAGCAAAACTACCCACATTGCCAGAAGTTATATCTGCTCCATTGTCTAAAAGAAGTTTGATCAAAGATTCATGTTTCCCTGATATTGCTTCCCACAGAGGAACATTTCCTTCTGAATCTGCATGCAAAGTAATGAACACTTAAATCCAGGCTAAAATTGATACATGGCAGATTGTCTCCCATCAGAAAATTTCCTTACCTTGAATGTTAGGATCTGCTCCAAATTCTATAAGTAAGAGTGCGCAGTGCTCGCTTCCATTCGATGCTGCAATATGCTGTTGAAAGACAAAAGAAAAGGCATACAGAATAAGCTCCAAGTCTCATATGCAAAGGCCATATGGGACAAGTGTACGTGTGCAGATATAAAGATAGGATATGAGCACCATAGCTGTTCTTCCATTATCATCCGTCTCATTTGGATCTGAACCCCGCCTGAGCAAATGGTGCAGCAACAAACCATCACCCCTCTTTGCAGCAAAGCATAAACTAAGAGGCAAATCCATTCTACCCCGAGCCAGCATGTGCTCTATGTCCGCCAAGATTCCTTGCATCAGGGGATCCTCTATTTCTTTCAAATACTGCATCAACAACATGCATAAGAGAGTGCAAAAAACCAAAAGATTTTCTTCCTGGTATTCAACTTGAATCCAACTTTTAAACTCAAAAACAGAATTTGAGTCTAAAACAAAGAAAACCTGTTTGGTAGTCCTATTTTTAAAAACTCAAACTCAAGAACAACTGAAAAACACCCCAATTATTAAAAATAAAAAATATCTGTTTGTTCAGTTTTTTTTCTAACAACCCACAAGTTCTCAAACTTTTAAGATTTGAAAACAGTTTTCAAGTTGCATGCCAAACAAGTTTTTGAATCTTAAAAATAGATTTAAGAACTCCTTGTTTTTTTAAAAAAATCAAAGTTTTTGAGTTCCCTATTTGAATAGGATACCAAACGCCCTACCTGAAGAAAATTGTTCATGATAATTGTTCCATCTCCAACATTTGCCTGAACAATATTTAAGAAAGCTGTACGGTTCAAACGCAGAAGCTGACAGAGTCCTTTCGTGCGAACTGTGACCATTTGAGGCCTGTAGCAAATCACGCCAATCTCACCAACAACGTCTCCCGTCTTCGCTTCACGAACAGCCTGCACATTGCACAACAAGTTCATCACTAGTAAGAAAACACCAATGTCAAGTTTTGCAAGACACCTGAACATAGATTTATATTATTAAACTTGCCGGTTCTGCTCCATTCCTTCGCAAAATTAATTCCTGTTAGCAAGTAACAAGAATCAGAAGCTATTTTGACCGAATAAAAAGACAAAATGAAAGAAAAGGAAAAAGATGGCCTGTGATTCAAGTGCCAAAGAGTGTGAATAGCTTAGTTTCTTATTCTTACCACAGCGCCAGTGACTACTATATACAAGTCAGTGGGTGCTTCATTCTGCAAAATTACATCTTCTTTCGGAGGAAAATACTCAGCCTTCATCTCGGAGACCTTAACCAAAGACATGGAAGTAAAACGAAGTGTATCACGTACGTGTAAGATTACAGGAAACACAGGAAAAAAGCTTTATGCTGTATCCAAGAACCACCAACAAATATGAATTACTGTAAGCTTAAGAAGTACCAGTTGGAAAAGCAAGTCTCTTGATACCCCCTGGAACAAGTAGACACTGTCCACAAGTGGATAGAAGAGATAGTGTGAAATACTTGATCTAATAGCTTTAGGGAGTGCATCAAGAGTCTCTTGCTGCTGCAGCCCTTCTGAATTAGTTCTGTACTTCAAACACAAATGAGCAAGCATCTGCTCATGCAGGCGATCAGGTATTTGGTTTCGTTGCGCAAAACTTGTGGCAGCTTGAATAGTATCTCTCTGAGTCCATACAAACAAGTCCAAGATATTGGGAAATGAAAAGGGATATATGTTAGCCAGAACTTGGAAAGTGCTATACTTGTGAATCTGTCGGGACAATGCAGTTTATTTTTATATTTCCTAAGTATCAATTTACAAACTTTAGTAGTCAAAAGTATAATGTTAGTGCAAATACAAAAACTTTTTCATTTTGGTTCAACCAAACCATGTCCTGGTAGGGGATAGCTTCTTTCCTATAGCTCATGCAGAAGAAATTGAACTCTGATAAGTATTTTGTTATGAAACGCGAAAACTAGCTTTCGTACATAAAACAGAATAACTTCAGGTGATTAAGAATTCACTTGTCCAATTTTGAGCCGTCAAGAAACCCACAGTCTACTGGATAACAGAAGCGTGTGTCAAACCAAACAAAGGGAAGAAAGAATGTACTTACAAATTGTCTAGTTCGAGCAGTCCCATGGACAATCAAGTTAGTCATGTTTCCAATCAAGTAAGCTTGCAGCCCAAGATTAAAGAGCATATAGAAGATATCAAATATCATCTCCTGTGAATTTACAGGATGCAAATCACCATAGCCAGTAGTTGTAAGGGTGATTATGGACCAGTACATTGAGGTCACATACCGATCCCACAAACTGATATCATGAAAGTTATCTGTGATAAGCCCAAGCCATGTCCTTCTTGGGTTACTATTATTTGCAGCAAGAAAATAGAAAAAGCAACCGGCACAATGAACTGTAAGGAGAGTAACCTACAAGCACAACAAAAGCCCGATGATCATGAGAAACATCAGTAATAGAAAATCACACCAGTATTTCATAAAAATGACTAGATATTAGTCAAAAGACACTCACGAAGATAAGCTTTAAGTATCGAACCCAGAAGTAGCTATAGTTCCTGTCTTTTTCCAATCTGGAATCCAGAGAAAAAAGCAAAAGAATGTGAGATCAGTTCCTGCAACACGCATAGATGAAGACGCTATAAACCAGCATTTACATCAGTAGTACCTGGCAAACATTGCACTGACTCTTCGGAGACGCCATAGACGAAGGATATTGAAGTATCCATAGGTCTCAAGAGGAGGAGGCAAAACACTCTGAGCAAGTTCTGAAGGGATTGTGGAGATGATGTCAAAAGCCAACCAGGTTTTGGCATATCTCAGAGCAATTAGTTTAGGATTGTCAATGAGGAGATAAGAAGTCTTATCAAGGTAGGCCACAAAGAATGTCAAAACAATGTCAATGGCAAAAAATCCATTTACAACATTATCAGTAATGGCCAGGGGTCCTTTTGCTCTGTCCAGAAATCCAAATTCAAAAGGGCACACCCAGGCCGTATAGAAAACTAGGCATACCAGAAATGACTGCCAAAGTCTGCAAAATTAGGACCCAAAATGTAAACTTTATTAATGCAAGGATTTCAAAAACAAAATGTCACACTCAAAATGATACATAAAACCCATCAAGACACAGCATAAAAACCCCATGGACGATTGAAAACATCATAAAAGAAGAACCAATCTAGGCCATAAAAATTCTAGTTTTTCATGATCTCATGCATTGTACAAATCAAATCAAATCAAATCAACCCATTTGAACACAGACATTGACATGCAAAACCGAGAAGAAAATTTTGAAACTTGAATTGAATTGAGAGAGAGAGAGAGAGAGAGAGAGAGAGAGAGAGAGAGAGTCTCTCACTTGTAATGAGAATAAAAGGGAGGGATAATGAAACGACGTAGCTTATGTCTGGGACGGTTTCTAGAAGTGGCACCAAGAGAAGGCAAAATGCCATCATTAATGCTATACTGGCTGGTCTGGCTTCCTTCATCCCTTGACATTTGCTCTGTCGTCTCTTTCTCTCTAATGCCATGCCCACACATGGCCATTGATATCGACATTGGCATCAAACCCTTCATCTTTACAACACCTTCACTGTGATCACAAGTCATCATCTTCCTCCTTTGCCTCTGAACTCTGCCCAACTATTCCTCTGTTTCTCTCTCTCCAACATAATCCATTGTTAATCTCTCTCCTTGGTTTCACCAAAAAAAGAAGAAGAGAGAAACAAAGGAAGCTGTGCGCTCTCTTTGTTTTCTCTTTTCTCTTTTCCTCGTACGTAGACAAGCAATTTGTTTTTCTTATGTAAGATTGGTTTTTGAGGAACAATTTAAACTAACAGAACCAAAGAGCAGTGCCTGAGTGTGTCACTCGTAAAAACAGTGTTGAATTCAATCTTAACAAACCTACACGTTTCTTTGCCCTTATCTACGCAACTGACGCTTCCATTGTGTTCAAACTTGACAGCCAAACAATCAATTTTTTCAGGAACACAATATAATTGACACGTTGGCCTACATGTGGCAAACATGCACCTAGAAAAAAAAAAATTAAGTTCTATTGTGAGTTAGGCCGGTTTGCCAGGATATCGTGTTCGGCCGTTGCATCTGAGTTAGAATTTCAGTACCCTAATGTACTAATGTAAAAAGGGATAAACATCCCTTAAATGTAGGAGCTGAGTTGTGAAATAAGGCTGAGTCAGAATTATTAATGCATGGAGATCCTTGCTTCCTTATATTCAGGTTTTGATATAACATAAGAGAGAGAGAGAGAGAGAGAGAGAGAGAGAGAGAGAGAGAGCGAGCGCGCAATGGTTAATAAGAGCAATGAGAATCTGAATTTTAGACCAATGCAAGAATGGGATATAATATTTAGTGTCATATTCAACTTTCTTTTTTGTTCAAAGCATCATCACCCTGTAAATTTGAGCCCACCAATTTGCCTTTGCCTTTGGACAAGTTCTCTACAGGGCTCAGCTTTAGTTACCTTCAGCCCTACATGAGCCACCCATGCATCGAATATAAAGTGTAGAAATATGAACGATCTGAAATAAGAAATTTTGATTTGATTTCAGTTCAAAATGCATGTTACTCGATGGGATTTTATCAGATATGAATATATTTAACATATAATTTGATTTTCTTAAAGAACGGTTGATTCCAAGTGCTGAAGAGAGAGCACATGGAGGAGAAGAGATTCTAATTTCTAAACAAGTGTTGGGTTTGAAAGGGGAGAATGTCAAAAAAATATTTTTGTGGGTGGGGAGGAGAGTTTGAAAAAGGAAAAAAAAAAAGATTACTTTGATGTTTAAACATATTATATGGAAGCCAGAGCCTAGCCTGTTGGAAAATGCTCTTCATTTTGTAAGTTCATTGACACATTAGCAGTGTGTGTGAGAAAGCTTCATCCCCTCCTAACTTTAGAAAGAAAAAAAATTAAAATGGAAATATAAAATGACTTAGTTTTCAACATAAACATAGCACCAGCAAGGAATTTGTAACTCAAGTAATTGAGATTTTTATAAGAAACACGTGTAATATATGATTGGCTCTTATTTCTTCTTTCGGTGATTTAAAAATGAAATATTGCCGCTTCGCAAAATAATAATAATAATTCTAACTTAGGGCCTCATTAATCTTTGGTGGCCCATAAAACAATGCAGTAGCATTCGCTCTTCAGGCCCGACCCAGGAGCCCTTTCCTTTTCAGGTGCCCCGATACGAAACGACGACGTGTCGGTCATTGGAGTCGTCAATTCGTCATAGCCATAGCCACCACAACTTCGCTGCCCCTCAAAAACTCAACGATTTTTCGAGAAACTCAGCAGAGAGAGAGAGGGAGAGAGAGAGGGAGAGAGATAGAGAGAAGGCAAAATGGCGTCGTTTCTGCAATCGTTGGTAGATCCAAGGAAGAATTGGTTCGCCCGTCAGCACATGAAGGCCGTTTCTCAACGCCTACGCCATTACGGTTCGCCTCCTCTTTCACAAACCCTAATTTATATATATATGTGTGTGGGTGTGTGTGTATGTGTGTGTGTGTAAGTATGTATAGGCTGATTTGATTCGATTTGATTTATGCTGAATTGGGTATGAAAATTAGGGCTTCGATACGACGATCTGTACGATCCCTACTACGATTTGGACATCAAGGAGGCTTTGAATCGGCTACCAAGGGACATAGTGGATGCTCGTAACCAGCGTCTCAAGCGCGCCATGGACCTCTCCATGAAGCACGAGTACCTTCCCGAACATCTTCAGGTGCCCTTTGCTTTTACCTCATTTCATTTCCTGTGAATTCCTTTCCAAATCTAATTCGTATTGATTTGTGGCCTGAGATATTTGATTTTAATTTGGTTTCATGTGATAATATAAAAAGAATGGTAGTAATTGCAAACAAAGGGTGTTCATTTCTAATGCTTATGATAGCATTTGCATTAAGATTTGCTCTGAAATCCTTTTAGTGGGTGTAGATTCTTGTATTTTGAATATGTATTTTTCCGTGCATATTGTAAAAACCATTCTCAGCATATTCTGTTTTGTTGTTAAAATTTGACTGTAAATACTTGCCTTTCTTTATCTATTTTGCAGGCACAGCAAACACCATTCAGGAGCTACCTTCAGGAAATGCTGGCTCTTGTAAGTACCATTATGTTGCTCCTTTGCTACTTCTTTCTTGGGTCTTTCAGTTTGTGTTTGTATAGTCAACTATGAAGCTCCTATTTACCAACCCTATTTGAGTATCTACCCAAAACATAGAAGTATGCCGGAGATTGTTTTCTTTTTGAAGCAAACTTGATGGAAGGAATAGTTAGTATTCCATTTTCATTTGTTCACCATGTTAAGTTTTTCGATATATGTTCAGTGTGCTACATGCATTTGTAATTTTGCAGTGAGACTCATATCGGTTCCCCTTTCTGTTATGGTTTTTGTTCTCTCACCACGTGTGAAACAGAAGATATAGAATAATGACTGTACAGTTTAATTTGATGGATGTCCTACCGAAAAAACTTATGACATGTTGCGCGAATGAGTTGTCGGTAAATGTTTAATCACGCTTTCTATTTTTCAGGTGAAGAGGGAGAAAGCAGAGCGTGAAGCTTTGGGAGCATTGCCACTCTATCAGCGCACCATTCCATAAGCAAGTTATTGCCTCTTGTAGCTATTTTTTGTTGGAATGGTTTGTTGGACGAAATTATAGCAGTGTTTCTGGTAGATGTTTCCATACCTTAAGGGAGATTGTTTTCTGTTGTAGAAGCTTTTCCCAATTGTTGGCATTTGAGGACCAGAATTGGAACTTCCTGGATGGTTGTCATATTCTGGAAGTCCCTTGGTTTTTTCATAATAAATGTATGATCCAACTTTAACTTCTTTAATATGCTTGATTGCAATAAGCTGACTTTTTCTTTGAATGGATGCGAGATGGGGGTTCGAATTTTTCTATTTCACTCAGTAATTTTGACTGGTCTGCATGCAAGTATCAGTTGTTTTGCTATTTCACTCACGAGCTGTGCGAAGATCATAAAGGTCGATCATGCAAATATCAACTTCAATTTTGATCACCCGTTGATAGAAAAAGACAAAGAAGGTTAGATATATTGGTAGAAGGAAAATACTTCCCTCCTTTCTTGGAAGAAGACGTTCCTACTTCCTACTGCAAAAATATTTCATTAAAAACACAAAAGAAAAATCTCTACACGCATTTCAAACTGTGATTGACAGGAAAGTAGTTTCTACTTGCAAGTAGTGGCGAATTCACAATTAGAAAGTGGACTGGGCAAAAGTTAAATACTAATTGAACGGGACAAGTAAATTTCATTAATGTTAAAATGTTACGTATTATATTTTACATTTTTATTTTATTTTATTTTATTAATATTTTATAGACTTAAAAGTTCTTTTTTATCAGAAGACTTATAAGTTCGTTAGGACTTTACTTTTATAATTAGTTGGTAGGATGAGATTCCTTTAATCCTTCATCATCCAACCTGTTGTTTCTATTTTGTGGTTGTTGATAGTGGCTGGAGTTTTTGCTCTTTTGTAGGCCAACTATCGCCATGTTTTGTCTATTTAATTGTAAGATACACCTATATAAAGATGTAGAGCTTATAAAATAAAGAGGAGAGAATTATTAACCAGATAACTTTGACTTATTTAGAGGTCAATATAAGCCCAAATTCCATAATTCCATTGTTATTCGTAGTCTTTTCCTATTGCCCATATCAGAAAATACAGTTGAGAAAAGGGTTAACTGTAGATTTACCCCTTGAATTTATACGCTACTTTTAATTTGCACCTTCAATTTTTTTTTTTTTGGAAAATTAAGTACACGAACTATTTTTCATATCTCAACATTTCATCCAATTTGTCGTTATGATCTTCGCACAGCTCGTGATTAAATTAACTTGCAGCCTCTATCTCGATTCCAAGTTAGTTTTATTTATTTATTTGTTTACTGTATTTCAAATTGCAATTTGTTATAAATTCAATTTATTGTATACATATATATCCCCTTCTATTTGAGGGACGCCTTTTAGGGACCCCTATGAATTTTTTTTCAACTATCCAAACTATCTATTTTTTAAGTCTACATTTATAGATCATCCTTGCAAAAAATTAGACAATTCAGAAACTGTTTCGATATCCAATTGTGTCCAACAAAATCAATGAACATAGTGCTTTAAGAAAGTACTAAAATTTCAATAATTCAATTGAGTGGTCAAATGTCATCGGATTCAAGTGATTTTTGATAGAGGTGATCTTTGAATGAGTGATCTACAAAATTGACAATTTGGATTAGTAAAATACAATACGGAGTGGGCCCTATATATAGTCTTGAAAGGTTCTCATGCTTCTGTGGAGTTAGTACATTGTTCGTTTACGTTCTTTCAACTCATATACTTTCTGATATGCTTTTGGGTGAGTTGGAAACCTATAGCTGGAATATTGTTCCCACTGCCATTCTTCCTTCTCATAAGCTTGAGGGAACATGTGCCACCAAGGTTTTTTCATCCTGCCCACAAGTATGTCTTTTTTCCTTCCATTGTTAATTAATATGCAGAATGAATGTTTTGTTTTTGTTATTTTCATAAATGTGTGAAGGATTTTAATTCATGGCCTATTGTATCGCGTGAGCAAGAAAAAGTACCACCTGAACCCGGCAACGATGAACGCGCAAACAATTTCTATGATGGTGAGATATTAGATGAGATGACAAGAAGCAGAGGTGAACTAAAGCTTAGAACCAGCTTCAGTGGTGAAGACATGCTCTCTCATGTAAGACTTTTAGAGAATGACGTTAATGCTTCTTTCCATATAATGACTCCGTAAAGTCAATTCTGTTTGTATATGCTAAATATGTATTATAAAACTTACCTCTCGAGAGATGAATAAACAAGGTCTGGTCAGGATCAAATTACCTCATCACGACCCACTTAAAGATACAAGTCGTGCCGTTTTGAGTCTTACTTAATCAGGTTAGACACGTATCGTGCTCCGTTTGACACCTCTACTTGGGGCCACTCAAAATTTGATTTCTCCCCTGCTCACTTTGAGATGGAGTGAACTAAATGCGTACGCTTATATTTATTTAAGTACGCATTTATTTATTTAAAACTTAGATTGTAATAAATTCGTAGCGCATTGTGATTTTAAATTGAACTTAGAACATTTTAATAAAAGCTCAAAGCTTTAGTGTTAAGTTCTAAACGATATCATTTCTCATATATATACGCAGCAGAAAAGTAATAAAATCAGCATATTAACTAACTGGATGGACGACGAAATTTGAACTTGTAGCTAAGCTTACAACTAAATATCAACTAACCAGTCCATCCATCTATCTGCCATGCACTTCTTTTCACGTTGAACCAAGCAACTTCTGCCGCATGTCCCAGTTGTGCAAAACTTCACCATATCTCCCTTTCTGTCTTTCCAGGACACGACTTCAAATTTATTTCAGAATTTCAAAGCTTTTTTTTGTTATTTTTCTAAGCCATTTTTTCAACAGCCACAGGAAGAAACTTTCTTGTGCGATAGAAAATGGTTTTGAATTTTTTGGACTCACAATGAACTAGTGTGATTAAAATCCAAATCATGATTATGGATTCAAGGCCCAAACGACCAACAACAAAAAAACGTAAGCCAGGATATTTCAGGATCTAACTAACTATTGGGCCACGTCCGTTTCCAGTCCAAATTTCGATTTTTTTTTACTTAATTCAAGAAAGATGAGAAGGAAAAAAAGTGCAGTTTTTTTTTTGGAGCAAAAGATTAGGGGGAGGCTACCCTATCTCATGAAATACAATTACAGAGAGAGCTCCTTTTTCGGTTTTTATAAATTACCCATTAAGAAGGATTGTCGGGACTGGAATCTAAACTCAATAGCAAAAAGAACGATCGTTACCAACTCAACCAATCATCATTGGCAAATAATAAAAAATTTAGAAAGTGTAGTTGTAGATACGAAATCTGAAGGTAGATAACAACAAAGAAGGGAAGGAGAAAAGACACCATCATTTTTAAGTAGGCGGTACTAGAAAAGCTGTCAGAAGAGAGACAATGTCAATATTTGTCAGCCCACTTACCAAATGCGGAGCATGCAATTGCAATTCCTCAGCCTTTTCTTCCCTATCATTTCATAGTCCCTTTCAAAACTAGATAGATTCATCTACGTCCACTCATTAACCATGCAATGTTATATGTCTCCCCATAAATATGCCCATCCATGTGCCGACGCCCTTCTTGTTTCTAACGTTAACATGTTACCATAATTCTCACTGTTGATTTGTATTGACCACTATTGTATATATTCACACTTCATGAATGAATCCATGAACAAGTTGAGTGGATTTGATGTACATGAATGATGTGATCGTTGATGACATGTTTACTAACGTGGAAGGGAATAATGCGATGGTTGTGGTGAAGATGGCTGTGCAAAGATGAGACTGTAGCTCAAATGTGTTATTATAACCCTAACCCATCTAAAAAAAACGATTTTAATCCTTTTAAATGCGTTGTCAAGCGGACATTGAGACGGTATATACACCCTACCTCATTCAAGATTTTCTCATGTGCATGAATTAATGGTACTCTTGATCTTGAAGTTATACATCTTACTATTCAACATTCCATGTGATACCTGTTGGCGTGAGTCCTATTTTAGGTAGGAAATTATTATTAGGATTCTTGTAAATATTGTATTACCTTCTATCAGGATTAGCTTTTATCTTTTCCTAGGGTAAAAAGGCATTGTACACTATATATACACCTCTTTGAGAGAAGAAATAATATATTCAGAAATTACCATATATCCTTATATTTGACTTGGTATCAGAGCCTGGTTATATTTGCCCTAGCATAGCAGACCTCCCTTACTGCTCCAGATTTCTTCCTTTTTGCCTATTAGTTGTTTTAATTCCTTGCCGTGTTATTTGGCTCCATGGGGGATATGCAGGATTTGTTTAATGAAGATGGCCAATCCAATGAGGTACCACAAATTACCTCAGGGGTTCTTGGTCAGCCTATGTCAATTGTCAATGTTCATCATGATTCTTCCGCTGCTCCTACAATTGTCAAATTGAATGGAACAAATTATTCAGTTTGGTCCCAACTGCCTTGAGTTACATGTTGCTGGGAAGGGAAAATATGGGTCTCTAAAGGCGCTTCTCCTGCACCAAGCTCTGGCAGACTCCAATTACAATAAGTGGTATGCTGAAAACGCAGTTGTGAAGGGATGGCTGATTCAGTCTATGGAGCCTGATATTATGCAAATTTTCCTTCCCTACAAAACTGCCAAAGATGTATGGGAGAATGTGAAAAAAACATACTATGATGGCCAAGATCAGTCACAGATTTATGAGTTAACTTGTCGGGCATTCAAG
The DNA here is from genome assembly GCA_018703695.1 of Prunus fruticosa. NCBI lineage: Eukaryota > Viridiplantae > Streptophyta > Magnoliopsida > Rosales > Rosaceae > Prunus > Prunus fruticosa. Next base: position 56,216,836 of record CM031917.1, read on the forward strand.
GCGAAGCAGTCTGGACGACAACTTGTCACATACTATGCAGAATTGCAAAGTATTTGGCATGAGATTGATTATCGACGACCCAATAAATTTACCAATTCATCAGATATTTTGCTTCGTCAACAGGAGATTGAGATTGAGAGGGTTTATGTATTTTTAGCTGGATTAGATGATGTGTTTGACAGAGTTCGTAGCGATATTCTTCGCATGGATCCGTTTCCGAATTTGGAGAAAGCTTTTTCATGTGTCAGGCGAGAAGACCAGCGGCGATCCACCATGATGGTACCACCAACCCCGATGAACATTGGAGCTGCTATGGTAGCAAGGAACTCCAGGCCTGCCTCTTCCTACAAACCTGCTGATTCTACAAGGCACTCTATGCCTGCCTCTTCCTACAAACCTAGGTTCTACAGCTAACGGACCTCCAGGTTCTACAAGACCCAATGGTCCACAACGAGTTAAACCTCAGAATGGCGAAAGGTGTACTCATTGCAACAACACGAATCACTTTGTAACTGATTGTTTTAAATTACATGGCTATCCAGAATGGTGGGATGAAGTCAAGGAGCGTAACAAGGCCAAAGTAGCCGCTGAACGATATGCACAAGGCAAGGTCGCACTCTGCATAGGATCTTCCGACCCTTCTGTCCCACAAGCTTCCCCTATGCCATCCGTCTCCTCCTCCACTGTACCTCCAGGTTTTGCCGCCCTCCCCTCCAGGTGATTCGGGCACTTCTTCTAATACCTCAGGTAGTGCTTTTGCTGCTGTTCCTGGCTTAGGTATTGGTTCTGGTTGGATTATTGATTCAGGTGCTTCAAATCACATGACATTTGACTCGACAAATTTGAAGACTCGTACTACTCCTAGCCTTACTAGTATGGCGAATGCGAATGGCCAATCCTACCCCTGACTGGGGCAGGCACTGTTGATCTTTCTCCAAATTTAACTTTGGAACATGTTCTTCTTGTTCCTTCTTTATCCCAGAATTTATTATCTGTTGGACAAGTGACTGAACAATTAAATTGTTTTGTATTAATCTATCCCTTGTTTTGCCTTCTTCAGGATATTGAACCCAGAAAATAATTGGGCGTGGTACTAAGAGAGGAGGACTATATTATGTGGATGATGTTTGCACGGGAAAGGCCCTTATTGCTCATGACTTAGCTGAGACAAGAAGAAACAAATTTGGTTATGGCATTGGCGTTTAGGACATGCTTCTTTTGGTTATTTAAAACATTTATTTCCAGCTTTATTTTTGGATTTGGATATTTCTAGTCTTCAGTGTGAAACTTGTATTCTTGCCAAGAGTCACCGTGTTTCATACCCTATTAGTTTCAATAAGAATGATAAACCTTTTGCTCTTATTCATTCTGATGTATGGGGTCCTTCCCAAGTCTCTACAATCTCTGGCATTAGATGGTTTGTGACTTTCGTTGATGATTATACGAGAATGACATGGATATATTTTATGAAAAATAAAAGTGAGGTTTTTGGTCTCTTCAAGCAATTTTATCAGATGGTTCAACAAGTTTTCCACAAAAATTCAGTTTCTACGATTACAATAATGGAGGTGAATATGTGAATCATGATTTTGTGTCTTTCTTCCAGGATAACGGTCTTCTCCATGAAACTACATGTCCCTATACCCCTCAACAAAATGGGGTTGCTGAACGGAAAAATTGTCATATTCTTGAGACGGCCAGGAGTATTTTGATAGAAGCTCACATGCCTAAGATGTTTTGGAGTGATGCTATATTATATGCAGTGTATTTATTAAATCGTATGCCCTCTTCTGTCCATGGATATAAGACACCATTGGATGTTTTGACTTCGACACATCCCCTACCGTCAGTCCTGACTCTCCATCCCCGCATTTTTGGCTGTATAGCCTACGTTCACATCCTTAAACACCTACGGTCTAAATTGGATCCATGTGCTCTTAAATGTGTGTTTGTGGGTTTCTCCCCATATTCCAAAGGATATCGATGCTACCATCCTCCGACAAAGCGTACGTATGTCACAATGGATGTCACTTTCTCAGAGTTGTCCATGTATTTTCATCATGAATCCAACTCTCCTCTTCAGGGGGAGAAGGAGAATATTGAAGAGCAGATTTGGAATTGGACAAGTATGTTACCTGATATTACCATAGAAAGAGAAGAAGTGGTCTGCAATGAAAAAGAAAATGTAGTCACGTTAGTTGAAGACTTGGCATCACATGTTGCTAACCCCACTTTGTTCCCTGCAACTCCACATATCCCACATAATTGTTCTCCCTCTTCTACACCAACAGGTACCTGTCCAAATTCCTGAGGCTTCGGATAACCCTGAGGTAAGTCAGAACCACATTTGATTAATACTAATAATTTAAACGATATTGATAATGTTGCAGAAACAAGGTATCAATTGCCTCCAGACGTAATAGAGGAATTCCACCAGATCGTTTTTCACCTGAAAATTCAAAGAAGTCAAACTACCCAATTACAAACTATGTCTCTACTCATCGATTATCTGAAGCATGTGCAGTTTTTGCTAATCAGATGACAACTGAATTTATTCCATCTAAAGTGCAAGATGCTTTGGCTGCTCCTCAATGGAAGAAAGCTATGGATGAAGAGATGTTGGCTTTGAAAAAAAATCAAACTTGGGATTTAGTTTCATTGCCACAAGGAAAACGACAGTTGGATGCAGATGGATTTTCACAATTAAACACAAGGTAGATGGTACCATCGATAGATACAAGGCGAGATTGGTTGCCAAAGGATATACTCAGACATATGGTGTTGATTATCAGGAAACTTTTGCACCAGTTGCAAAAAATAAACACAGTTCGTGTTCTAATATCGCTTGCAGCAAATTTAGATTGGCCACTCCAACAATTTGATGTGAAAAATGCTTTCCTACATGGAGAATTGAAGGAAGAAGTTTATATGAGCCTACCTCCAGGATTTGATCTATCGGAAAATCCAAATTTAGTGTGCAAGTTGAGGAAATCACTCTATGGGTTGAAGCAGTCTCCTAGAGCGTGGTTTGGAAAATTCAGTTGTGCCATGAAGAAATATGGTTATCGTCAAAGCAATGCAGATCATACGTTGTTTCTGAAGAGGAGGAAAGGGAAGGTCACTGTTTTAATTATATATGTTGATGATATGATAATAACAGGTGATGATACAGAAGAGATTGATAAATTGAAACATTATTTATCAACTGAGTTTGAGATGAAGGATCTTGGAGGGCTAAAATATTTTTTGGGAATTGAAGTGGCTAGATCTCAACAGGGTATTTTCTTGTCACAGAGAAAATATGTGTTAGATTTATTGAATGAACTGGGATGCTTGGGTGCAAACCCTGATACTCCTATTGTGCAGAACCATAATCTTGAGATTCTTCCAGATCAAGTTCCAACAAATAAAGACAGGGTCTCAGAGGTTAGTTGGAAGACTTATTTATTTATCTCACACCAGGCCAGATATTGCTTATGCTGTTAGTGTTGTGAGTCAATTTATGCATTCACCTAGTGAAGTTCATATGGAAGAGGTTATGCGAATTTTGCAGGATCTGAAGTCTGCACCTGGCAAAGGGCTGATGTTCTCAAAACATGGACATTTGGAAATTGAAGGTTTTACAGATGCTGATTGGGCAGGAAATTGAAACTGATAGGCGTTCAACATCAGGTTATTTTACATTTGTGGGTGGTAACCTTGTTACTTGGCGAAGCAAGAAACAGAAGGTTTGTTCTTTGTCCAGTGCAGAAGCTGAGTATCGAAGCATGGTTCATGGCGTATGTGAGATGTTGTGGATTCGGAAATTATTAAAGGAATTGGGCTTCGTGGCTAAAGATGTCATGAAATTGTATTGTGATAATCAAGCTGCAATCGACATAGCTAATAATCCAGTCCAACATGATCGTACTAAACATGTGGAGATTGATAGACATTTTATTTATGAAAAATTGGAAAGCAATGTGATTAGTGTACCACATGTGAAAATAGAGGAACAACTTGCAGATATTTTGACTAAAGCAGTGTCTAGCCATGTATTTAGTGACTCACTTGACAAGTTGGGCATTGGTGACATCTATGCACCAACTTGAGGGGGAGTGTTGGCGTGAGTCCTATTTTAGGTAGGAAATTATTATTAGGATTCTTGTAAATATTGTATTACCTGTTCTATCAGGATTAGCTTTTATCTTTTCCTAGGGTAAAAAGGCATTGTACACTATATATACACCTCTTTGAGAGAAGAAATAATATATCAAGAAATTACCATATATCCTTATATTTGACTATGATCCCCATGCTATCAATTGAATTGTGTTCTTGCATATGCAATAATAAACCATCCTCCTCATTGTCCCTTGGGTTCTCTCTCTCTCTCTCTCTCAATGAGCTACGATGGTAGCAAAAACTCGTCTTTCTCCTGCTATAGTCATTAACTCATAAGTCCATTATTATTATGATTATGGGTCATCCTAGGAAAACCAATTCCGAATACCAACTGTGTACCAACTCTCTAATAGAGGTGAAGCCCACCAAATCCAATGGGTCCCGCGCCTATTAGAGAGTTAGTATTTAAAGTTTGTCTCTCTAGCATTTTCCTATGATTATTCATATTATTGAGCAAAAGTGGGGTTGTATCACATCTGAATGCTCAATTATTAGTTGAAAGCAAACAATCATGTACCGTACATACGTTATCCATTGAAGATTCACTTCATATTGTAAAGTTGCTTTACTCCAATTATCTCTTTCTCCGTCGCTGGCTCTGTCTCTTTATATCAATGTTCATGAAAACCGAGAGAGGGGGCAATTGCCCATGAAAGTACTTGCATGCAATCTTATTCACCGTTGGATTATAGACACTCACTCCCAAGTTGATCCCATTGCTTCGTTGGGTGTTTTTCAAGAAGGGGATTTTATCTTGAGACAACTTCATTAGTGCTCACACGTGGACAGTTCACCCATTGTCCGATCTGTCCAATAAAAAGTGCATAGGTTAGTATGTCCTTTTCAATGTAAGCTAAAGAAACTGCACCCATTAAATTCAAAATTGATGTCAGAAACAAAACAAGCTTACAGATCAACCATATCCATATGGTGATCTTTCCCCTCTCTCTTTTATTAAGAAATTCTTCAAATAATTTTATTTGAAGGGTACTTTTTGAAATTTATTATAAAAAACTGGCTCGATAAGTATTTTTGTCCAAGAAAATTGACAAACACAATACTTTAAAGAAATACTAAAATTATAATTATTTAATTGAGTGGTCAAATGATATTGAATTCAAATAATTTTTTTTTCATAAATAATATTTGAATGAATATCTATAAAATGGACAATTTGATTAATGAAAGCTCCAGCAGACCATCCCACTTTATGAAGTGTCATTGTCATATAATATAATATATATCATGGGTCAAATTATTCCACTTCAACTTCACGTGCAACCATGAGCCCTAAAAGTCTATCTTCGTTTCTTATGCTAATTCCTAATCAAAAGAAACATAAAATTATACAAATCTATTTTTCATGTTAATATTGATCAACGATTTAATTAGAACTTAATCAAAGACTTTACAAATAAACAAGTGACGTTGACACCGAATCATGCATTTGGCTCCGGACCCAAATGACATAGAAATAGTTGTTTTGGGAAAAGGGGTGGTGTTTTTTTGTGGTGGAAATTGTGAAGAGGGGAAGAGGGTGATGATGTGGCTTTCATGTCAATCGGTTAGATGATTTGGCCTTTTATTCAAGGGCTGATGTTTGAACTTCCTACTTTCTATATGCTTGTCGCATGTTTGGGAAAACAGCCAAATTGTTTAGAATGAGACTTTTGGACCCATTAAGTCTTCCTTCCTAGCTCCATTTAAACCGTAATTCTTCATTATTGTGGTTGTTTGGAAAGATTAAGGATTGATTAGCTTCATCAAGCTTACTCTTCATCTAATCCATAAGTTGTATTTGATATGAAAGGTGGCTTGGAATAAAGATAGTCATCTCTATCTCATTACGACTAGAAAAACTTCTTAATCATCCAATGTATACAAACGATTATGTGAGATTTTCTCATTTATGATGGACTTGTCACTCTCAACTTCGTCCTCGTCTATGATCGAGAACTTGTAAGGATATCAAACCTCGTTACTTTCTTTCCAAAATAACAAACTCAAGGCAAATTACACATATACGAGAAGAACAAATTAACAAAAACTTAAAATCAAAGTTAATTTATATACCGATTACAAATTTATGTAGAATGTGTTTATTGACTTAAAAAAAAATTGAAATAGATAACTCAATTAGGAAAGCTAAGGAGTCAAAAATTAGATTAATAGGGGAAGACTTTCCACAACAAATTGAGGTTAGACAAAAATGTTTATTAATATATCTTTTTTTCCTTGGGAAATTACTTAGAATAAGAAATTAGTATTGTATTTGAAATTAGACGGTTGGTGATCAATCATATATAACTTTGGGCCAGTGAGAGTTGAGAAAAGTCAAAAAAGGACAGGGACACGGGTCCCTTGATATCCGGCCCGGCGCGGGTCGTCCACATGCAACCGATCGTAGGCGCTGAGGCTGAGGATCAAAACCGGCCCACTTCATTATTTTGTTTATTTTAATAATTTTAATTTGTTTAGAGCCTGAAAAGGCCCACATGTTTCTTAGATGTCAAGCCCAGAACCCGGCCAGAAGCATGGGGTGCTGTGATCCTATGCATATCTGGATTGGATTTTCAGGATCAATCTTGTGGGTCCCCCCAAGCACATCCCCACTCTGATCACTGCGGTGCTATCCCTACATCCCTCGTGATGTGTTTTTCTTGGAGGCTTTCGCGGTCCTGCACAATTTGGTTTGGGTCTTTACAAGGGTATTTTGGTCTTTTTATATACGGATTATATAGATTTATCCATCAACAAATCGTCAAAATTGTGAGAAATGAAACCAAATTTCTTCACATAATTACGATTATGTGAAATGACATGTGAACAACAAACACATCATTTGATTAGTAGTTTTGGTGAAAAAACTGGTACCTCTAGTAAATTACTGAAGAGAAAAAATTAGGTTGTTGTTATGTGACGGTGTTGAGCGACAATAGATTCTTGTAACAAATAAAGTCTTTTTTTCTATTATTCTTCTATGAGTTCAAATTTGACGGTCAATTTATATTTTTAAAACGCATGCTCTCTCTCTTTTAATTAATTTGTAATGACACTCAACATTATCACGTGATACGAGCAACCTCGTTGAAGTTTTAGAATCGTGAATTACATGAAATCTTGGTTAAATGTTTGTCTACAACAACATCCGATGTTAAAAACATCCTCATCTTAATAAACAAAGAACAAAGGTCAGTTGGAGGGGTTGCACGTAATCCTAGTTAATTATTATTTAATAATATATATAATTTGATCTCAAATCTTTATAGAGCCCCTCTACTAGTTTTGATATCTCACGTATAAAAGGCACGAAATGCATGAAGAGAGCTCAATATATGCAAAGTAAAAACAATGACAACATAATGGAATCTAGACAAATTATTAATGTTTTTTAATATTATTATTCTATATTCAACTAATAATTACCTCCTATCTACCTGACTCAGACAGATACTTCCATTGATTTACAACAATAATTGGGAATTTAAGAGCATAAGTTGCCATGATTCTCTCTATAGTGCACATTCTCTGCTTAATTTTTTAACCCATTAAAGAACCTTAATAATGTGACATGTTACATTCTGGTAATTTCGACCTAAATTCTTATTGCCAGATTATATTTGTAGTCTTTAATGGGTTGAAATATTTTTTTGTTTTTAGTCCCGTTATTTCGATTTTGACAATTTGAATCATGTAATTTGGTTTAATTTTAAATCAAGTCCAAAGTGCAGACTTTGTCAATTTGGTTGGTGAATTTCAATGTGTTAATATGCAACTACCACATGTGACGATACTTTTGTCTCTCCAAAGTATTTGTAATCAACCCATAGTGTAGTTATTTTGTCTATTTTTGTTCACAATTTTAGACCTCAAGAACTTGATTGCAACTTGAATAACATTACATGATTGAAGATTTAAAAATTAAAATGAAGGTAACTAAATGATAAATGAGTTAAAATACGATAACTGAAAGGGTAATGTTAGTCTTACCACATTTTGAAGAAGAAATGATCATTTTCTCTCATAAACCTACCACACAAACATTAATAAATGACAGGCATGTGCTTTGGCCATCGCCGCACAAAATAATCAAGGCCAAATCTGTCATTAACTCCAAAAACATTCCACCAATTGACAAATTCCCTTAACCAAAACAGGAAATTATCATAACTAAGGCCGATTATCAACTCATTAACACACTTAATCTCCCTATACGAAATGACGAATTTGGACCCTAAACAATAAAAAACATGTATCAAAAGTGAGGCAAGACGGTGTCGTGGGGTTGCATGCTTGGAAGGAACCAAGGTGGGGGGGAGAAACCATGTGACCTTAAACAGCTTTTGTCTTCAAACCACACCAGAAGACATATACATACAGATTTTGGATCATCACTAAACAAATAAAAGTGCGAGAGAGAGAGAGAGTAAATACGTCATTTCAAAGGGGCCACGTGAAGACAGAGCCAGAAAGAAGAATGGCAAACTCGTTATATTTGCTCAAATCCAAGGGCTCTCTTGGACCTCGGCATGCATATAAACCTACCCTCTCCCTCTTTCCACTCTGCATACCTCACCAGCTTACACATCAAACATTTGCAGAAACCAGATAGAGAGTGTTTTTTGGTAAAAGATCACCAATATGAGAGGAGTTGCCTTATTTTTGTCGGTGCTATTGTGCGCCACTTGCCACTCTGCCCTGTCCCTCATCGATGGTAAGCAAATTAATTCTCATATATATTCTCTATATATATATATTATACAAATTAATGCATATATTTACTTGTACATGTTTTTTTCAGAAAAACCCAGATCAAGTATTGCAAAGTTGTAGCTTTTGAAAAAAACCCAGATGAGAATTTGTATTTTTTTAGTTGCTAATTATTAGGTTCTTCACCTTGCTCCTTAGTTCTTTGGCCTCATAATATTTGGTGCATAGGTAGCTAGTATATGTATGAAGTTTTGTGAAAATGACCAAAATGGCCTCATCCTTGAGCATATAAGTTCATCTCATGGTTCTTCTCTTGATCCTCACACCCTTATAGAGGAATTAGGGTGGCCGGAATTGAAGTTTTTCTGGCCATCAGCTAGCAAGCAGCTCAAGTTTCAGCAAGTTTGCGATAATAATATAAGTGATAGAAAAATTTGAATTTCTTGAGGGGTAAATGTGTAATTTCGGTTAATCATCATCATCAATCTTTGCTCATTCGTCAGATGGTGACAGGCTTTTGCTTGTTTTGACTGGGTTTCTCCTGTAGAGATATTTGGACCGGTGTGATAAATAAATATTCTGCGACACCGGTACATTGGATATTAACTATAGCTTTGCAGAGTGTACAGAGAAATCACATGGGTGCCAAGTGGTACACACACTCGATAGGTACCCAAAAAATTCAAAGATACCATCAAATTTATTACACCTTTTAGCCATTTGACAGTAAATCCCCAATTTTGCTCATCATGCCTCCACAAGTGGTACAAATTTTCCAGAAAGCAACAAATTGCACATTTTGAGCCCAACATGCCTAAATCTGTCATATACTTCCACTGAGAGAGGAGTTATATAATGAGTTCTGAGTGTAACGAGGGGTTATAATAAGGGCTATGATGAGTCTTTAATAACCATCCGATCACGTATAGAGTTATTATTGGACGACATGATTTAACCTCTTAACACATAAGCTCCCTATAGTTTAATATACACTCATCGTTACTTAGTATAATGACACATGTAATCCAATAATTTCATTGTCGCATATTTTTTATTATATAATTTACATTTTTCTATGAACCCAAATTCATGCAGGTTATTTGGAGAATGGGAATTTTGAGGAGGCCCCTAAGCCCTCAGACATCAGGGGCACAGAAGTGATAGGGCGCTATGCCATACCAAAATGGGAAATTTCTGGGTTTGTTGAGTACATTAAGTCAGGCCAGAAGCAAGGGGACATGTTGCTGGTCGTGCCTGAGGGAGCCTATGCAGTTAGGCTTGGAAATGAGGCCTCAATTAAGCAGAGGATCAAAGTGACCAAGGGCCTATACTATTCTATCACTTTTAGTGCAGCCAGGACCTGTGCTCAAGAGGAGCGCTTGAACATCTCTGTGGCACCAGACTCTGGGGTGCTCCCAATTCAAACTGTGTATAGCAGCAATGGCTGGGATTCTTATGCCTGGGCATTTCAAGCTGACTATGAGCAAATTGAGGTTGTTCTGCATAACCCTGGTGTCGAGGAGGATCCCGCTTGCGGCCCTCTCATCGATTCGATTGCCATTCGAACTCTGTACCCTCCTCGAGCAACCAACAGTAAGTTTTCTCTTATCATTTATTTGACATGTTATGTTTTTTAAAATTTTAATCGTTTAGATTGACAGTAATATAATATATAACACGATAACTTGCAATCACAAGTACATTTCCAAGTCGGTATAGAAGGCAAACAACACTTGCAAGAACGTGGGTTTTTAATTTGATTGTGAAATTAGTTAAATATAGATCACCTAGTTAACAGCTGTGTGATCATGAAATGAGATATGCTGGTGTCTCTTTTAGGATATAATGGGGTCCCATTGTTGGACCACTCTATTTCATAGCTGTGAGGAGCTGTTTCACCCCATATAGGCTGTGGGGTGTGCAATTATTTGATGACACATGTTCTCTTTAGGCATACATCACCTCTCTCTCTCTCTCTCACTCTGCCTCTGCCTCTGCCTCATCAATAGTAAAAATTTAATACCCTTTGAAACTATAGTGATTCTTGGAGGACAGAACAAATAGATCAGACTTAGGTTAACTATTTTCTGTTCGCAATCACTGTATATAGATCTCTTGCTTTAAATTTTCATTTAATTTCAATGTCCTGCCCATGGACACTGCTCCTTTATTAGTTGGTTCCAGTTATGACTTTGAGGCCAACCACCAGTCAAGTTGAGGGGCTTCAGGCTAGCAATTTGAACTTCTTAAAGTACCAAATATTTGTTTTTACTGATTGTATACAAATGCGTGTTCATCTTCTTTCACATATTCACATGTAACGAAGAGATGAATACATAATTGTATACAACAACCGGTTACATTTGAAATTTTCTCCACAAATAAGATGATCATGTGAATTGTTCACGTGTCTGTGTTTGAGTCCCACAGTAAATTCTACATACATCAAGAATTTATAACCACACTCTTTGAAAGCAAATATCATCGATGAATTAATGAAGCGTCGTGCAGTGCCTAATATTTAGGTCACATTGTCTTTGGACATCACAGCTTTTCATGACCCTTTTTCCTCATTTTGTATTAGAACTGTGGGTCTTTCTTGTCTCTCCTCTTCATAAATAAAGAAAACAATCCCCAAGTGCTAAGTTTGACACCCATGTAAATAAACTGTCCTCCCTGCGAAACTTCATTCAACAACATAGAAATGAATGTCACTAGACTAAACGGTCATTGATGATAATATTATCTACTTGAATTGCAGAGAACTTGTTGAAAAATGCCGGTTTCGAAGAAGGGCCATACGTGTTCCCAAACGCATCCTGGGGAGTCCTAATCCCACCAAACATAGAAGATGACCACTCTCCATTACCCGGCTGGATGGTGGAGTCTCTGAAGGCAGTGAAGTACATAGACTCAAACCATTTCTCAGTGCCAGAGGGCAAAAGAGCAGTTGAGCTCGTAGCAGGAAAAGAAAGCGCCATAGCCCAAGTTGCCAGAACCATCCCCGGCAAGACCTACGTGCTCTCATTCTCCGTGGGAGATGCAAGCAACTCCTGCGAGGGCTCCATGATTGTGGAGGCATTTGCAGGCAGAGACACAGTCAAAGTGCCCTACGAGTCCAAGGGCAAAGGAGGGTTCAAGAGAGCCGTACTCAAATTTGTGGCTGTTTCTACCAGGACACGTGTCATGTTCCTGAGCACGTATTACACCATGAGGAGCGATGACTTCTCTTCTCTGTGTGGACCTGTGCTTGATGATGTGAAGCTGTTGAGCCTGAAAAACCCTAGACAATGAGGACCCAGAAATTAAGTGGTGATGGAACTTGGGTTGGAGAGTTTTGAGATTTTATATGAATTAAATGTAAGGGGGTGATGAGGTCATATATGATATACAATGAGGTCCTTTAATTTGGGTTGTATGAATGAACCAACTTGGTTCATGGTTATGAGTGCTTTTGTTTGTAAGAGAAGCTAGAGGCAGCGACTAGTGTGAGTTTAATTAGCATAATCAGAAAATAAGGATATTCATAAATATATGCATTTATACTAATGGGAAGATAGTGTATGATAAAATAGTTTTATTTTTGTTGAAAGGTTATGTACTTCATGAGCAAAATAAATGAGATGATAATGTTATTACTTATTTGCAGCAGAAAAAGGAGTCAACAACATTGCTAGTCTGCTCCTCAGTTTTACTTCAGAATTCCAAACCATTTTAGAGGTCTGTTCGTCTCGATGGCTTGGCACACGCTAATCGCTTAAATTTTAAATATTTTTAAGGCGTCATATTCCCTGAATATACAATCATATCGTGAAAATGGATTAAAACTAGCAAATGATGATGAAAACTTGTTGCTCATTCGATACCTATTGTCTGGATATGCACATTTAGGTTGGGAATTTAAATCGCCCAACTGATTGAACCGTTATAAGTTAATTCGGTTCATAATTTGAATTTTAGAAACCTATGTTTTGACTAAAACTGAAACAAGGTACATATATGATCAAATTTTTGAATCTTGATCTTGAAGTCTTTCCTCGAGTAAATTCACAAGTTCCTAAATTTTTATTTCCCCTCACAACTTCGCGTTATCATGAATGAATTTCACTCTTCTATGTGAGAAAGCAAAGATAAATTATTTTTATTGAGAAAAATTTAAAATTCCATCGAGGAAAATGTTAGGGGCTAAGCCAGCCCATGATGAGTCCTTCTTTAGCAACTTCGGGAAAGGGAAGGGTAGCCCAAAGTCCGGGAAAGGTCAACCTAATAGCCCGACTCAAACTTCCAAAACGGGTCGGATACAACCCAGTCCAGCATACCATCAAACGAGGCCTGCTACGTGTTAAGCGTGAACTCATCGTGCTTAGACAATCGGACGGTCCAGAAAGCTTCCAAAACGGGTCGATACAACCCAGTCCAGCACACCGTCATACGAGGCCTGTTACGTGTAAAGCGAGAACTCATCGTGCTTACACAATCGGACGGTCCAGAAAGCTGCGTTACTTTGAAGCTAGCTAAGAATTAGAAAACACTAGGGTCTCTCCCAAGGCTCCTACTATATAAACCCTCAACAAATCTCAATCGTTCCCTCTCTCGCTCTTACTCGTTTGCACTCTGCGCCACTCACATTAGCAAGACTCAAATGGTAAATCTTCGCATCTTTCGTCGCAAAATTTTTATTTCGCGTCTTTTGATCTTCATTTTGTGTGTTTGGTTGCTGTGAGAACTGATTTTTTTGAAGTAATTAAATTTTGTTTTAAATACAATATTTGTGTGAAAACTTGCAGGCTTTGCCGAATCAGCAGACCGTGGATTACCCGAGCTTCAAGCTCGTAATCGTTGGCGATGGTGGAACAGGTTTGCCTCTTCTTTTCTCTATGGATTCAGTTTCGTTCATGATCTGTTTGGTTTCTGTGAAAAATTTCCTTTATTTTTCGTTTTGTCGTTGTTTGTACAAATCGGTTCGTTACTGAGCTCAAATGGAGCTAAATGCAAACTCTGTGGCCTGAACAACATGGAGTTTGATTTTAATTTTGTTTATCGAAATTTCTGTGAAATAGTTCAAAATTAAAACTTTATGCAAGCGTGTCCTAAATGATATAAACTTTCGATTTGAGTGATCGGGAGTTGGCTTTGAATTTCATGCGCTCGACTATAATCTTGTATGATGTTTCTGTAAGGTGGTTCCTCGTAATATGGATTGGCCTTGCTGCAAATTGGTTAGAGCAATCGAAATGAACTATAATAAGGCTGAGTCTAAGTGTACAACTAAACCTTTTAACCTTCTCTAGAAATTTTATATTGGGGCTCCAGTTCTAGAACCTTGTTACAATTATTCAAATCTAAATGCGGCCTGAAACTTCTTTCGGATATTTTATTCAGTCAGAGCAGGAGGGGTGCAAGCACAAAATTTTCCTTTGAAATTGATACTATAATAGTGAAATTAGGGTTTTGGTACTGGTGGTTGTATACATTTTTCCTTTGTCTTTGCTGTTTTCAGATTCTGGTTATTGTTTGTAATTTACATGATATGGCTTAGTTCTTGGTTTTTTATGATGCCATTGTTTTTTTCCATAACTGAGTGAGTTTTCTGTCAATGCAGGAAAAACTACCTTTGTGAAGAGACATCTTACTGGTGAATTTGAGAAGAAATACGAACGTAAGTGTCTTGTAAAGCAGTTGTACTTTTTGAGTTTTCTATGCTCACTAAACTTTGTTGAAGAAAGATCAAGTAATTATAAGATTTTGATGTATTGGACTCATCTTGCTCATTTTTAATGGACAGCAACTATTGGCGTGGAGGTCCATCCATTGGACTTTTTCACCAACTGTGGAAAAATTAGATTCTACTGCTGGGACACAGCTGGGCAAGAGAAATTTGGTGGTCTTAGAGATGGATACTAGTGAGTGTTTTCTTTTAAAAATTTATGGTTGGAACTTTTTTTTTAGAACTTTTTTATTTTGTATGCATTTTGCTTTAACTGTGTTGAGCATAATTGTTCTGATATCTACATGTTTGTCATCATTATTTGTTAAAACTCAATATTACGTTTGTCATTTGAATGGCTGTAAAACGTTATTCAAAATTTTTGCCGATTTGAATGACTGTACGCTTTGTTGAACTCCCATATTGTGCAAATCTTTTTGACATCATGTAGCATTAGATTTCATTTGTCTCCCACAGCAACAACTTGGTTTACCTCTGCTTCCTGTCTAATTGATTTATGTAGGTTGTTTTAGGCCATCATTTATGCTGATTAAACTCCCCAAAATATGAAAACTGCTTATTACTCTTTCTGGGCAACTTTGTTCTAAATTACATTTTTGTGCAGCATCCATGGACAATGTGCAATTATCATGTTTGATGTTACTGCTCGATTGACATACAAGAATGTTCCGACTTGGCATCGGGATCTTTGCAGGTCTGCATGGAAATTTTTCTTCATTTGTTGTTGCATTGATTTCACTTGATGAGTTTTTGGGGGGTGTATTAACTCTAAAGAGTACTTGTGTTGTGAATTCCAGGGTCTGTGAGAACATTCCAATTGTTCTTTGTGGAAACAAGGTTGATGTGAAGAACAGGCAGGTAAAGGCAAAGCAGGTTACTTTCCACAGGAAGAAGAATTTGCAGTACTATGAGATATCAGCAAAGAGCAACTATAACTTTGAGAAGCCTTTCCTATACCTTGCCAGAAAGCTTGCTGGGTAAAATCTTTTGGTTCCAAATAGATACATTTTTCTTTAGACTATTGCAAAATGCATTTTAAGTTACTCTAGTGCTCTGTTTGTTGCAGGGATCCTAATTTGCATTTTGTTGAGTCACCTGCCTTGGCTCCTCCAGAAGTACACATTGATCTGGCTGCACAACAACAGTAAGCCTTCCCTTACAAAATTGCCCTCTCTCTCTCTCTCTCTCTCACACACACAAACCTACGCAGATCGCTCTCCCACGCATCACACACACATGTTATGTAGTGAAAAAGGAATAGGGTTATAGGAAAATACTTGCCAGTTTATGATTGGACTTGATGCATTTCTTTTTTCCTTTTCTTCATTACCTTACATTTCTTTTTTCCCTTGACAATACAGGCACGAAGCCGAGCTTGCTGCAGCTGCCAGCCAGCCCCTTCCTGATGACGACGATGACACATTCGAGTAGATGTGGGGAATTGTTGTCTTAGTGAAAGTTTCGTTATTAATATTTGTGGGTCCTTGGACCATTTTTTCTAAGAAAAACTTGTGGTATTGCTGTTTGTAAGTGATAGTTTTCGTGGTCATGAGGATGTGAATTTGAGGATGCCATGTTTTCATGTATGATTTTATGTTGAATTGGCTCCCTATATGCCCTTTTCCCCATTTCTTGTCCAGTCCAGTATATGTGGTGCCGTTAATTCTATTCGCCTGTTAGTATTTTTATATTCTATCATAATCTCCACGGAGCTGTTCATCAATCCCCATTATGTGGATCTTTTTAAATTTTTCATCTGTTGGGTTCAGTACTGCGTTCATGTTCATATAGCTTGGGTATATGGCAATGTTGCCTTTGTGTATTTTCTGTATGAACCCGAACCCAGTTGAAACCGGAGGTTTAATGAGATAACGGAAAGAAAAGAAGGCACGCAAAACGCTTCTGAGCCTGTCGTATCGTGAATAACGTTCTTTGTTCCAGAAAAGTTACGAAGTGCTTTCTGAAAAAAAGTTTGGTATAAGGGGTACCACAAAACTCTTATATTTTAATTGGAGAGCTATTAAAAATTGTCTTTCTTGTAAATAAACTCTTATATTTTAATTGGAGAGCTATTAAACATTGTCTTCCTTGTAAATAAATCTACTCTGCTGAAAAGGAAAATAATCTCTGATGACTCCTGCCCCATATGTAATGTAAATTCTAAGAGTGTAATTCATGCTTTGTGGAGTTGTCCCGGTGCCCAGAAAGTTAGGAAAAAAGTGCAGTTCATGGAGGTTTTTACAGGGGTATATTTTTCCAACTACGGGGATTTATTTGATGTTGCCACTAAGTATCTTTCGAAGTATGAAATGCGGTTGTTTTAATATATCTGCTGGAACTTATGGTATAACAGAAATAAAGTTGTTGTTGAAGGTCGTTCTTGTGCACAGGAGGCGGTTTCCAAAAGAGCTAATTACTTGGCTGATGAATATGGAAGTCTTGTGAAATGTGATCATAAATTAGTTGAAGATAAACCAACCAAATGGTCTCCTCCTCCTGTTGGTAAATATAAATTGAATGTTGATGATGCTTTTATTCCTGAAACAGGTGTGAGTGGAATTGGTGATGTTGTTAGAAAAGGGGGCAATTTATAAATTAGTTGAAGATAAACCAACCAAATGGTCTCCTCCTCCTATGGCCCTTCCTCTTGCCATCTCCACCTCACCTATATATGCAAAGATCATGGCACTTCATTTCAGGATGAAATTTGCTCGGGATGCTGGCTTTTCTTCTATTCTAATTGAGTCTGATTCACAAGGAGTAGTAAATGATGTAAAGAATGACGAGGAAGAGTCGTGGGCATCTTATTGATGATATTAAGAGGAGTCTGCAACATTTTGAAGAGGTTACTATCTCTTTTAGTCCAAGGGGGTGCAATCAAGTAGCTCATTTTCTAGCAATGCATGCACTTAATTGTAATACTATAGTAACTTGGATTGAAGAGGTTCCCCTATGGCTGGAATCCATTGTAAAAGATGACATTGTTGTATCCTTTTAATTGTTATCAATGAGTTCCTCTTTCGCGCAAAAAAAAAAAAAAAACTCCATGTGTCTCAAGTGCATGGTAAGAAATTAAGAACTTTAAAAATGAGGAGAAAGATAAAGTTGGTATAAACATGGCGCATCTCATTTTCATCCTTTCAAATTTAGGACACTCCCAAAACATATCCCAAATTTTGAATTCTCATGATTTAGAGTTGGATATACCTACTATTTGATTTATAGTAATTTAAATTATCGAATTGTCAATAAGAAAATGATGGGGAAGTACTGTATTTTTGTGTGTGTCAAAATTAGGAAGGGGAAAGGTAGAAAATTTACACACGAGAATCATGAGCGTGTGAACTCAAGACCACTTGATAGCACACCGAAGGTCTGATTTGGGTCAAAATAACTAACACCCAGTTGGTGGGGTAGAGCATTAAATTTAGGCTTTTTATCACAAAACGTCCCTGACGTTTGCGAAACTATCAGATTGCATCCTTAAAGTTTTTTTGTATCACTCATAGTCCCTAACGTTAATATGGGTGCTCTTAAATAGTCCTTCTGTCAAAAAAACTGTTAAATCCGGGGATATAATCGTCAAATCAATCCAAAATTATAATATATATATAATTTTCATTTCTTCTCAAGTCTCCTTCGTCCCTCTCTTCCTCCATTCTCATTTCTTCTCCCCATCTGTGTTGCTGAATTTTCCTTCCTTTTATTTTTATTTTTTCCTTCCATCTCCCTCCCTTCTCTCGCACTCTTCGTCTCCTTCGTAATATAAATCAATTCCTGAAAAACCAAACGAAAAATCACGGCAGGAAAATAAGAGCAAAAGTAGAAACACAAACCTTGATAAACTCATCAACAACGCCATGCACTCTCTCAACTACCAAACCCAAATTTCTAAACTCATCTACCAACATCTCCACACAGTCAGAAGCTTTATCTTCTTCCTTCACATCTCTCTTTGGAACCACAACCCCAATCTCAAAAGCAGTTTGTTCCTCCTCAAGCACATTCATTTCCTACCCACCAAACAACAACACCTGAAAACAGCCAAAGACATCTCTGTCTTTAAGATCCAAATGATGCCCAAACCCACCAAAGACGTAAACTTTCACAGAAATTGGCTCAAACAGTGAAGTGGGCAATTGTATTTTGGAACAACAGAAGCTTGCAAACACCAACGATGTGGGAAATTATCAACATGACATAGGGTGGGAGATGGAAGGAAAAAAAGAAAACTTCAGCCACGTAGATGGGGGAAGAAATGAGAATGGAAGAAGAAAGGGAGGAAGGAGACGAAGAGTGCGAGAGAAGGGAGGGAGATGGAAGGAAAAAATAAAAATAAAAATAAAAGGAAAATTCACAACACAGATGGGGAGAAGAAATGAGAATGGAGGAAGAGAGGGACGAAGGAGATTTGAGAAGAAATGAAAATTATATATATATTTTATAATTTTGGATTGATTTGACGATTATATCCCCGGAATTTAACAGGTTTTTTGACAGAAGGACTATTTAAGAGCACCCATATTAACGTTAGGGACCATGCGTGATACAAAAAAACTTTAAGGATGCAATCTGATAGTTTTGCAAACGTCAGGGACGTTTTGTGATAAAAAGTCTTAAATTTATTACGCCATTTAGTAAGGTGAATATAAATAAGGACACGTAAATGTGGGTTAGACAAGTTGATTAAGGTATGTGCCCACCCCCTTGCACTCAAGTTCTGAACCCCCTTCCCTCTATTAAGCCAGTTAATAGAGTTGGTTAATGTAATGTGTTCACCCCCTTGCACTCGAATCCGAATCTCCTCCCATATATTAAGGTAGTTTAGAATGTTCCATTGTAGAAAAAAAAAAAAATTGTATATCTTCGAAATATTGGATTTGTATTGGGCTACAGATTTTGTGATCGAGACCGTATAGCCAGGTTTTGTTGGGCTTTTAAGACCTCTGGGCGATAATCGCAAATCCAGCGGATGGCGAGCATAGCGTATACGACAATGGCCGTACTAGGTGCCACGTGTAGGGACAAAATTCAAGCGGAAAATTCAAGCGGGACTGTGATCCAACGGTGTAAAAAATAGCGTCCAACAAAAGTCGAACCCCGTGTTAAGGGGTCGGTTACACTGTAGTATAAAACCCCTAAGTCCCTCACCTTCTTCATTTACTAGTGTGCTTCCTCAGAATTCCACAAACACCTTGATCGCTTTCCTCCGAGCCTCAAATCCATTCACATTTTGCAGCTCTCTTCGCTCTCGCTATGGTAGCCTCTCTCTCTCTCTCTCTCTCTCTCTCTCTCTCTCTCTCTCGCTATATGTATATGTGTTTATGCTCTAGGCAGGCAGCTAGGGTTTTATTCTGATCGTAAACGCTCATTGTTGTATTTGATACAGGCTCTTCCGAATCAGCAAACTGTCGATTATCCTAGCTTCAAGCTTGTTATCGTCGGCGACGGTGGAACTGGTTCGTCTTTTCGCTTCTCTCTGTCTTTAGCGCCCAAACTGGGAATTCAGGACTTTCTTCTTTGCTGTTTTGTTCATTCGGATCCAAGATTTTATTGAAACCCTAACATACTATTGCTCTTGAAGCGTATTTGGTCTATTTATTTTATTCGATATTTTTTTTGTCTTTTCAAAATAGTAACAGTGTTTTGATTGGGTGTAGGCAAGACGACGTTTGTGAAACGCCATCTCACTGGAGAGTTTGAGAAGAAATACGAACGTAAGGAGTTCAATTCTGTTTATATCTCTATGTGTCTGTGTGTGTGAAATTTCGATGCTAATTTTCGTGATTGTTTATTTTTTTTGGAATTGCAGCAACTATTGGTGTTGAAGTTCATCCGTTGGACTTCTTCACAAACTGTGGGAAGATCAGGTTCTACTGTTGGGACACCGCTGGTCAGGAGAAGTTTGGTGGACTCAGAGATGGTTATTAGTATGTCCTCTTATCACAAACGTCTATTTTAATTGAACCCACTCATGTTTTACTGTAATCTATATTTATTGTGCCATTGTGACATTGTGGCCATTTGTAGTGTTGTGTGTTTTGTTGGTACCTGTGATTATTAATATATTATGTTTGGAATGTCATGATGGGAATGGTTTGATTATGCCTAAGTCATCATGTTTTTTTATTCTTATTTTATTTTGGGTTTATTCTTCTTATCTCTAACTTGTTTTAATTAAAACAGCATGTTCTGGGTTAGCCAGTTACTAAGAATCTTGAATACAAAGCCAAGTCTTATTATCTAGGAATGTTTTGTTTGTTTTTTTATACAAACTATAAAATTAAGGGTTTTGTATCCTTTGTTTGTGTATCATTCTCTTGTGTGTGGATATGCCCTTGTGTCATTGCATCTCCGTTTTCGCCCTGTTTGAACGGGCTCAGGTCTATTCTTCGTGCTGCTGATATTGTTTGATGGACAGTATCATTGCATCTCGGTTCTTGCCCTGTTTGACACTTCATGATCTGTTTCTTTTCTGGATTTTCAGCATTCATGGGCAGTGTGCAATCATCATGTTTGATGTTACTGCTCGTTTGACATACAAAAATGTCCCCACATGGCACCGTGATCTCTGCAGGTGAGTTACTTGAGATATATAATTTTTTTCTATTTTTTAATATTCTGTATCGACAGTGATGTTGGTCTTCTACCCTTTTTTCTATTTCCTAATGCGGTTCCCCCTTTCCAGTTTTCCTAACTCGAATTTCTTCTAACATGGCATTCCTATTGTCTTCTAGGGTGTGTGAGAACATTCCCATTGTTCTGTGCGGAAACAAGGTGGACGTGAAAAATAGGCAGGTGAAAGCAAAGCAGGTTACCTTTCACAGGAAGAAAAATCTCCAGTACTACGAGATTTCTGCCAAGAGTAACTACAACTTTGAGAAACCTTTCTTGTATCTTGCCAGAAAGCTTGCAGGGTAAGTTCTTGATCACTTTATTTCAGTAAATCATTGTTCTCTTCGCTCTGTAAACTCTCTCATGCTGTGAAATTTAATGGTCTATTGGTCTCTGCAGAGAGACTGAGCTGCGTTTTGTTGAATCACCTGCTCTTGCTCCTCCAGAAGTTCAGATTGACATGGCTGTCCAAGCAAAGTAAGTGATGGGTCCCCTTTGATAGTTTCTTAATAATTTTTTTCTCATGCTCAACCTATATATTAAGAAGGAATCATAATGAGCAATTGTTAGCACTGTTTGTGCTAATTATTCTGAGTTCTTGATCACCAATCGACTGTTATGGTGTTTTTCAGGCATGAACAAGAATTGGCACAGGCAGCTGCACAACCACTTCCAGATGACGATGATGATCTGTTTGAGTAGTTTGTTTCTATGTTTCTGGATTTTGATTAGGCTGTTTGATGTGATCTGTGACTCGGGTTTCGGTTGTCAAGAAATTTATGACTTTACAATCTCACTGGTTTTCTCCTTAGATATTAGGGTTGGTTGTTGCCATGAGTACATGTGAAAAGCTGAGAGACATCTCTTGTTAGTAGGTGTTATGTGGGATTTACATTTTAACCCGTTATATTGAATGCTAATTCTCTATGGTGCTGGCTTACACTAGACTAATTCGAATAAAAACTAACATTTCATCGATATGAAAGGAAGGAAAGAAAGAAGCATCAATTGTCATTACAAACTCGCAGACCCCATGATTCCAAGGTTTTCAATAAGAACTGCACCCAAACATACATTTTGTTTGCCAATGGTACTTAGTTCAGTGGTAACAACATTTACTTTCATATTAGTGATCTCAGGTTCAAAATTCGATGACACTTCCCTATTTGAGACTTAGACAAAGTAAAAAACATAGTCAAACTCTGCCGTTTTAGTCGTAGTTTAACTAAGTAATATTCTATTGTGAGGGTTTTTTTGTCTTTTGTCAGCATTTATAAGAAGAAAAACCCCAAGATGGTTAGTTACATGGACAGTTGGGTCAAAGATAACTCGAAAATGACTGATAATATTTTCGGTCAAAGACATGAATAAAACCACCGTCTGTTATTTCTTCTTTATTCGGCAATTGAAATTCAAACTCACCCATGTTTGTTATCTCTTTGCCCATACAGTCTTGGTTCAATAAAAAAAGAAAAGTAATTATTCAATCAACCGTTAAAAAAGTCAAAATTTAATGAGCATGGCATGTTACCATGTAATAAATCAGACCACAGATGGGAATGAATCCGCGGTCGAAATTATGTCAACATAGAATACGCAAATATCCGTACGCTATTTGAACCTTTTGTATACGCTAATTTCAAACAAATGGATAATATTAATGATCTCGTACTTCCAATAAACAATTGCATTACAGAAGCTCTCATTATCCAAATAAAAAATATATATTGCTCAACTGTACATTGATCCATATATCTCACAATTCAATATTACAAAAAGAATGGGACAGAAAAGGACTGAAGATCTGCAACAGCATTTTTCTAGTCTCAACTCTAACAACCATTCCAGAGCAATTTCCAAAAGGAAGACCTGGTCTCGGAGATACCGCGTTCATAGATATAACTGCAAATAAAGTTAAACTGGCCTTCCTTGAGAATTCCTTGAAGAATCCAAAATTTCAAATGCTCAAAGGAAGATCTAGTCCATTTAAAAGAATCTACACAGTAGATTGTTGCATTAAATAGTATCCCAAGTGAAACTTTTGTCAGCCTCCTCTCATTACTCAATCCGTAAACATCTGCCAAAGCATGTTTATGTACAAACCAATCCCTAACAATTGAGCTTTATACAACATTATTTTGTTAACTTTGCCGAGGATTGAGAATTACATTCAAAGAATTGTTGTACATACCTTGTCAAAAAATTATATTATCTAGGGCAAATACTTAGCCAATTTGAATTGATCCTTTCGTCTGAGCTGCAAAGCCGGCAATCACTTTAGCCACACCAGTGTTGGTCAATTGCTCTTTTGCCACAGAGCACTGTTGACCTTATCCAGTCTATTATCATCAATAACATGTGAAATTCCTTGACAATTTCCAAACAATTCATTGATGAGATAACTACAAATGCTTTATTCCTAGAGCCGTACATAGTGCTACTAGTTCTATTCAATTCACCAGGATACTTTTATAATGAGATAACTACAAATTGCTTTAATCACTCACGAAAATCCTAAATCAATTGTAAAGTTCACAGTCACAGTAGTTTACATGTGTCCTGTGTTAGAGATCACAAAGTAATTTGGATAAGTTACCTTCCACAACCATATCTCCATGTTATCAACAGGAAAAAAAGGTTCTACTTACAAATGTACGACTTCAAATGTATTGCATTTAGAGATTTCTCTACTTTCTTTGTAGAATGATTTGTTTATTTATTTCCTTTGACTTCTCTCTAGTTGTGCAAATTACCTCTTGTAGCCAACGGTCCACTTTTATTGTTTTCACTTTCAAATGTGATAATTTCAAAGATCAGAAACTTAAATTAAGTCTGCCAGATTATTGTTTTAAATAACAAGAACATTAGACCATCCAATTCAATAATATATCACATCATATCAAAATAGAAATATTAATGACTTCAGATAACTTTCATTGGCGTACATAAATCAAATATAAACACAAACAACTATAAATGGTCCGGTTTTGAAGTCCAAACTGTAGCTTAATGAAACAAATGCAAGCCAAATAGTTTGTATGAACTTTAAAGCCACTTAAATTCAAGTAACGCACAAGGTACTCATGAATAAAGAGTGTAAATAAACAGATGGTACGGATCATATAAACACTACAACTTTCTATAAGATCAAAGAAGATACCGGAAATTTCGAATTTTCTGGGCTTTCTGAATTAAAAGAATACAATGAAATGGTACTTAATTTGCATAAGTTATAATCTAAAGCATATAATAATTAATATATTATAGAAGTAAAAAAATGCAAAGTTAATAAACAATAAAGAGATATCATCAGCAAAGAATTAGGTAAACTGCATCAAGCAAACTGGGACCTTTTCAAAGTTCGCGTACGTTCTGCTTTGGTAGAAGATGTGTCCACAGTTCCCAGCAGACCCAAAATGAATCACATCAAAGAATCAGAGAAAATAATTGTACCACTTTCTGGCGGCATATTGTCATATACGAAGAAAATTCGAAATAAATAGTTCCATTGTATACGCCAAGATGACAAACCTCAGCATCATCTAAGCCTTTGGAAGCAAGGCAAGGCAAGCAAGGCTCCAACCTTGGCCCTGAAAGTGCAGGGATTCATCAATAAGATTCATGAGATGGTACTCTGTATGCATTCACATGGTAACAACGAAACCAAACTATTTTAACGTAAATCCAAAGATATGCTTATTGGAAAAGAGTGGGATGGAATTAAACAGAGATAATAGTGAGAAGGCATAAGCACAATGGCATCTCAACAACTACACTTCATATTCCATGTGTTAATGCAGTAAAAACCAACAAATCTTCCACATACACATTGATACCATTTCAATCAACCAATCATTAATGAAAGAACATAAAAATGGATCATTATGGATTAGCTAGCAGTACATGCACGGGTGGTAAGAATATGATGATCCTTATTCCCGGATCAGAAACTTGGTTTTTCATTTCACCCTATCAAAAATCCAGAGTTCAGACAGAAATCCTTAAAAATTAAGCAACACCATATGGCAACAATTGCTCATCCTGTCATTGCCTGATACAGAGCTAAACAAGTGTAATTGGGCTCCAAGAGACTAGATCCTGCATATGTGCAAGTTCTCTCTGGTTTAATACTCACTTAATACTGAAAAGAAATCAATCCAACAAAAAAGAGCTACAAACAACAAGCCTTCCAAAAGGAAAAAAATGGTAAAATATATTACAACAGCTGAGAGGACAGCACCATGGTGAACCTGGAACTATTCACATCTTTATAAGGTAAAGTGCATAGTTTTCTAAATACAAAATTTTCATACTTAGATCACTGCACATGGACAACTAAGATGAACACAAAAAATGTAACAACACATCCTCTGCTTCTTACAATGGAGAAAAAACTGGTGAAACGACATTATTAAGAACAGATGAAAAGACAGCAACATGGTGAACCTGGAAATATTCAATTCTCTATCAAATAAAGTACATAACTTCTTTAGTACAAATTTCTCATGTTTAATCAGTACAGATTGAACAATCAAGATACGCACAACAAATCATAACTATTTATCCTCTGATTCTTACAATGTACTAAAGGCAATAAACCCAAGTATTCAATATCCAAAAGATTAAAAGTTATCTAAGATGAAGGTTTGTTCCTGCAGAAATTAAGTTCCTTACTTCAATCAAATGTTCATCGTTTGAAATGTGCAGTGAAATACGGAGATTTGTCAATAACGCTTCTTGTTCCCAAGTTAAGGACCCAGAAGCATGCATTGCCACCAGAGTACTGCGATAAGCATTCAACTCTAACCTATGGATTCCTGCTGGTACATCCTCTTCCATAGGAACGGAAAAATTTTCTTGCGCATCTCCACAAAAAGAATCTGCATCACTAGAAAGGGTATCTGAATCTTGACTAGTACCTGCTAAAATATGACTGGAAAACTTATTTGAACTGCTACTAATAACACTACAACTACCCACAGAGCATGCATCACTATCACAATCATCAAGTTCTGAACTTCTTTCAACAGAACAAGAAATAGCACCATTTAACTCTTCCCTCTCCTTTTCAAAACATCCAGTTGTACGATTAATAAAGGAAGCCTGCATGTATTTTTCACCCAGATTTTCTCGCGGGTGAGCAACAGCATCTACCTTTTTGAGAAAGGAAGATGGGGACCCAGAAAAAACGTGTTGGTGCTCACACCCCTTCTCAATTGCTCTCCTCTTTCGTGAATATCCGTCAATATAAAACGAGCAATACGGAGAAGCTCTCTTCAATGATCTCGATGAGACAGTATGGGAATCCTGATAACTGATGATGTCCAGAGGAGGTAAACAATCATTCCCAGCTGGTAGCTTTATTCTTGCATTCAATTGTGGGACTTGCGAGCTAATCCGATTATCAGAACCCTGTCAAAAGGAACCAAAAAGAAAATTAGTAAGCAAACAGACAAGTTCCACAGAAAAGAAAATTCAGACACTCAAATGTTTCTTAATAGACAAGAAATTTCAAAACAAAAATCTAAGGCATGAAAATGTTATTAATAAATTCAACTAGCACAGAAAATGATAAAATACAGAAAACCAATATGAACCAGATAGAAGTTTACCTTTCCGATCACAACCCATTTGTCATCTTTCCATAATTGGCGTACCCGGATCCTATGTTTGTGCACTCTAAACTCCTCAGAAGATCCAAGTAGCCTAGTCAAGTAATAATTTTCATCCAAAACCTTCAACACCTTAGCCATTTTCCAGAAACCAACATTGAACACCTCAGCAACATCACCAACTGCCAAAATCTCTGCACTTTGAACAGGTGGAGGGCAAGGCCTAATATCCTTCCTTGGAACTCTCTCCACAACTGCTTGACTATCCTTACCAGGAGACCAATCATACATAACACTGTAGGTGTGCCCATTACCTGAGATAATCTCAGCGCAACGCCATGCTAATGAAGGCACCTCCTTTTGGCTACGTATCTCGACTTTATTCCCCTTCTTGAATCTCATGATGGCTATTAATATCACTAAACCTGTAACAAGAAATCAATCTTTGGATCAGAAACAGAGCCCAAGAGTTATGGAAAATCAATAACAACTATATTAAAAAAAGATGATAAATCAACAGATACACATGTTAACTAAAAAATAGTAAACTTAGAACGGGACAATCTCTTCCAGACGAAAGTGAAATAGTTTACAAAACCATAGTATGTTAACTGACATCAAACAAAACAAAACAAAAAGAAAAGAAAACACTCAATCTATAGCCCCAGGGTATCAAACTGAACCAATATAATTATTTAAAAAAACCCCAAATCTTTAATAAAAATTAGGACTTGGAGTTCTGGGGCACGCAAATAACACCAAATCCTTTGACAAGATAATCCAAACGTATCCAATTTTACATAAAAGTAAAAAAGAAAAACATTGAGAACGTAAATTCGAAACCCTAGAAATAAAAAATTGGAACAGATTTGACTAACCTTGATTGAGATTTTGCAGAATTCGATCACTGTATGAAGAAATTTGTTCTCGATTCTTTGCGTTTCTGCTTCAATTAGAGATTTCGAGTCTGTATGCTTGAGAATTGCGAGCTTTGAATTGGGAGGAAAATTGGAAAGTTAGGGTTTGCCCTTTGCCGGTTTGTGAGAATGAAAAAAGATATAAATTGTTTATGAATTTATATTTTGGTATTTGTTTTTCTTTTTGGCGTCGGTTTGAAGTTTACCTCAACCAGAACGGAGAGTGCGTAATGCGCATACCCTTGAGTTAACACCTAACTTTAGGAGATTGATTATTTTATTTATTATTTATTTCCTATCAGATTTCATTTTTCTTCTTAAAAAGTTAACTTTACTTCGACCAAAAAAAAAAAACTGTCAATTTTAAATGTAAAAAAGAAATTGTTCAAAGGGTTTTCCTTTTTGTAAAAAACTAATTTCAAAGAACTTGGTGGACAAGTTTGCGATACAAATTATAAAGTAACATTTCATTAGGAAAAGGAAAAAGAGACCGTATCCAACAAGGAAAAAAATTATAAATTTGATTTTAAAAATGAAAACTATAATAAATTTGTTTGAAATGAAGATTATGCATGCTTTTTGAAATGAAGGTTATGCATGCTTTTCATAATTAAAATTTAAAGCTGTAAAAAGAGTTTTATGTTTCAGTTATCAATTAGGGAGTGCTAGTGTAACTAGCAGGAAAAAAATATTTAAAATAAATAAATAAATTGTTTATGTTCGAGTGCTTTGTGTACTAAACAAAACATTATAGAATTCTCACGCGCTTGAGCGACTGTTCGTAACATTACTTTATTTTCTTTCTCTGTAACTGAAAAACGACAACTAAGACATCCAGATTTAGTCATACTATAGATGATGAAAACAATTGAAAAGGGAAAAATTAGAAGTCCAAGATGACATTGACAACATTATAACCCATTCCAGCCAGCACATATGCTGCATAATTAGCTTCATAAAACACATGGTTCAAGTGAGAGGTCTTGTTGTCAATAATTTTAGGTGAAAAAGCAATTATACATATGCTATAAATTATTTTTGATAATGTGTTTAAAATCATTGGTTATTGTAGCAATTTTAGACAACTCCACTTTATCTCTATCATTCTTTATCTTTTCATTCCACATAAGGGGTGGGCATTTGTGCTGAAAAAATCGAACATCGATCATACTGAACAATGTAAGCATATCAGGTTACATGTTATAATCTTCCCTTGGTTAAAATTTTAAAATGAAAGCATATCAAGTTACATGTTATAAGCAGCAGAGATATCAAATTCTGGCGAGAGAAGTTTAAGCTTCTTGGTTGATCTAAATAGTGATCTGAACGTAACGCTGTAGGTGAGATCTGCATCTGTTACATTGGAGTGTCTTTGAATAATCATGATGATTCAGAAAATAAATATTGCAGTAAAGGAGCAACCACTGCTATGCTCAAACTGTTCCCCAGCAATGCATAACTGCAGCATAAAAGAAACGGACGACAAAGTACAAACATAAGCCGTGCTTAACAACCACTGTTATGCTTAACTGTAGTATGCCAATTGACATGCCGAATAAATTTCATCAAATAAAAGGCACAGTAATGTTTATTTTCTACTAATACACATGAAGCTGAAGCATTAGATAAAATAATGACATACCGTTGCCGAAGGCTTATGTGCTGTGGAAACTGAAAATCTTCTGGGAGAGAATGCAAATTAGCAACCTAAGTCGGTTAAAGAAAAATTATATATTAACAGACATTAAAAACATGAAACCAAGAATGGAGGAGAAAACTAAAGAAGCTACGTAAACGAAATCAGCATACCTCCCTAGGAGTAAAGTATCTAAGGCACTGCTCCTTCAGTGAAGATGCTTTATCCTCTTTATTTGGCTGCATATATATCACAATTTTGTAAATGTCAGTCAGCAAATAATTCATTGGATATTGAGTCATGGTATGACCAGGAATTGAACTGTGGAGCACAAGAACTTGAGATAGTGGTCCAATCTAATAAGTGCACCTGAGTGCTTAAGTATCAACAATCTAACATGTGATTTATACTAATCAAATGTGTCATCTTTTTAGATTTGACTCAAAATCCCAATTTCATGCAGTGAATGTAACTTTTTTCATGTCAAAATTGATACTTTACCTGCAGAGTTGCTAAAAGGGAGCCTGTACCCTTCACATATCGATAATAACTTTTTGTAAAACAACAGCATCGCTTTGAATCAGGATAGACAATATCTGAGTCGTGTTAAGGATTTTCTGAGAGAGAGAGAGAGAGAGAGTTATTCAATAAAAATAGCATAAATGATGGTGTAAGACAAGGATCCTTCTTTTTTCTTCCTTAAATCTAGCAGAACAGGACTTATTTTCGGTCTACCTTTTGTACTGTAGGAGGAATAGGACATTTTCCTTATTGTAGCCACATTGCATAAGCATCCATTTTCAATAAAATTTCAGCATTTCAACTCTTAGGGAGTTTCCGTGGATTCCAGACCTAGGATATTTCTGTTAAGAATTTATATTTACAATCAATAATGGACAGTAATAAAAGAAAAAAAGGATACCCATGGCACTTCCCCACCTCTCTATCAAGCTCAATGGAACAGAGTACTGATCTAGGGCACCGCTACAAGATTCATTCCCTTCATCCAAAACTTCATCACTATCTGTAGAAACAGTAGTGGTGTCCACAAAATTGGACTCTGACTGGTCACTGCAATTCTTGAATTCAAGGAAGCTGTCTATAGGCTCACAAGATTCAAGCAACCTATCCCAGCTCTCTTGTGGTTCATCAAGTTCAAAGAACACTGTCTCCTCAGCATTTGTATGCCTAAATAATGGCCCTGGGGACCGAAGAAGCTGATTATTGAAAAGTTGACTCTGAAAGGTTGAAGGTTTCCTCTTTGCCTGCAGGATAAATGAATATATGATTTATAGATTAAAACTCTTGGAAAGAAGAAGAGCACGAGGGCTCCCAGATTTTCTGAATGACTAGGAACCAGAGAGAGAGGAGACTACCAGGCAAAAATAGCGTGGCTTGGAATATGGCACACCAAACTGTAACGGACTTAATATGAACTCCTGCGTAATAAAATCAGTTCTTCCCAATATCTCTATCATTTTCGTATGCGTATCAGATGTCTGCAACCAGGAAAAAAAAGGAAATCAAATAAAAACAAATCAATAGTTTTACCTGTAATTAAGCTAAAACTTCCAGGAATAAACCTCAAATCCAACAACATTTTCCACAAATAACATTATTGGAGGTTGCGAAGTGTGTGGTATCAACTCAAGAATGTTGAGAAATGAAAAAGCCCGAGCATCACCAGATTGCTTTTGGAGACCAATCCATAAGTAGCTAGTGAAAATCTATGCAAATTAATGTCATATATCAGTAAATAGGACAACGATGACAAACTAACCTTGTCGAGTGTAAGGTTGACAAGGAGGAGAAAGAAGCCATGCATCCGCTCCACACCTGTCGAGATCGGCAGCATTAAGGCTCTGGATATTACCCTACACGAACACAAATATATTTTTTTTGTTGTTGGTACAAGGTGAATTCAGGTAGTTCTACTAAATACCCTGTCTGAGAAGCTGAAAATCCAAACATCAAATATGGGAAAGCAGAACCCCAATATTGGACGCATGACTACAGGTAGTCACTAGTCAGGACATTTTTTAACAAATGGTTTAAATCCAAACTGACCCAATATAGAGCAAGTTGGAAGACAAAGACCAAAAACCTCAAAAACTCCAAACTTTGAGCATCTAAGAGAATAAATGCAAGAAATATAAATTGGGTAACCATAAATATACAAACTTTTGATCCTTCAGTGGTCAAACAAACAACACAAACTTTTACTTACATCTATATACTGTATAATAAAACAGCTTCAATTTGGACTCAAAAATTGAACTGCAAAAGAGGAAAGAACCTGATAGGGACGGTGGCCGAAATTGTGCTGGTAAACATCGTTAGCTGTGTCGTTGATGTCGAATGCTTCCACGACTTTGGCATTCACTCCAGCCTTCATCAGCGAGTACCTCTAACAATCACAAAGATACAAACTTTAGCAAATCGTTAAAGACTTCTAAAGTGGAAGCAAAATGGGTTTGCTAATTACCATGCCACCAATACCGCTGTAGAACTCGAGGACCCTCCATGGCTCGTCTCCCTGCTTGCCTAAACCCTTCTCCATTGCCTCCTTGACTGGTTGAGTTCAGCGACCTGTTAATCGTTATAAGCTTTCGAACACAAACGACATGCCGTTCGTTCTCATTTTTCAAGGATGATTTTTTAACCATCTTTTAAAACATCACTTTTTCGATTTTAGACCTCAACTCCGAAAAATAAGTGGATTTTTTTTCCACCAACATCTTTAAATGGAATTATCATTTGACTAATTCATGCTCCCAACCCAACTCACTAGACTATTTGTTTAGCTTAATTATAAGATTGTGGATATCTAACAATAAAGGATTTTAGTGTAATCCTTCACTTATGTCATTGTAAGAGTCTAAATATTGTATACCCTCTCCCTTAAAAGAAAAAAAAAATTCCTCAATTTAAATGATAATGAGATAATGATTTTATTGATTAAGAAAATACTAAAGGTCGAGTAATTCACCATTTCGAACAATAAAAGTTTTTTATTTATTTTAATACAAGTGATAATCTAAACTACAATGTGAGAAGGGTTTCTCGCACACAAACTACTAAGGTGTCATATGGTTTGAACTTGAGACTACTAGTCTACAAGTCAATGTCATTTTCCACTAGACTTAAACCCCGGGTGGCTCGAACAACAAAAATGTATAACAAAAATATGCCTATTAAAAGATGAGTTGTCATAGTTGATTATAATTTCAAAATATCGAAATGTGATGGATTTCAAATTATTAATTGATTATGTAACTTGTTAAGCTTTCATACTTTGACACACTTGTGACATCCATTCTTATAGATTACATTTGGAGCATAAAGAATTTGTTATATATTTTAACGAGATTGGTTTTATGATAAATAACAATTATTTACCACCAACAAGGTCTAGTTTAATGATCTCATTGTTGAACTCCCATAACATCTTGACAGTGTGTGAGAGAAAACTCCTCCTCTAGTATCACATATCTATATATATATAAAACACACTTACTTACAAGATGACACTTGATAAATTATGTTATTTCAACCCCTAATAGATACAAAGACTAGCATATGTACTCTTTTAAGTATTTTAATTAAAAATGAGCGATTTATAGTTTAAGTAGTCAAGAGCATTCATTATGCTGCACATGAATTCTTAATTCTCCATCTTTCAATATCGATTATATAAAAAAAGTATTTTCATTAAGAACTTATGGGTAATAAAGTAAAAATAGAAAAGAAAAAAAAACCAACGCATACAAATTCATCAAAGAAAGATGCAATGCAATATGCAAATGTTTCCATCATAAATGGAAAATAACATTTTTAGAAGGAAAAATGAAAAGGGAGACAATATTGTCCAGATCCCATTAACAAGAACAGGGACAGTCTAGTAATTCCATCCCAGCAGAAGCAGCTAGGCCCCTTATATACGTTGCGGCACTTAGGGTATTTTTCGACAGACCTCACTCTCTCATCTCGTCGTCACTTTTCTGTGGCTCAGCGTCTCTCAGGTGAACTCTCTAGGGTTTCATTGCTTCTTTTTCCAGTTATAACAGTTCATTTTCCCTCTATTTAGTCGGGTAAATCTAATGTTTACGTACATACAAATATCTCGTAGGTATTTTTATTTATTTTAATTTTCTTTAATTTATTGCTGTAGCTGTGAATTCGTAGTTGTAAATTTCGCTGAGAAATAAAGCAAAATATGTGTTGTGTTTAGCCTGATGCTGTAAATATCAAGTTTTACGCATGCATTTGTTTTTAGGGTTTGTGGGAATTTAGCTAGGGTTTAAGGTTTTGGAGCTTGATTTGGTATTTGGACAGTGTGTGGGTGCGTAGGTGAGGAAAACTGTGTTAGTGACGTTTGATTAAGGATTACCTTGACATTTTTTGATCTGGGTTCGCTTATTAAGCGCTTATACTGGATCCATGATAATATTTAGTCTAATTATTCCTGGTGTTAAACTTAATGGATGTCTGCATGTTTAGATTCTTACTGGTGTTAAAGTGGTTTTAGTCTTGGATTGCGCCTGGAACTGTGACAATTTCTATGTCCAGTTTGGTCGTTTTATCTGACACCTTGACTTCCAATTTACATGGAGGACATAGCATATTGTGCCGGGGTAATTGAGTAATAGTTCAATTTTTAGTTTTTATTTGTCAGTTTACTAATGACTTTGGTGATGACCTCAGTGATGTACGATTACTTAATTATATCAGTGGTTATATCAGCTTGAGTTTCATTTCTGGAAGACAAAAAATGACAAAGAAGAAGAACCCCTTGGTTTTTATGGATGTGTCCGTCGATGGCGATCCTGTCGAACGAATGGTTTTTGAGGTACTGTTTGTGAACTAAAATAACCAGTGGATATATCTTCTTTCATGAATGATGTGGTTCTTGCTGTTTGTCTCCACTCCTACTATGTGACTATCCTTGCATTTACTTTTGAGTTTGACCTTTAATATTTCCTTGGCAATTGTTTTGCAGCTTTTCTCTGATGTTGCTCCCAAAACTGCAGAAAATTTCCGTGCTCTCTGTACAGGTAATATATTCTGTAACTTTCATTTAGCTCATGTAACGACATATTCGTCTTCTATAACCAACTTGTGTTGTGCCCATGAATTCCTATATGGACTTGAACACTCACCTAATCAATTTCTTGTAATGATTATAAGATTTCACTTTTTTTTCCTTTGGGGCTGGTGGAGGTAGTCAGTTTAAGGGAGTATTGTATCAGACTATAACCAGAAGGCTTGGTTTTCTGATATCTTATTGTTTTATTGAATACTCAGGGGAAAAAGGAATCGGTCCAAAAAGTGGAAGACCATTGCACTACAAAGGGTCATTTTTCCATCGCATTATAAAAGGTTATATAGCACAGGTATGCTTCCTTGCCTTACTTTTAGATTCGTCTTTCATAGGGTTTTCTGGTTGAGCATGCCTTAGCAGTGGTTTGTCTTTTAGTCAGTTACCCTTGTTTATTCTGTAGGATACAGGGCTGATGGTCACGACTGCTTTTCTTGTGATATAGTTTTAAGGTTGTACTTACTAAGTTGTGTATCCTCAAAATTTTACTAAGCTTCGTCATGCTCAAACCAGTTCTGCATTCTCTTTTCCTTTTTACCTAGAGGGATTAATGACTTGTTTATTTTGCAGGGTGGCGATTTTGTCAAAAGAGATGGTATGTATTATGTTTTCTTATTTCTCTGCAGTCATTATGTTTAATGTCCCATTTCTTCCATCATCTTGCATATTAAACCTAGACCAAAATCATGTTTCACATTGTCTGACTCTTAAATCATTCAATTAGATTTTCCTTTTCTTTAAGCAAGAGGATTGATTAGATTACCAGTTCTTTGGAAATGCAATGAGTAGAAAAATAGAGAACTGTTGATGAATATAGGTTTAAGTTAACAAATACTGACATTCAAGAAATTCTATAAGAAATAAAGAGTTGATTACAGTCTGGTAAGACTTATTTTCATGCAATGACAGTAGATTAAAGAGCGTACTATTTATCTGAAATGATGCTTATAATAGTGTTTGAAAAGTACAATTACCAAAATAAGATGGCAGATTGTAGTCTGTTTGAGATGAATGGTGTTAAATGGTAAATATAATTTCATTTAGGCTTTCGCATTGTGATTTGAACACCAATATTCATGGCTGATAATTATATTGATGTTTGTCGAGTAGGAAATTTATTGGAAAATACAAATGCTGTTTTATGCATCTTGGGGTTCTAAGTTGACAAAAGGCGTCGACTTTGTTATAATAATTGAAGATCAAGTTCTGATTGTGTCTGTTAGGTCTTAAGTTTACTTCTTTGTCGTTAGCGGTAAAAGACTACGTCTCTGTTATGTTTGTGCAAATACCTTTTATCTTATTTTCCTGAACTTTTGCTTTAGGGTTTAATTCATAAGTCCATGTTGGTTGAAGCTATGATGGTTTTGGAAAATCAGGAGGGTCTTGCTTGAGCTAAAAATGAAGTGGTATAGAACTAGGTGGGAAGGAGATATCCAGAATAGCCTGTAACACAATCGTTTCCAACCATGATTCCCAAGGTCCCTAGATTGGGATAGGGATCAATCCCTGGTGAGCTGACCTAGAAGCATAAATTGGATCTTGGGCTGTATAGCAATATGAGTTGTGATATCTTCATTGCTTTAAATCTATTGTTGTAAAAAAATTGCTGTAAATCTCTTCCTTTTTTGTTTTTATGACAAAAAGTTTAGTACATGAAAACTACCAAAGACAACATTATTTTGGTAATGCTGCTCATTGTATGCATTTTAGCCTAATGATGCGAAGGGTTGTGGGAGGTCCCCCTTAACATGACTTGAGTTTGAGTTTTACTGGTCTTTTATGTTTGTTCTGCAGGTACAGCTGGTGAAAGCATTTACGGTGAGAAGTTTCCAGGTAACAGTTTGACCATAGCCTTTTCTTCACTTTGTCTTCTTCAATCTTTCTATAAGCCCAAATATATACTTGTGTATATCAGTACACTATGTTGACTTCACTCTTTGGTGTCTAAATATGTAGCCATTTTACTGCCCGGTTAGTTTGGTAGTATTAAGTGCTTATGATTGTGTCTCACAGTCACAAGCTTGTTTTAGTAGGGATTGTATTCATTGCTGAAGAAAAGGGTTGTTTATGAATATGCCTAGTTCTTTCTGTTAGTATGTGTTTGTTTTGTTGTTTAGTTAAGTAGTAGTTCAACATTATTTATTTTGGGAATGTTCCTGAGTAGTACTAAATATTAGTTGACATTTTGCTTCAGATGAGTCGCCTGTGCTAAAACACTCTGGACCTGGCATTCTATCCATGCCTGTTGCTGTTCGTGACTCTTTAGGTTCTCATTTCATTATCACCTTTGCGGCTAACCACAATCTTGACAGGTATGCTTTTTTGCTTGTTTGTTAAATTTTTTTGTAAATAATTCTTACTGTTCCCTGTTTAGTCTGCAGTCGCGTAAATTGGTGGTAATTTCTGATTTCCTCAGTCTGTTCAATAGCTTGATCAGATGTTTTGGTTTCTTCAGTCTAATCACAGTTGTGTTTGTGTATCACTTTTCAGAAAGCATATAGTTTTTGGGAAGCTTGCTCAGGGGCATGAAGTCTTGAAAAAGATTGAAAATGCGGGTGATGAAGATGGGAATCCAACTGTATTAGTTAAAGTCATCAATTGTGGTGAACATAACGAAGGTAATGATTTTCGAAGAACTAGTTTGGAGTATCTTACTAATTTCTGAGCAATATGAAATAGTGTTGGTATCTAAGTGCTTTAAAAAGCCTGAGTTTTTCTGTATTACCATACTTTTTTATATCCTTAATTGTTTTATTTGAATGTTGTGCAGACAAAAAGAAAATAAGTAAAGTGAAAATGGGAAAGGATGCTTCTTCAGATGCTAATAGTCATGAAGTGAGGCGGAAGGGAAAGCACAAGAAATCTTCTAGAGATAGAAGGAAGAGGAGGAGAAGGAGATACGATTCAACATCTGAATCAGACAGTTCCTCTGATTCTGAATCGGAGTCATCTGAGCCAGATAGTGATTCTGATTCATATGTGTCCTCATCGACTGATGCTAGTTCTTCAAGTGATGACAGGCGTAAGAAGAGAAAGAGATCTTCTAAAAGAGACAAGCATAGACGTGGAAAAAGGCGGGATAAACGGCGTGACAGAAAGCGAAGGCGGCGGGAAAAGAAATCTAAGACCAGATCAAGAAGGTTGTATGCTGAATGTTTATTTATAATTCTAAAGTCCCTTTTCTGGTTCACCTATGACTGCTCAGACTTTTGTATAAACAATTTTCGTTTACTTACCACTTGAGCATTTGCTTATGTACGGCCACTGATCCTTGTCCTGTGCTGTTAAAAGCGTTGTTACATTGGTTGATGTTGCCTGTTATGTGTCTTAGTTGTTAGCAGTGGAAGAGAGCTGTGTCTTAATGTACATTTTTGGATCATTAGGAGGGAGTAGTTGAAGGTAGGGCAGTGTATAGTTGGTCATATGGATGCGTTTTTGTTGGGTGAAACAAAACTGTTATATATTATTTTTCTAAATAGGAACACCTATTTGAAACATGTACATGTTTTATTAAGTCTACAATCTGATGTTTTTAATTCTGTTCTTAAGGGCATCGGACGGTCTTACGGATACCGACAGTGAAATTGAAAGTGACAGTGACCATGAACATGATGGCCTTGATGCCAAAAGGAAGGATCGAAAGTCTAAGAAGGACACTTCTGAAAAAGCTGGTACTTTAACTAATTTCATTTGCTTCCATTCTGCATTCTTAAATTGTGGCGCTTCCGTTATGATAATTATTGTTGCTGTGCTTTCAATAACAGTTTCTTGGAGTGTTTTATTTTTCTAGAATATATTTGATTAAGCTCCATCAGTTTCTTGCCTTAAGATCCTACTTGTTCATTTGCTTCAGTTTGTTACTTTGTTTCTTTTAATTAGGGGGGTTGGGGTGGTGTTTGGGTTGGACAAGCGAGCAACAATAAGCTGTTAGTGTTTGGGTTGTTGTGATAGGGGTTTGGGGATCACCATCTTATTAGTGAACGGGTCAAACCGATGCTTGAACTGTGACTTTTGTTATCATTTACCTAGCCCAACTGCATGGAGTACTCAAGACACTGTTTTTGCATTCTCTTACTAATTGATTTGGGTCTTATATTCATTCTTTTCTGTAATTTCTGCAGTTGGAAACCAATCCCCCAATGCCGTGGATGATGGTGCTGCGTCAGTTCACCATAAAAAGAGGGAGGAAGCAGAAGTGCTTGAGAAAGAAGGTGCATCTCCCAAGGAAAATGGAGAGAAGCGGAGCAATGGCCATGGAGCAGGTGTTAAATATGACATAAGTGCAGATAGACAGCCTGACATAGTTGATGATCACCCGGGAAAATCTAGGTCTTCTTTCCATTCTTGTCACACCTCAGTTATTCTTTATGCTTACCGATTCTTCCAGATCTGGTATTTTATTAAAAGTTGATGAGCAGGAGCCGAAGCTTGAGTCCCAAGAGGGCCATGAGTAAGAGTATGAGTATTAGTCCCAGGAGGAGTCTGACCAAGAGCCCAAGCTTAAGTCCCAAACGGAGTGAAAGCAGGAGTTCAAGTGTTAGTAGAAGCCCTCCTCGGGCCCCTCAAAGGAGCAGGAGCATCAGCAGGAGTCCTGTTAGAAGTGACAGCAGTAGAAGCCCAGCCAGAGATTTCAGCAGAAGTCCAGCCAGAGGTTTCAGCAGAAGTCCAGTGAGGGGCCGGAGGGGTAGGAGTCCATTGAAAGCGCGGTCTCAAAGAATCATCAGGAGTCCTGTATCCCGCCCTAGACGAAGTGTAAGCAGGAGCCCACCAAGGAAAACATCGCGTAAATCATTCAGCAGAAGCCCAGTAAAAGTTCCAAGAAGCATAAGCAGAAGTCCACCTAGAAAAGCACCACATAAATCAATTAGCAGAAGTCCTGTCACAGCTTCAAGCATAAGCAGAAGTCCACCTAGAAAATCGTTGCTTAAATCAGTTAGCAGAAGCCCTGTAAGAGATTCAAGAAGCATAAGCAGAAGCCCAGTGAGATCTTCTCGAAGGAGTGCAAGCAGAAGCTCGGGTAGGGTTCCTTCTAGGAAAAGCACTAGCCGCAGTCCGTTCAGAGCCCAGACTGGGAATAACCGTCGTAGCTATTCAAGGAGCCCTAGCCCAGTAGTGCGCAGGGTAAGGTCACCTCCATCACCAGATCGGGGGAGGAGCTTGTCCAGAAGTGTTTCACCTGATGGGTCACCAAAGCGCATTAGAAGGGGGCGGGGTTTCAGTCAGCGATACTCTTATGCCCGGAGGTACCGAACCCCTTCTTTATCTCCTGTGAGATCTTATCGTTATGGTGGTGGTCGAAGTGATCGTGACAGGTAATTGCAAGTCCTTGTTTTTTTAGCAAAGCTCTTTTACCATATTATGTAGTGTGGATCATGTGGTGATTAAGCGTCTACCCGTTTTTGGTATATGGCTGTTTGTGTTTCTAGATATTCAAGTTACAGAAGGACCAGGTACTCCCCGAGGCGTTATAGAAGTCCACCAAGAAGAACACCTCCTAGGTATGTGATCTTGCCTCTTATATGCTTCTGCTTTATCTACTGCGCTTGACTGGATTTCAACAATGAGGCTGCTTATGGTGAGTTGCGTGTTGGTAAAACTGTATAGAGCCGAGATCTTGTTTGGTGCTTTTACAAGATTAAAAAAATGACAAAATAGGTAAATGCATATGTGCAATACAACTTCTTGGCAGTTGGCCACGGAACTTTTTGATGCCATATACTTATGTTTCTCCTTCATTGTTCTGTTTGTGGTGGATTATGCAACCTTTGACTGTGATTTCATTTAACACTTACCTGCAGATACAGAAGCAGAAGAAGCAGAACTCCTGTATCACGCAGCCCCCGTTACCGCAGCCGACACTATAGTCGTAGCCGTAGCCCCATCAGGAGTCGTAGTCCCGTTCGGAGCCGTAGTCGCTCTCCAGTGGAGGTGGCTAGATCACGTGCCTCTTCTCGGGTTGAGAGGGGAAGATCTCCTTCTAGAAGCAGGAGCCCATCAGAATCAAGGTCCTCTCCGGACTCCAAGTCTCCAATTCGGACGGGGAAAGCCAGGTCTAGATCATCATCTTCGGGAAGCCCAGACGGAAAGAAGGGCCTGGTTTCTTATGGTGACGGTTCCCCGGACTCGAGTTGAAAGATAATATTGTAGTAGCAAAGGGGGTTGCTTTATCCTGCTTTGCCTGGAGCGCCTAGTGATTGGTAGTCCGGTGTTATGGACTGTAGCGTAGATTATCAATAATTGGCACGTTTAAGCATACATGTTGAGAAGTGAATATTATGTGGGTCAATATGAGGCATGCGAAATTGTTGATGTGGTTTTGTTGTAGTAGATGGAATTTACCCATGAGAATTATGCAGCTTGCGGGAGATGTCATAATTCTATGTTTTTTTGTAATTCGAGATCATTTGATTTGATATACATTCCAAGGTCTTTTACATGATGGCTGTTTCAGGTTTCGTTGTGGGTGTTTGACTTTCGACTGTCATTGACAGTTCAATTTCACTAACCTGGGGTTTCTGTCTGAACTCCTAAAAAAAATTGAACATTGTTCACAAATTTCCCCTACTTTGGAAAAGTGAATTTGTCAAAATCAATGTCTAAAATGTTTGTACTGGGCACATGACTTGTAGTTCCAAGGATTGAACCGGCCAGTTATTAATGGAATTCCTTGTTGGCTTTTTGTAAAATACTCCGATATGATCAATTTGGTTTGTGATTTTAGGGCATGTTTATGAGTGTTTCTTAAAAACTTACGAGTGCTTTTGGGTTACAAGCCTGTTTAGGAGAAGGACTTGGATTTTCAATAAATTTTTTGACGTTCTTCTAATAATAGTACTTCTAAAAAGCGTTGATTAACAAAAATGTTTCTTACAAAAACATTCCCAAAAGCGACCTTAATTTAAGTTGGAAATGTAAGTAAATTTTTAAATTTTGTTGTTGGAAGAGAGAAAAGTTACAAGGACCAGCTCCAAACATAATGATTAGTTTGAATGAATCAAATACAACCTTTCTTAGTGGAGATTATCCTATTAAAAAGATTCACCCGATACCAAGGATAGTTGACCCGACCCAATACAACAAAAAATGTCAAAAATAAAAAAAGAAAAAGAAAAAAAAAGGGAGCCAAAATTCTCGCTCTCTCACTCTCACAGCGACACTCGTATAACAATTGGCAGGGAGAGAGAGTCAAAGAGTAACAAATTGTTTCTGTTTGTGACTCAGACGCTGCAAAAATGTGGAGGCGAGTGGCATCTTCTTCCTCAGCTCAGCTTCAAGCCCTCGCATCAGCCTCATGTAGATCCTCATCTCTCAATCTCACCCGTCGGTTCCTAATCTCTTCAGCGTCTTCCCCTTCGTCGACGCCGTTGCCGAGATCCCCGCCTCCCTCCTCCCCCCAGGCCACCGGCGCTTCCTCTTCTGGTGCGTCTCCATTTTCTTTGTCTTTTAGAGAATTAGAAATGAAAAAATAGTCTACTTTTTGTGTTCAAGTTCAACTTTTGCTATTGTTCTGATCCTGATTAGGTTAGTCACGTATTACTTTTTGTTCTTGTCTGTTTGGTTACCGGGAAAATGTAGGAGAATCGAGGCAAAATTAGTTATTGTTGGATTTCGAAAATTAAATGTAGAATTGGGTCTTAATATTATGATTAAGTTATTAATCAAAATCTAATATTTCTCGCCGCCGGTCCTCCTGTTGGCTCTGTGGTACAATCACAGGTCAACAGGTCCTGGTTCTTCTGGCACCCGTTACCAGAAAATTTAGAATTTCTAATATTGAAACCCTAATCTTCAGTGTGGTCTGAAGAGTTGGAAGTTTTATGTATAATGTGTTGATTATGTTCTTTTCGTGATATCAAGCTTTGAAGAAGAAGGTTGAGGATGTTATGCCCATT
The DNA here is from genome assembly GCA_018703695.1 of Prunus fruticosa. Taxonomy (NCBI): domain Eukaryota; kingdom Viridiplantae; phylum Streptophyta; class Magnoliopsida; order Rosales; family Rosaceae; genus Prunus; species Prunus fruticosa. The sequence continues at coordinate 56,259,208 of CM031917.1, forward strand.
GCAACGGGTCATGAGCGCGAGGAGCTTGCGGCCGAGCTTGAGGTTAATGATTACTAATGTTGTTTTTGCTATTTTTTCTTTTTGCGTTTTAAGAATATGAGAGTTGCTGAATTATAGGCTATTTAGTGGTTTGATCTCATTATATGTTTGTATGCAGGGAAGGAACGTTCTTGAAATCAATTATCCAGTTGGTCCTTTTGGTACCAAGGTAGTGGTTCTAATTTAACTCATGCATTTGTTTGGATTTCTTTCATTATAGTTAGTCTGTAAAGTGGGAAAGAACTTCAAGAATTTCTAATATGTTCTTGCTACTTCGTTCACAAGTGTGTTTGATAACTGTGCTCTATGACCTCATGAGTGGAAATTTTTATACAATTGAAGCATTTCTTAAAACAGAGAATCAATTTTCTTTCACTCTTCATATTCAAATATGTATGTCTTGCATGTGGCACATTTTTCACATTATTTTTTGCGACAATAAGTTTGCATCTTCTCCATTGCACTTCGTCCCTTTCATCTCCATTTCCCCAATAATTAACTTATTTTCCCCCTTATGCGTAATCAAAATCATATTTATGAAGAAGGGAAAATGTTTAATGTTACCACCACATTTTGCACTTCACTTTTGTACAAGATGCACTTGCCATGAGCACCTAATTTAGTTGAAAAAAACGGACTAATCGTCTGGATCTTAGAAGTTGTTTCAAGCAGGTGGGATGGAAGTCTTTTGAATGTATACCTAATCTTGATAATTCCTAATAATTCGGGGGTTCCCCGTCTCTTTGGTCAAGTAATTAAAAATATGCTTACCAGTCCTCTTCGTGCATCCTACCTCTCATTTCCTCGTGTAAATTCAAATTGGATAAGAAAGTGTACACCATGTCTTCCATTAAACTGACAATATGTGGTCTTCAATCACATTCTAATGTGACTAATCCTTTTATATTTCTGTCTTGTAGGAAGCACCAGCGGTAATTAAGTCCTACTATGACAAAAGAATAGTTGGATGCCCTGGTATTGAGGGAGGAGGTATAGTACTCCACTTTGTTACATCTTTTCTCGTTCCTTCTCAAGTAAGTCATTCCACAGTCGCAGAGCTAACTGTAATTTATGAATATTTATGTCTGCAGAAGATGAGCATGATGTTGTGTGGTTTTGGCTGGAGAAAGGAAAGCCACATGAATGCCCTGTCTGTACTCAATATTTTAAGGTGACTGACTGAGCCTTATTCTTTCTTTATCTGTACTCTGAGGGATGGTGAAATTTTTACTTTGTAGTCTTTTTTACACCTTAGTACTGGATAAACTTACTTGAATGAATAGACTTCTCTAATTTATGTTAAATTTTGTTACAGTTGGAAGTGGTTGGCCCAGGAGGTCCTCCAGATGGTCATCATTGATCTGGCTAAGTTTCTTGCGAAAATAAAATTTTGATTAATTTGATGAGGAGGCAGTCTTTATACTGTGTAGCTTCAATAATTCTTTTTTGTTTGTTTACCGGTGATGCTTAGTTGAGAGATTGTGCTCGGCGATGCTCGAGTTGGTGATAATTTTGGTTTCATGGTCTGTTAATTAGAACTCGATTCTTTTGAGTCGCCAGTAGTTTTGAATTGTGTCTGAAGATCAAATAATTGATTACTACATTTTTTTTAAAGAAAACTTGATGTCTATATTTTGATCGGAATACCTTCTATAATCTTCTTTTACTTTCTATTTATCTATTCTAAGGCAATACCAGTAAAAAGTGAAGGGTAAAGAGGAGTAATTTGGATGTGATTCTTTTCAGCCAATTAGATGAGAGCCATTGCCCATTGGATCGCTTAGTATTTGCTGCATGTCTTTGTCCTCTGTATTTGGGAACTCGTGAAGCTCGATACAATGCTCCAAAATTACTTGTTATGGGGACCCGTAAGACCAAAGATTTTGGAGGATATTCCAAGAACCCTATTCAACTAAGCATTGGAATCATCTACGTTTTTGTCTTAAAGTCTCAACTTGGGTAAATCATTTTTCTTGGTAAGTTGGAATGCATAAGCCTCAACCCTGAAGACTCTTTAAGCATGCCAGGCCCTATTCTGAAGCCAGTGCTGCAGACAATGTCGTCTGCCAGGGTTCGTGAGGTGATCAGGCAGTGCCTCTCTGAGGCACAGTCATCAGACTTTCATGAAGCGGAGCAAAAAGCTCTTCAGACCCTAGTTTCCATCACCAAGGTCAGTCCCCTAAACAGGAACTTGCTTGCACTAACAGAAGGAGCCATCCCTGCCTTACTTACCCTCTCAAAATCTTCCTCCAACATCATTCAAATTCTCTCATTGTCCATCCTCTTCAACCTCTCCCTCAACCCTGATCTAAAGCAATCTCTTGCAGATATTGAAACCATTCACCACCTGAATTCCATAATTGCCACCTTGAACTCTGAAGAGTCTGGCAGAGTTGCTTCGTCTCTGGTTTGCAGTTTGGCAATGCTTGACAAGAACAAGGCCAAGTTTGGGGTGGCAGGCACCATCCAGTTGCTTGTCAAGGCCATTGCTGGTCCCCGCTGTCCTGCTGTTCATCACCTCCTTAGCTCTCTAGCCGAGCTTGTCCGGTTCCACGGGAACTGCACACTGGCAGTGAGAGAAGGAGCTGTTCAAGCTCTTATCCAAGTGGTGGAGAGCACCGATGGCCAGGATCTAGCTGGAACTTCTCTTCTGGTTCTAGCCCTTCTTGCAAGGTTCGATGAAGGATTGAATGCTCTGAGAAAAACTGACCAGATTGTGAGTAAGATGGTAGATGTGTTGAAGGGGGGGTGCATGCTGAGCAAGGAGGGTGCAGCTGACATCCTGCTTCTCCTGTTTGAGGAAAGTGAGGGTTGTGTGAGAGATGCTTTGAGGCTGCCGGACTTCTCAACTTTGATAGCTGATATTTCAGTTAGAGGATCGGCTCGAGCTCGAGAGAAGGCGGCTTTGCTGCTGAAGAAGATCATGGATGCTGACTTGGATTCTTATGTGGATGGAAACCCCATGTTTTCCCAGTGGTAGTAACTGGTAGCACACAGAGAGAGAGAGAGAGAGAGAGAGAGAGAGAGAGCTATTATTAGTTTTGGAGTATATGTTATGTCCCTTTGTTCAGACTTTGTTTTACAGAAGGTGCTTGATAATGTGAGAGACCTCTCTCTCTTTCAAAACATTAATCTCAAAAAGTTCCCCTTCCAAAAATAATAAGTCTATACAGGGAGCAAAAGCATCAAACTTAAATCTAGAATAATTAGAAGACACTGAAAAATAGAGGAAATATCAAGATTATTGATTAATTCCAGAAACACCAAAAGAAAATAAGAAATAGTTCAGGTAAAGTTAGAGAACCCAAAAATGGTTGGATTTCATAGTTCCTAATCATAACGGTAAGGGGTGACCCTAATACCGCCACACGGTGTTATTAAGGTAATTCAAATGTCATGTTAATTAATCCTGACAGACGACCTGCTTAAGTTCAAGTTCAACTATTTTCTGTTCACGTGCATATAAGCAAAACTCAGAAAATTGCTACATGAAGAAATAAAAGGGAAGAAAAGTCAATACATCATCTTCATACAAATACAATACCAATTGCTAAAAACGTTTGGTGTATCAAAATTAGCTATTCGTGTGTTTGGTGCACCTTCAAACATCTGATTCATCTTCCAAAGACACAGAGAATGACTCTGAGACTGGATGATCCAGATCATATAGATTCCACCCATACACTTTTAAAGTGGTCAACCCAATTTTCGTTAAATTATTATTATTATTATTCTAGTCACTAAAACTAGTAAATTCCTCTGGAAAAAAAAGGAGTAAAACATAATATGGACAGTATAATCATGATATGAAATATCTAATCTATCTTCAACTTTTTAAGAACCATCATTTCTACACGTTTTTGGTGTGCATTTTACTCAAAAATTTCATCAAAGTCAAATATTTATCTTAATATCTGACCTAAAAAAAATATTTATCGTAATATCGATATCTTTGTCAATATCCAAAACCCTCAAATTTTCTGTCGATATTTCTAATACCCTTGAATGATTCCAATTTTTACTTCATACATTCCCACCTCAATTTTTAACTCTTTTTATTTTAAATTATTTTTCTTAAAATGGTTGATACCTTGGAATTTTAGAATTTAAACTTGGTTGTCTTCTGGTGTTAAGCTGTCATTAAAAAAAAAGCCCCATGCAAATGCTTTTATGTAAATACAAACCATTTGGAGCTCCCCATGTCCTCCTGTCAAAGACAAACTTTCCATGTTTGCTTTGATCCCTTTTGATCATCACCTCTTTCTGTTTAATATTCCACTAATAATATTTAAACTCTTTTTCACCTCTAACTATGATGTGCTCTACGTTGTGATTGGGAGTGAGACCAAAACGGCTGAAGGGCATCATTGAAAATACCGTTAAGAGCGGTTGGAATACCCGCCAAATGTCCAAAACTGCATGTTGCAGTTGGGCACCTAAGACAGAAAAAGAACACATTGTTTAGCAACAACAAATCAAATGATGAGTTCAAATGAAACCAAAGATTATACATCACAGTGACAGCTTTTCGTGAGAAACAAAACCCCAATCCTCTAACATAAAAGCACAACTTGATTGGTGCTAAATCCACAAGTTTCACCACATAGCTTGATCAAGAGCACATTTTGTGTAGTGTTAGGAAAGCAATCAAGCTCCTACCGGGACACATAAATTTTGGAGTGAGGAAAGGAAAGCAAAATGAGCAACAGCACCTATCCACCTCTGCCTATCAACCTCCTACCGGATCCTGCTAGTCCGGACTGGATGAACAAAGGTGACAACGCGTGGCAGCTGACAGCTGCGACGCTGGTTGGCCTCCAGAGTGTCCCGGGGCTCATAATCCTATACGGCGGTGCAGTGAAGAAGAAATGGGCTGTGAATTCAGCTTTCATGGCACTCTATGCATTTGCTTGTGTTCTTGTTTGTTGGGTTGGGTGGGGATATCATATGTCATTTGGGGATCCTCTGATTAAGGGAGTTCCATTTTGGGGGAGAGCTGATGTGGCATTGAACCAAAAGTATCTCCTGGAGCCGGCATTTACTGGGAAGTTCCCAAATGCTACAATGGTGTATTTCCAATTTGTGTTCGCAGCAATTACTTTGAGTTTGATTGCTGGGGCCCTCTTGGGTAGGATGAACTTTTATGCTTGGATGCTGTTTGTGCCTTTGTGGTTGACCTTTTCATACACCATTGGAGCATTTAGTATCTGGTGCCCTAATGGTTTCCTATTCAAGAAAGGACTGATAGATTATTCTGGTGGGTTTGTGATCCATTTGTCTTCTGGAGTTGCTGGTTTCACAGCAGCCTATTGGGTAGGAAAAACCTTCTTACTCATTCACCTTGGTTTTCTTTCTTTCAATTGCTAATCTGTTATATGAAGAACATTATGTACCAAAATTACTTTCTCTTCAAGTTTGAAGTCTCCCTTATGTTTCACATAACACCATTGTATAAAAAAAGTTTCAGTTCATTTCTTCATTTGCTGGAAAATATGATGATCATGTGGAATCTAATTCGATGATGCAGGTTGGTCCTCGTTCTAACAAGGACAGGGAAAGATTCCCTCCCAACAACATTCTTCTTATGTTGACTGGTGCAGGACTGCTCTGGATGGGCTGGACAGGGTTCAATGGAGGAGACCCTTATGCAGTCAGTGTTGATGCTTCCTTGGCTGTCTTGAACACTCATGTATGCACTGCTACCAGTTTGCTCACTTGGCTCCTGCTTGACCTCATTTTTTTCCGCAAGCCTTCGGTCATTGGGGCAGTTCAAGGCATGATCACTGGTTTGGTTTGCATCACCCCAGCTGCTGGTAAGTTCACAAAGCTACAAAACCAGCATACATGTCTAAGCATTAAAAAATTAGTACCAATTACTAACAGCCATTGTCCCTAATTTTAGTGGCATGGAAGAAAATGCATGATTAATCTACAATACCAAATTAAAAGTTTAAATGTATGACTTCTATATCAGAAGAAAGGAGAAGAATGATAGATATATTAATGATATCCTTTGTTGCAATTTCAATCTCATGTAGGAGTTGTGCAAGGATGGGCAGCCATACTAATGGGGCTATGTTCTGGCTCAATTCCTTGGTTCACCATGATGGTTGTCCACAAGAAATCTTTGCTCCTTCAAAAAGTTGATGACACAATGGCTGTTCTGCACACTCATGCCATCGCCGGCGCCCTTGGTGGAATCCTCACCGGTCTCTTTGCCCATCCAAGGCTCTGCTTCCTGTTCACTACCTCATATGCACAGTATGTTGGCCTATTCTATGGTTTCCAAATGGGAGTTGTCCATACCGGGTTTCGTCAACTGGGAATTCAACTTCTTGGGATATTTTACATTGTCACACTAAATGTTGTAGTTACCAGCCTTCTATGTCTTTTGATCCAATTCATCGTGCCTCTAAGAATGTCCGATGCGGATATGGAGATCGGTGATGAAGCAGCTCATGGGGAAGAAGCTTATGCCATCTGGGGTCAAGGTGAAAAGCTTGAAAATTCTAGGTATGGATATGATATTGAGTCATCAGCCAAAAGTAGACATGCTGCTGGCCAAATTGAGATGGCCTAACTTCATAGGATTGGTGTTCCAAATGCTCTAGGCTCAACAGAATCTTCAAGTATAAAAGCTTTGTAATGTTGAATTCCATTTGTACTTGAGACATTGCCAGATTCTGATTGAGCTCCTATCTCTCTCTCTCTCTCCCTTTTCTGGATGTGTAAATTAATAATTTTGCAGTAATTCCTGCAACATGCTCTAAATTTCCTCAAGAAAATTTCAATAAAATAATCCAATTTTAAATAGAACACTTGATCAACAAGGCCATATTGAATTGTGCATCTGCTGGCCAACTGAAAAAGAAAGAGAGTTGTGTTGATAAAAATAAATAATAAAAAATCAGAGTTGACCATCTGGCTATTACATATGCTATTTAGTTAAATCATACCACTATATATACTCTTTATCATAACATCACTGTCAACACCACAGCTATCATCATCATTTCTCTCTTAGTTAAAATTTCCCAGACATAAAATTGGCATTAAGAATCATATATGCTAGAATTTAACATCAAATTGTACTTTCATCTGAACCAAATAAAAAAAGAAAATGATGACAAGCTAACCTCATTAATTAGGATTTTTTAAAAGCTATATATCTGCATATAAATTCAGCTGAAAAGAAAACTATATGCTATTTTGTTTCTGGTAAATAAATAATGCATCATTCAACACCAAACAAAGAGAACAAACACAGGGAGAGCTCCAAGAAAAAATCCAAGTTAGAATGCAGCAATTAGAAACTACCAGCCACAGCCTAAAAAAGCAACAAGCTACAAAGCAGCAAAGGGAACAGACCAAGCAAGAAACAAAACAAACTGCCAACCAAGTAGAAAAGACTTACAACAGTACCAAAAAGCTGGACCTCATTAGGAGGAAGAACCAAAACGAAAATTGTTGCTAAGAAGCTCGTATATCTCAATTGGTTTAGCTCTTCCACCTCTACTTCACTCGTGTGGTTAGAAGTTCGAAATCCCAAGACGCCCAAAGAATATTTGTGTGAACCCCGTTTGTAGTGTTTGATTTAGTTTTTCAAACCTAGGGCAACCCAGGCATCAAGACTAGGGATAGTCCAGTAACTTCAGGCCCAGCAGAACGGCAGAAGCAACAGGCTAGGCCCCATATACATACGGTTGTTTTTTGTACGGAAAACATTTTAAGCCCTATGTCACATGAGTACCTACCTGGGCACCTTGTTCAACAAGCACACTGAAACCTGTTTGTACTTTTGTAAATGCATTATATATCTTATAGTTGTCACAGACTGGCATTTGGCACAAGAATTTGAACCCTATAATTTATAAAAATACCACCTTAATGAACAAGGAACCTGCAGAGTGGAGAACATGTGGGATGTGTAAATGATATAAAAATTCAGAAAATGCCCGACAAACCGAAATATTATTCGTTAAGAATCGTTAACTTTTAGTCTAATCTCCATTTCGAGGCATTAATTAGGTAACAATATTGAATTGTTTAGGCTTTGATGCAGACTAAAGGAATCACAGTATGTGATTTATAGGTTAAATAACCAGAAAGCATGAGTGCAAAATCTGTCTGAGCCCCATCCCATGATTATTCCAAAGGCCAAGAAGATTGCGAGTCACTTTTTGTGTATTAAACCAAAGTTGCTCTCCTTGCACACAAATACAATAATCATTGATTCTGCTTTCAATGAGTGTGAGTTGACAACTTACAAGGGACATCTCAAAGTTACATAAAACAAAGCACAAAAACTTTAGGACTTTTTCTTCGTCCTAAATTCCTAACAGAGACATATAATTTATCTCGATGATGAAGACCTGCACATTACACCTAAGACGTTAATTTGGAGGAAAAAAAATAGAAGTCATCAATCTTTTTCCTTCAAGCAGACAAACTCTCTTTTTCATTTTCAAAGTTCGAGTAAATATACTTCGAGTGATGAGGGACCAATGAGTTAGTGGGTTAGAATTAAGATAGGTAGAGAGTTTGAATTTAACTCTTTTAAATATAACCATAAAGAGTTCAAGCAAATCAACATGAAATGGAGATTTGATAATTCTTTGAATCGGATATCTGCAGAAGAAATATTAGCTCAATTTTCTCTTGTTAAAAAAAAAAAAAAAAAAAAAAGTGGAGAAATATGCTTACAATTGCAAGAGGCCTATGAGTCTATGACGCATGAGAGTTGGCATCACATACACGTCGACAGATAGAGGTGTGGGAAACAAATTAAATGCCATTTGTCAACTAGGTGAATTTAAAACATTATAAGATTAAAAATAGAGAATTTTTAAGCCTTTTATTTAATGAAAATGTAAATTTATTTTTCTAAGGAGATTCTATTCCATGGTTCATAAATTACTTACGTGCCCCATGTACGTATTCTTTTTGGGGGTGGGGGGGTGTTGGGGAAGAAAAAGCAGAAAAAGTTTTTGCATTTGTTCTCAAACTTTTACAAAGACATGTTTTGTTGGTGCTGAATTTATTTTAAGTCATTGGATGAGAATTTAAAATGTCTTATTAAACCTTTTTTTTTTTGGTCGTAAAATGTCTTATTAAACTTGTGTAAAAAAAGTCTTATTAAAATTGTTTATGGATTAATATATACTCCAAGTGAATTGACATAATTTTTGAGTTTTTCTATTTAAACTTCACACTTTTCTTTATTCACTCAAATACTTAAATCATTAAGTTCTTAAGTTTTATTATTGTGTAAAAAGATAAAAAAAGGTCATCCAACTTAATACTTAACCCTAGTACATCTATACACACACATCACCACTCTTTATATTAAGTTTTAGAAAAATACAAACTCCTTTACATCCTATTGCCAGATTACTATTCTCTTTCAATCAAAGAAACCTATTACACTTTCATCTTCTCTTCACAAACCCTAAATATGGTATACAAATAGTGGCTTGTGGGTTGTCAATTAAGTTTGACAACAGTGTTTTTATCTCTTTAAGTAATGCGAGGTTGAGGTAAGTGGTGGGGGGCAAGCTAGTGGGGAGTGGGGTGTGGGGTGTGAGGTTGATGAGAGTTTTTTTTTTTTTTTTTCTGTTGGGTATGTGTTTAGAGGTATTTTGATAAGACAGTGGAGTTTTCTTAGAAATTGTAAAAATTTGAATTAAAAGTTGAGGTGAACTTAAAATATAGGGTGAATAAAGAGAAGTGTGAGTTTAAATATAAAAACTAATATTTTTCCTTCTTTTCTTAATGCCCTCGTTGTTTCTTTCTGTTTTAAACTGTAAACCTACTAAAGTTTTTATCTTTCTTAATTTTCTAAAGTGGGAAAGTTGAATTTAGCTAACATTATGTTTATGAAAATTACAAAAAAGAAAAATTAAAAAAAATCTGTTACCGTATGAGCCAGGTTAAAAGAAGTGGACATGGGAAGGGCATTTTGGTCTGGGCATTTGGGAAAAGAGAAAACCTGTAAGAAAATGATTAGTTTTCAGACCCTATGGGTTTCCATCTGTGTGTGCTTGTGGCTGGTTTTTGAGGTATGATTCGTATGAACAAACAAAATAAAAGTAGTGTGAAAGAGAGTGACAGAAAGTTGTGGGAAAGAAAGGAAGGCAAAAACAGAGGAGAAAGGGGAAAGCCCATATTCTTTTGGGTTTAGTCCCATACCAGGTTGGTACAAAAAAAAGCTTAAACCTCACTTTTTCTTTTTCACTGGCAATATTCAGTTTATATATATTTCTTGCATCCTTTTGTGAACATTTCAACTTCTGTTTTTGTTTAATGGGTATCTGTCACTCATCAGCCATTTATATAAAATGCCATTTTGATTTTCTTTTGGAGGAAAAAAAATGGAACTTTCTTTCTTCTTCCAGTAAGAAATGTGATTTGTGGTTGTATTCTTGGGTTGCTGTAGTTGAAGTGCTTTACTTTGCCCGCTGGCCACTAGCAAAGATTCTCTCTTTCAATCTTTGTGAGCTTTGCAATCTCAAAGTCTTCGATAGTTCATTTTCTGCATTGATGTGCTTTCATCTAATGTCACTTATTTGCTCATAAAGCCTACTAGCTTTTCCTGCCCCTTCGTTACTTTGGTGCCTTTCCCTTTCTGATATATATTTTTTAGGAGCAGTGTATAACCGGTGTAAGGAGTGACTTATACAGATTCATGGGTTTTATTACATATTCACCCCCCTATATGGGTATAAATAGATATGGCCAATATTGGTTTTCCTCATTGCAGGAAGTCACCTTAGGTGTGTGCATATCGTATATTTTCGGGTGGAAGGGATGAGCTACAATACCTCCAATACTGGTTCTGGTTAGTCATTTTCCTGTGCTGGTGTCTATATTATTTGTATATGGAGTAAAGTTATTTGTAAAGACCACTTATTGTTGGTTCTTGCCCATATCTTGATCATTAGGCCTGCTGGTTTTATGTTTTAAAATTGTTGCTTCAATATGTCAGGTAGTAGAACTCCTAGAAGGACGTTTGAGTTTGGAAGGACCCATGTGGTCAGGCCCAAAGGGAATCACCAAGCGACTATAGTTTGGCTACATGGCCTTGGAGATAAGGGCTCAAGGTATTAATGCTATTCTTTTGCAGACAATAAAAATGTGCTATTGTGATTTAAGAATGGGTGCTTGTGATAATTTGTCTCTGTTTTTAGGTGAAACTTGTTGCCGTTAAACCAATTCATCGGTGGAATTGAAATTCCTATGCATGATTAAATTGTAGCTTTCCATTTCAGATTTATACATGCAATACAGCTGTTATGTTTTACTCAGCAGGGTTTGTGGACGTGCATGGATCAGTAGTTATGATGTTAAGAATGTGGAGTTTTATAATCACCTACTTGAACCTGATATTCTCTCTTTATATGAAACATATGGTGTGGGTTGATTGATTCCTTTCCCTTTTAAATGAGCATATGCCTGAAGAGCATGGTGGACTTGTTTGTTTCCACATAAAAGACAAAAGAAGGGGAATTGGAGAATGTCAATGTCTTTCTCCTGATCTAGCAAAGTCTGTTATTTAACTAAGTCCTTGATTCTGTTGCATTTTAGAAGATTCTATTTCTGATCGAATTGATGGGGGACCGCAATACTTCCATGAACCAAACGACAATGTGATCGGTTGTCTTTTCCTTCCTCTTCTTTACATTCAAATTGATGTTGGGGAGGTCATGAATCAAGTATTTGAATATTCCAAGGCCTACAATAGGGGACCACTTCTTCACTAGCTTAGTTGCCCTTTCAAGTGTATCAAATTGAAATATACTATTCATTAATAATTTATATAGTACAGATGCAGGACTAATTAATCACCGTAATTCCTTTAGTGAAAGATGATTGAACCGTTTTGAGCTAAAGCAGATATATCCAAATAGCATCAAACTTGTACAATTATCGATTAGGTTTATGCTTAACCTTGATTATATGTGCTCCCCAAATTAGATTTGATATGCTACTAAGAAGTGTTTCTTAAATGATACTGTAATTATTTTCAAGCTTGAAGTGTGCTACCAACCTTCTAGCCATTGGACGCAAAGTATTGTGTTATTAGTTTGGTTAATCATTAGTGACTAAGCTGGATTATTTCCTCTTTGTGCTTTGTTTTGCAGCTGGTCCCAGCTTTTGGAAACCCTTCCTCTTCCAAATGTAAGGGTGACTTTAAGTTTCATTTTGTCATTATGCACATGCATATTCAACATTCATCACCAGCAGCCTTAAACCTTCTATTTAGAGAATATACTACTAAGTTTGTTTAGTAGTATTTATTGGCTGTTTCTGTTTATATTATTATACAGATTAAGTGGATTTGTCCTACTGCCCCTTCTCGTCCTGTAGCATTATTTGGTGGATTTCCTTGCACTGCCTGTAAGATTTATTGCTATATTTTCTGTATTTATCTTCGTGCTGAAAACCATCATGAAATTCTAGATTATCTGTGAGCTTTATCACATGGACATTGATTGCCTAAAGATACATGTCATCCAGTAACTAGGGTAACAGTTTGGTTTATATTTCCTTTCATATTGTATATGTAAAACATAGTCTAAAGTGTTTGAGTGATTTATTACAGGGTTTGACATGGGGGACATTTCAGAAGATGCTCCTGATGATATGGAGGGGTTAGATGCCTCAGCAGCGCATGTCGCAAATCTTTTGTCAACAGAGCCTGCTGATAGTAAGTTCCTTTTCTTGACTCTTAAACTCTAGTATCTTTGTTATATTTGTTAGAAACATTTCCAGTTAAAGGATTTATAAATAAGATACTGGGGCATTGATATATCTTGGTAGAGATAGAAAAGAAAATATAAAGAGGTGTGGGATTGTAGACCTGTACTCAGGTTTCAAACTATTTTTACCTTGTTAGAATGAAGATATAGAATGACATAGTCAAATTTCTCTGCAGATTCCATCTTCCCCTTGTTGAGAAAAATGGCTCAATTAAAAAGATACAAAAAATATTAAAAACCAGCGACCGGTCAAGGTTATGGCGACGGCGGTCGGTTTCAGCAAAATGCCAAAGCGACCGGTCGCAAGTTACAAGTGAGCGACCGGTCGCCCGGTCGAAGCCTGGAGCGAAAAATTGATTCTGTGACAAAGCGACCGGTCGCCAGGATCGGGCGACCGTCGCCCAGACGATCCTGTTTCAAATTCCTACGCGTTTTCAAGTCTTCCTTGGTGTGCTACCACTTCCTATCGACTTGCAAGGATATTTCTGATCAAATCTGAGATATTAGAAGGTGGCATAGCAGCTGGAAAGTTGGGAGAACACATTGGCAAATTGATAACTTGTTTCATGAGTGTTTTCTCTCTTGGTTCAAGAGATTGATGGCAGCTAGCATCCTTTGTCCCTTGCTTTATGAGCTGCCAACAACAGGTGTCTAAAGAGAGATAACTAAAGCATGAACGTGTATAACTTAATGATATCTGATCTTGGAGTCCCAAGGCCTATATAAGAGGGAAGAGGAAGCAAGAGAACATTAAGTTGTTAAGTGCATAAGTTTGTGCAAAGTATAGAGAAGCTGAAAACTTGTAAGTTCAGAAAATACCAAGGGGAGAGCAAGAGAGTTCTCTAAGTGTATCAAGGTGTTGAGCAAGGGTGAGAGAGAAACAGATTGTGAGGGTAGTGTTCTAAGGGGGTTTCCTTTCTTTGTAAACCAAAGTTTGTAACCTATCTTCATTAGTGAAAGTTCTCAAGGAGATCACCAAAGAGGAAGTAGGCAATTTGCTGAACCTCTATAAACACTTGTGTCATTTCTTTCTTGGTTAAATTTCTGTGTGTGTGTAAGACTCATCCATCATTGAGTTGGTCACAAAGTTCATCAACAACAAGGTCCTAAGGGGAAGTGAGTTAGTATTAATTCACATCAAGTGGTATCAGAGAGCTGTGTTTTGGCAGCTGTGCTAGTCTTTCTTTTGGAGTGCTAGTGTGTTGAAGATGGCAAGTGAACAAGAAGTTGAGAGTGGTAGCAGTTCACAACATGTGAAGCAACCACAGGCAACAAGCATGAAGGTGGAGCTAAAGCCTTTCACAGGGAAGGAGAACTTCACTCTTTGGCAACGAAGGATGAGGTCAGCTCTTACACAACAACATCTCCATGTTGTGTTAGTTGGCAAGGAAAAGAAGCCAGCAGACATGAAAGATGAGGAGTGGGGCGTACTTGACGAGTTAGCTAGAGGAGCCATCGAAAACTACCTCTCCGATGATGTGCTCATCAACGTGTTGAAGGATACCGCGAAGCAAACATGGGAGAAGCTCGAAGAGATGTTTGCAGGGAAGTCGCTGTCCAACAAGCTCTTCCTAAAGGAAGAACTCCTAAATCTGAAGATGGAAGAAGGAGGTAATCTAATGGAACATTTAAGTAGTTTCAATAGATGTGTTGCTGATTTGCAAAGAATGGAAGTTATTTATAGTACGGAGGATAAGGCACTTATGTTGCTAACATCCTTACCTCCGTCCTATAAACACTTTCGAACCACTCTTATGTTCGGGAAGGTCACTCTGGATTTCGAGCCTGTGCTGCAAGACATCATGACGCACCATAGGATGGCTCAACGTTCTGGAGAAAACTCTCAAGGTGAAGGTCTATTTGCTAAGACCGAAGATAGGGGTCGTTCAAAAAGGCGTGAAGGCAAGAAAGGCAACAAAGGAAGATCAAAATCCAAGGCGAAAGATGGTTGTTTCGAGTGTGGGTCAAAAGAGCACTGGAAAAGAAATTGCCCCATATGGGAAGAGAAGAAGAACAAAGGGAAGAATGCAGCAAACACAGCTGAGGAAGTCACGGAAAGTGATGGTGAGCTTTTATGTGTTAATGGCAATGTTAATACTAATACATATGCTAATTCTTCAAGGTGTTTCTCTTCGGATTGGATTTTGGATTCGGGTGCTCATACCATATGTGCTCAAACAAGGAGTGGTTTGACACATATGAGAAAGAAGAAGGTGGCGAAGTTATAATGGGGAATGGCTCGGTTTGTAGAGTCATAGGCACCGGTACAATCAAGATAAAGATGCATGACGGGACTGTTAGGACGCTTGGAATGGTAAGGCATATTCCAAAGTTGCGTAAGAATCTTATTTCCCTTGGAACTCTTGATAAGAATGGTTATTCTGTTAAGGCTAATGGAGGGAAAATCATAATCTCAAAAGGTTCACTTGTGGTTATGAAGGGAGAAGTTCAACCTAATTGTCTATATAGATTGTGCGGTACAACAATAACAGGTGGAGCAGCTGTGTCCACAAGCAAGGACTCGGATGATGAAACTCAGCTTTGGCATTTGAGGCTAGGGCACATGAGTGAGAGAGGCATGCAGGAACTACATAAAAGAAAATTGTTGAAAGGTGTTCAAAGCTGCAAGCTGGAGTTCTGCAAATTTTGTACCATGGGAAAGCAATCGAAGATAGCTTTCAAGCTGCGAGATAAAGAGGAAGGTAGCACAGGAGTGCTAGATTATATTCACTCAGATGTATGGGGGCCATCACCGGTTAAATCAAAGGGTGGAGCTCGCTATTTCGTGACTTTCTTGGATGATTTTTCCAGAAAGGTTTGGGTCTACTTCATGAAGGAGAAATCTGAGGTCTTCACCAAATTCAAAGAGTGGAAGGCGGAAGTGGAGAACCTAACCGGAAGAAAAATCAAGATCCTAAGGAGTGACAACGGTGGTGAATATAAGGACAACAAATTTCTTGAGTTTTGCAGAAACGAAGGCATTAAGAGGCACTTTACCGTGAAGAAGACGCCCCAACAAAATGGAGCTGCGGAAAGGATGAATAGAACTCTCATGGAGCGTGAGAGATGTATGAGGATTCATGCAGGTTTGCCCGAATCATTTTGGGCAGAGTCAGTTAACCACGCTGCCTATTTGGTTAACCGATCACCTTCAAGAAATCTTGAGTTCAAATGTGCAGAGGAGGTATGGTCAAATAAGTCAATAGTTTTTTCTAATCTTAAAGTGTTTGGATGCAGTGCATTTGCACTTATTCCTAGTGATGAAAGAACCAAGTTGAAGCCTAAGTCTCTTGAATGCATTTTCATCGGCTTCGAGAGCGGAGTGAAGGGCTACAAGCTATGGGATCGGTGAACCACAAGAAGATACTCAGGAGAGATGTTGTGTTTGATGAAAAGACCATGCCTTTGAACAAAGTCAAGAATTCAGAAGCAAAGGAGGATGTTGTTGAAAAAGAAACAACCATTGAAGTTCCACTCAAGAAGGTGTCAAGAAAGACTTCACAAAAACAGCCAACTGAAGACGTTCAGGAGGAGGAGGAGTCTGACATTGAGGAGGAAGAAGCTGGGCAAAATCAACAACAAACTCAAGAAGAAGAAGAAGATGCTCAAGAAATGGTGGAGCCATCATCTATAGCTCGGTCCAGGCCCAAGAGAACCATCAAACCACCTCAAAGGTTTGGATGGGACACGGAACTCAGTTCACTATGCTCTAAATGCAAGTGAAGAAGAACCAACCACGTTCCAAGAAGCTGTTGAGAATGAGGAGCGGGAAAGTTGGATGGAAGCTATGATGCAAGAGATGGAATCTCTACACCAAAACTCAGTTTGGGAGTTAGTTCCTAAACCCAAAGATCGCAAGGTTATTGGCTGCAAGTGGGTGTTTAGGAAGAAAGAAGAAATGCATGAGAAGGGAGCCACCATGTTCAAAGCTCGATTGGTGGCCAAGGGATATTTGCAAAAGGAGGGAGTTGATTATGATGAAATTTTCTCACCGGTGGTGAAACATACTTCTATACGGCTACTCCTCTCCATAGTAGCCCAAGAGGACATTGAGGTGGAGCAAATGGATGTGAAGACTGCTTTCCTCCATGGAGACTTGGAGGAAGATATCTACATGAGCCAACCTCAAGGGTTCATTGAAGCAAGCAAGAAAAATCTGGTTTGCAGGTTGAAGAAGTCTTTATACGGGCTAAAGCAATCTCCAAGGCAGTGGAATAAGTGCTTCGATTCTTTCATGATGAAGATTGGATATAGAAGATGTGAATCAGATTGCTGTGTTTACAGTCATGCATTTAAGGATGGTAACTTCATCCTTTTACTTCTTTATGTTGATGACATGCTAATTGCATGTAAAGATATGTCAAAAATCCAGGAATTAAAAACATTGCTTGGAAAGGAGTTTGACATGAAGGATCTAGGCTCTGCACAAAAGATCCTAGGAATGGAGATAAGGAGAGGCAGAAACGCAGGCAAGCTATGGCTGTCACAAAGTAAGTACATTTCCAAAGTACTTGAAAAATTCAATATGATGGATTGCAAGCCCGTGTCTACTCCTTTGGCGGAGCATTTCAAATTAAGTGCACATGAATGTCCTTCTACGGATGATGAGAAGGAAGAAATGAGCAAAGTTCCATATGCAAGCTTGGTAGGGTGTCTTATGTATGCAATGGTTTGCACACGCCCCGACTTAGCTCAAGCCGTAAGTGTGGTGTCAAGATACATGGCGAATCGGGGCAGACTTCATTGGTCAGCAGCAAAGTGGATTCTCAGGTACTTGAAGGGCACAAGGAGGCTTGGGATATTGTTTGAAAAACAACAAGGTAATGCATGTGTGTCAGGGTATGTAGATTCTGATTATGCAGGGGATCTAGACAAGAGGAGATCCACCACGGGATATGTCTTCATTTGTGGTGGAGGACCGATTAGTTGGAGAGCGGTGTTACAATCGGTTAGTGCCTTGTCTACAACAGAGGCGGAGTATATGGCGCTCACGGAAGCTTCGAAGGAAGCGGTATGGCTGAAGAGATTGGCTAAGGAATTCGGGATAGCCCAAAACTTGGTGGTGATTCAAAGTGATAGTCAAAGTGCAATCTACCTAGTGAAGAATCAAGTATTTCATGGAAGGTCTAAACACATTGATGTCCGATACCACCGGGTAAGGGATTGGGTGAATGAAGGAGACGTCATGATAAAGAAGGTTCATACAAAGGAGAACGCTTCAGATTGTCTAACAAAGCCAGTCAGGCAGCAAAGTTCAAGCATTGTTTGAGCTTGCTCAATCTTGTTCCATGCTAAGATTGAGGTGGAGTTCTTGAGAGTTATCCGGACGATTCTCAAGAAATTAAAGATGTCCTGGAAAAGCAATAGTGTCCACAAGGGGTTTTAATCTCGCCATGGTGGAGATTGTTGAGAAAAATGGCTCAATTAAAAAGATACAAAAAATATTAAAAACCAGCGACCGGTCAAGGTTGTGGCGGCGGTCGGTTTCAAGCAAAATGCCAAAGCGACCGGTCGCAAGTTACAAGCGACCGGTCGCCCGGGTGAAGCCTGGAGCGAAAAATTGATTCTGTGACAAAGCGACCGGTCGCGATCTGGGCGACCGTCGGTCAGGATCGGGCGACGGTCGCCGCCAAGACGATGCTGTTTCAAATTCCTACGCGTTTTCAAGTCTTCCTTGGTGTGCTACCACTTCCTATCGACTTGCAAGGATATTTCTGATCAAATCTGAGATATTAGAAGGTGGCATAGCAGCTGGAAAGTTGGGAGAACACATTGGCAAATTGATAACTTGTTTCATGAGTGTTTTCTCTCTTGGTTCAAGAGATTGATGGCAGCTAGCATCCTTTGTCCCTTGCTTTATGAGCTGCCAACAACAGGTGTCTAAAGAGAGATAACTAAAGCATGAACGTGTATAACTTAATGATATCTGATCTTGGAGTCCCAAGGCCTATATAAGAGGGAAGAGGAAGCAAGAGAACATTAAGTTGTTAAGTGCATAAGTTTGTGCAAAGTATAGAGAAGCTGAAAACTTGTAAGTTCAGAAAATACCAAGGGGAGAGCAAGAGAGTTCTCTAAGTGTATCAAGGTGTTGAGCAAGGGTGAGAGAGAAACAGATTGTGAGGGTAGTGTTCTAAGGGGGTTTCCTTTCTTTGTAAACCAAAGTTTGTAACCTATCTTCATTAGTGAAAGTTCTCAAGGAGATCACCAAAGAGGAAGTAGGCAATTTGCTGAACCTCTATAAACACTTGTGTCATTTCTTTCTTGGTTAAATTTCTGTGTGTGTGTAAGACTCATCCATCATTGAGTTGGTCACAAAGTTCATCAACAACAAGGTCCTAAGGGGAAGTGAGTTAGTATTAATTCACAACACCCCTGATCCTCCACTGAACTATAGTGAACTTATTTAATCTTGTTCATACAGCTTTCATGAATCATGACTTAACTAAGGAAAAATATATACTGATCGGTTCTCCCTAATATCTTCTGTATTTTTCTCATCATGTTTATTTAGTTTTGTTTCTATTATTGAATCAGTTCATTGCATAATTGCATTTTACCAATCGAATTATGTACTCTCACGTGATCTTCACGTTTACTATTGAAATATCTCTGACTTGTCAAGGTTGTCAGGACTAGCAAAGATATATGCAATCAATAATATGGTAACTTTTCACGTAGAATTAGACTGGAGGAAACTGGTTGTTTCTCAGTTATTACCATAAAAATCTATGGGGAGGATAATTAATGATGTTACATTAAAGTTGGGGATCAAATATTCTTGTAAAATGATTAACTGTGTAAAATAATGTGTTATTCAGGTAATTGCTTTTGTAGGAATCACAAATGCTTTATGTAACTCGTGTGAATTGCACTACTATGAACAGTAAAACTTGGTGTTGGGGGCTTCAGTATGGGTGCTGCAACTGCCCTCTACTCTGCCACGTGCCGTGTTTTAGGGCAATATGGGAATGGAAATCCATACCCAGTTAACCTAAGTGCAATCGTTGGTCTAAGTGGATGGCTTCCATGTTCAAGGTTCAGCTTCTGTCGTGTGCACTGACATATATTTGCTTATGCACAACACATAAGCACAAGCTATTAACAGTCAGTTCATCTCAGTAGTTCTTTGCTTTTTTGCCCTATCTGTAGAACTTTGAGGAACCGGATGGAAGCGTCGAATGAGGCTGCAAGGCGTGCAGCATCCTTGCCCACTTTGCTATGTCATGGCTTAGGTAGAAATATTCTTCTCATAAATGGTACTTATAGATTCAATTCTTCCTTGGAGGCTCTCTCCACCCACCTCCCATCCCCAAAAAGCATATAGAAGAAGTTGCAAGTTACTGATTGTTCTGGTTGTTTCGTTAAAATTGTAATTCGTAAGTTTATAGGCACAAATGTATGTGATGCCTTCATTCTTCATTGCAGGCGATGATGTGGTCGCGTATGGACATGGAGAGAAATCTGCACAGGTCTTAAGTTCAGCAGGATTTCGAAATCTAATGTTTAGAACATACAACGGGTATGTGATTCTGCCTTCATTCAGGACTTACATTTTGTTTTTTTCAATGCCTATTTCAAGAATGCATGGTTGTCAATGCAGGCTGGGGCACTATACAATCCCTGAAGAGACTGATGAAGTTTGTACTTGGCTAACTGCAAGTTTGGGGCTCGAGGGATCCCGATCATACTAGCGGAAAAGATCGGTAAATGGCGAGGTGACACGGGGAAAACAAATGAGGAGATTATTATAAAAGACGATTAGAAGAGGCATACTAGAATAGGTTGTGGTATGGGGTATATCATACATACGGTAGTGGCATTTCTTGTAGCTTCAATTGCCTTATAATCTCCCTTCTCCTTTCTGTTGCTTTCTTTTTCTTCAAATAACGTCTTAGCTGAGGCTCACTCCTGTACTTGGGCGCTCTCGGTTCGGGTGGGGTATGGGAGCTAGATCGAGTCTCTTTCTCCGCATCCACGAAATTTTGTTGTTTTGATAATAAAGTGATTGAATATATTTCTCCGTGTATCACTCTTAGCATTTAAATTGGTTGTCGGTGCATGTAAACTGGAAGATGATGAAAGTTTCAGCCTTCACACTTCTATACAGTTTCAGCCTTCAACACAAGTGGTGCATTTTACAAAGCCAATTAGAGTGGTGGTAAGTTGGGCCCAAAGTTTACATATATGTTATTTTGCTTGGTCCATAGGCCTGGATTAACCGATGGATTCCCCAGATCCATAAGACTAGCCTGGACTGCCACTCAAATTAACCCTTCCCCAGCTCTCAAGTCCACAACCCAAATCTATTTGAATATCATGAGCAATTCCCTCTAAATTACAGAAACGGTAACTAAAAGCAAGAGCAAAACAAGCCACTTCTAGCTAAAACACATTGTCTCATTCTTCCCTTTTCCAACCTAAACACATTCTCCCTAATTTTAGTAGTTTTTAAGGAAAAAGAAAAAGAAATGTAATAATGTCGAACCGATCATATCAAAGTATAACAGATCCTAATAATTTATGAGGACCAAAGTATTTATTGAATAAAGCATAAGTTATACTATAAGATTGTCATTAGCTTGCCCATTGATACATATTTAATAATGGCGAGTCAGATGATCTGACATACAAGATAGTGGCAACACAGTGGAGAGGGAAGCAACGACTATAATCCAATAACCATGAAAATGTTCCCGAACTTAAATTACAAAAAAAATAAAAAATATAAAAACAATTTGCCCAGAATTGGGACAATTTCAGAGTAGCCATAGCCTCTAACCATAGAGGATTTAACCCAATTGAACAATTGAAAGATTAAATATAACAGAGAAATGCTAATCATGAGAAAGAAGATGACAATGTTGTGTTTCCAATTTTCTGCAATAACCTTCAGAAATTCAGCCACTTGGTACACCCACCTATATACCAATAAATGACGACTGATCATTATACATACACGGAATAAAATTATATATGCTATCTTAATATGTTTCCATATTCAAACCTGACAATGATTCAACCCACATAACGCTTCAACAAACGTTCTCTGGGCCCAAGTGCGAAAAGTAAACACCACAGTGACACCTTGAAGTAAACTGAAACAAGAAACATGCGAAGATTAGCATTATTGATGACAACTTTGGAACTATGTATTAACAGCATGTGTTAGAATGATGAGGACTCACTGTGGACTCCATAAATGTCGATCATTTCTTTCTACCCTTATCTTGAAGATTACTCATGTTCTGAATGATACTACTGCCTTTGGAACCAATACAAGGGGTAAGGGGTGGGAACGAAGGGACAGCCTTCAATATGAACTTGCGGCCACTTCTCAAGGCCCCTGAAGAGCTTGCACCAAGCTCGTGATTGTGGCTGTGAGGAGGAGAAACCCGCTTCTTATTGGGGGAACTTACTTTCAATGACCTAATCGGAGTAGAAGTGTCCTTCAGTATCTCAGGGGTGTCATCTTGCAGAATGTCATAAAGTCCATTTTCAAAGTCACGACCTTGGAAAGATTTCGTCCCACCTAACGGAGTCATTGGCGTGACTGGTGAACTACGCCTATGAAGAGAACTATCGGATGACAGACCGTGACTTCCAGGGCACAGCTGAACTTGTGAAGCATTTGTCCAGTCACTTGTTTTGGATGATGTTGAAGATGCCAAGGAAATTACGCAAAGATCTGGCATTGGAGTAATACGGCATGTAGTGGGGGCTGCATCACATCTTGGTGAAAAAGTGTCCACTATTCCAATGTTATCATAATCCACACGCCAATTGTAAGAACCTAAATCTGATAACTCTTTACTTGTTTCCAGAAGAATGTCACTGCTCTCTGAATGTCTCAGAGGGGATCTTGTAGATTTTTCATAAGATGATATGATGGTAAGATCAGATTCGGGTGATGGAAGGTAACTTGTAGGAAGGCACGGGGATTTTGGTACATTATTTGCATGGCTAGACAAAAAATAAAATGAACAATAAAGAATTAATCAGGGATCAGATTATGATTAGGATAATTGGGACTTTTTTGAAACAAAGGAAAATTGGGACTTCAAAGTCAACAAATCTTACTCTGAGCACTGAAATGATGGCGCCAATGGAGTGAGGTTGTGAGAATCGTACAACTCAGTAGACAAAATATCTTTCTTTGTTGCCACCATTTCCAGCTTCTCATCAAATGTGCTCTCTATTCTTTCCTTGCCAGCTTTGTCACTAACATTGTCTTTACCCACCCCATGCTCTATTGGAATATACTCTATAGAAAAGGAGATTGATTTACATGTTAAATTACAAATAGAGATTTAATTGATAACTTTTTTCATGCGATTTTTCTAGTTTACTTTCACAAGCCCATCTTTTTGAGCCATTATAGATAAAAGTAACTTCTAAAATATAAGTACATCATATACAATATTCTATTGTCAGACAATTTTCCGTGTTTTGTTTCTAGATTGTCTATCAAGACGATGATCAAGTGAAATCATGTTTTAACAAATTGACAACACAACATACCAGACTATCTGGCAAGAAGACACTATTCTAAAGTTCTATATACTATGAATCTAATATTCTTTGTTGTCCCTAGTACAAAGGGTAAAGCTACAAACTTGATCATGTGGAATTAAGAAACACATTTTCTTGGTTTAGAGTCTTACCTCCCTTCCTGCCATAAACATTTTTACATCCATCACACCGGCATCCACTGGAGCATCCAACATTTGCCTTTAAAATGAAGCAACTCAAGAGTTTAGGATGAATTGAAAAGGAAAAGATAAGAAACACTGTGGCATAGAAATATAGAAACAAAATTCAAGACCTGATAGCATTCACAATATTTTTTAAGACACATTGACTTTTTGCAATTGCACCCTCTTTTGTGTCTTGCTGAGGATGGCGTGAATTGAATTTCTTCTTCCTGTCATGAGCAAATACAATCATCAAGTTTCTAAAGAAAGGTATACAATCATTGAAAGGGTTTAGTACCACAATATTTTTGGAAACTCACATGCTGTACAATCTTGGGAGCAAATGCAAGTGGATTACGAGATTCAATATGCTGCCTTGTCTCAAGAACTGTATCTTCATAATCGGTTATATTGAAGCATCCTTGGCAAGCACAAGATTCGGCACAATAGACTCCAGCAGCAAAACAATCACAATAACTGCACAGAAATGTATTCAAATGTGACAAATAAATACACACTTGTGAATTTCCTAGGACACAAAGTAGATCAACTTACAGTTTCAAGCATTTGGTCTTCTTACAGTTGCAACGTTTGGTACCATCACTATCTTTAGTGCTTGATGTTTTTTTCCTGTAGGGTCATACACGAACACATTTGAACCACAGACAATATGAAGAATGAATCCTACCACACTAAACGAAAGACCATGCCTCTGACCTTTTCTTTTTTGGACTGTATTGCTTGCACTCCTCATAATCGTCAACATTCTCAGCATCAAATCCCCTCTTCTCATGTGTAGGCCCATGACGCTCAAATACCACAGTGTGAGGAGACTGGGGAACGGCAGAACTTGCAGCAATTGAAGTCTCAGGTTCATCCCTGTCTTCAGGACCAGCTGAGTCTTTCTCAACCATATTCAACGAAATTGAACGGCATCTCACATTATCTGGTAAATGGGAGCTCATAACAGATGCTGATTTCATAACTTGCACACCAATGTAGTGATCTGCTAATTTTATGCTTCTTGTTGTACCACGAACCAGTGGTGCAGCATTGACTATGCTGTTTAGATGCAAGCCAATACCTGATGGCTTGGGAACAGTTGAAGGAGAGTTTCCACCATACCGAGGTGGCAATGAGGTGCCCATCTGTCTATTGGAAGTTGCCTTTAAGTCCGCATAAGATAATTTCACCAACTTCGATTCTCCCGTGCCGGAAGGTGGTTCTGAATTGTTAACCTCCTGTATAGAACTCAAAGAACAGTCTCTTTTTCCAGTGGCACAAGAAGGAGCCTCTTCAAACTGAAGGCAACGTCTATGCATGCCACCTTGTTCACTTCTGGCCTACATTGACCTTGCAGTTACTCTACTAAGAAAAGTAAATAAATCCTAGTAGGATACAATAACCAAAAAGAAAAGGCCTGCTACTTTTGCAGGCATGGGCTTGCACTAAACTAAAGGAATAATACTTCCAGCAAATAAAGGGAAAGATAAAGGAAGAGGGAGAAATCATGCTTGCTAGAAACATATCTTCGTATCTTTTAACTTGGTTAATTATAGAGAAAAGACATGTGCTCAAAGGAAAATGTGATTCTCAATTCCCAAAAAGGGGTACATTGGAGATTGCTCATTGTGCATTAGAATTCAGATGTAATGGCATACCTTAGGAGCATGCAATATCATGTTCCCAATCATTCCTTTGGAGATTGCACCGACATTCTCAGCAGAATTTTCATACACCTGAACAATCTGCAAACGTCCAGGAGGAGATTGAGGGGTATGATCACAATCATCCTGATGTTTACCTTCTCTATCCTGTAACTTAAAAATTGGATTGATTGTGAGAACATGTGGAACAATCACATAATTTCTCCACAAATAATAGTGCAGTTCTTTCACTGTTTTTATTTTTATAATGTAAAGCCAAGAATTTGCTATTACCTGATCGTGCAAATGTTGGCGATATTCTCTCTTGTAAGCATGATCAACGGATAAACCAGATTCAATATTTGGGCATTCATCATATGGCAACTCCCCATCACTTTGCTCTATAATTTTCACAGGCTTTGCATCAAATGTTTGCTTTCCTTCAAGGTCCTCTTTAGCCTGCTCTGATGGTGCTTTAGCTTCTGTCCCTAAGTCTGTTCCAGTATTATGTTTGTTGTCATATAAAGTAGTTTCCTTTGAGCCAGTGAATGTTACCGGCACATTGTTTGATTGTTTCAAACATGGACTGGCTGATTGAGTAGAGTCTACACAGTCTACTTCTGAGGGATCAGCTAAGTATTCATCCACACCCTCTGAGGAGCTGCATTGCTGAGATTCCACACGAATCTTAGTCTCACAGTCCTGAGAATCAGTAATCAATCTCATATGCAATTGGGTAATTTTGGGATCAACTGGACCATCAAGGAATTTCTTGGCTTCATCCTGTGTGTTAGGCTTTTCTGCACTGGATAATGGTTGATATTGAGGCCTGATCAATCACAAATTTGTCAAGTCAACAAAGAGACGTCTACAAAAATGGAACTAAAAATTCAAGAAATCTTGGACCTTTTTAGGAAACTTGTATCCCGGTATGAATTTATACGCGGTGACGTGAACACAAGAGGAGGAGAGTTAAGTCCAGGGAACCCTTGTGCTAAATGTGAAGCCTTCACAGGCTGTATCGGTGATAGATTGTTTATGTAACTGAAAACTGGTGAGTCCTGAATCAAAGAAAAAAAAACATGAACAAGAGATTCATTTTGTCTATAAATGCTGCCAAATTCTCATTTCACAAACAAGTTTGACAAACTCCTAATGACTCAACTCAAGGTTTGATCAACAATCACTCAGCAGAAAGCCGATTGCACACTGAAAGACCCTAACATCACAAATTGAACTTCTCCAAACACCACTAAACTCATAATTTCAAAGTCCCAAAACCCTAAGTCCACCGACTACCAAGCACCAACCCCACCAACCTCAACCCACAATAATTAAACTAAAACCCATATCCGTCAATTAACCAATGCACAAAAAAAAAAAACCCCAAAAAAGAGTAGGTAAAGATCTACAATTAGCATAATATGGAAGCAACAGACCATAATCCAAAAACAGAAGGATCGAAATTTGTAAGTAAAATTGAGAAAACGCAATTTACTTGAACTAGGGGAGAATCTGAGGAAGACGTGGCGTTGGCTTTGATTTTTCTAATTTCAGGTGAATCCATGGCGTGAACCCGTAGACTTAACCCAAACCCTAACCCTAAAATCCTCCACCTGCATTTTCTTTTTCCCCACTTTACTAACTTCTTCTGAAACAGATGTTGAGAAAATGGGAGACTGAGAAATGGAGTTTTTACAATTTTTTTAATTTGTTTTGTAAATTTGTTTTTCTCGCTTAAAAAGAAAATAAAAAGAGAGAGACGTTTAGGCAGAAGCGGCGGGATTTAAAAACCAAAGCGGGAATTGTGATTTAATGTGGACTGGCGGCAATTGGGCTGGGCTGGGCCTGGCCCAAAATTATGAATTTAAGATTTGAAAATTTGGTGGATATTATATGGATTTTATTATATGCCTACAAACTAGGCTCCAATCATTATCAAATCCAACGTTTACTATTATTTGGTGGATATTATATGGATTTATTACATAACGTTTACTATATTTGCGTAGATATTTAATTAATTGAATAAAAAAGTTTGAAATTGTCAAGAATGAACCCAACTTTGTCTTCATGATTCATTCTTTAAAAAAAAAAAATTAATACTCTTTAAAGGTTTGTTAAACAAAAAAACATAGATTTACATTTTGAGTTTTGCTATAAATAAATATATGTGTTTGAGATATATATACTCCTTGAGTTTCAAATTTTTTTTAGCTGTATAGTGATAGAAAGATAAGAATTGTTTGATGTCTCCAAAGTAGTAACTTTTGATACTCATCAATTTAGTTATGTAATGATAAGTATTTGTATTCTATCACATTGAAAAGGTTTTTATTTTATTCTATGAAATATAAGCTACAAAGGTTGTTGCCCTACATGCCAGGATTGAGTCGCTCTACATGCCAGGATTGAGTCGCTTAGGATTTGACTATTCAGTTGGAATCATGGCCGGCTCTGGCCAGGGCAACCAAGGCCACCGCCCGGAGCCCATAATTGACAGGGGCACAAAAAAAGAGTCTATATACATATGCATATGCCAAAAAATAA
Source organism: Prunus fruticosa (assembly GCA_018703695.1). Classification (NCBI taxonomy): domain Eukaryota; kingdom Viridiplantae; phylum Streptophyta; class Magnoliopsida; order Rosales; family Rosaceae; genus Prunus; species Prunus fruticosa. Next base: position 56,286,892 of record CM031917.1, read on the forward strand.
AATAAAAATACAAAGTCCTCATAAAAAATATAAAATAAAAACTAAAACTAAAGGGGCATGTGTGATAATTATTGAGAGTCTTACTTGGTAGTATAAAACAATAATACATAAGGGCACACCCATATATGCAAACAATCTAGGAGCAAAGCGAGTTTACATTATTGTTTTCCCAAGAACTAGATGGAGACTCTTGAAATCAATCAAATTTTATTTTTGTTCTCTCCAAAATTGAGTGCGAAAATAAAGCCATTTTGAGTTGGAAACTGATTGTTCTCTCTGAAATTGGGAGCACCAGCACCAGCACCATAGCACAACAGACAGGACCCAAAATACAAGTTTTATAGTTCTTTCTAAATTAAAATTATTAAAATATGATTTGCAGACCGTCATGACTCAAGATAGACTAAATGGACTAGCAATATTATGCATTGAAAAATATATGTTAGAAAAAATTAAATATGATAATATAATTGATGATTTTGTTTCTAAAACTGCAACAAAAAGACATTTTAAATGATTTTTTGCGATTGGGATTTCATTGCTATTTTTATTTAGTAGGTGCAAATGAAAGTGAAGCATGGGGACACATGCAAGTTAATTTGTTGTTGAATGTAATGTTTTCAATCAAGTACTCTTTTTCCTTCATTTGCGGTTTTGTTCACATTAGATTTTCCTTAAACAAGGTTTTAATGAGGACCAAAGTGTTCTATAATGATCGGTTTTTGTACTCTTATAATTTTAATAAAATTTATTATTTGATGTAAAATTGTATGATTTTATTTATTTATTTATAAAGGGCACATTCTTAGACTCTGGCTGAATACTCAAGGCCGGCCCGGGTTGGAATGATTCTCTTTATAAGTTCTTGTCATTTCATGAGTGACAATTTAACATATAGCTGGAAATGCTTTACAAATGATGTTATTTTGACCTCCCCAAACAACATCTAGAAGTGTTCGGAATTTATATTTTGGACTTAACTATTCCTAAAACTTGAATGTGAGGCTGCATGCAACATGTTCAATCTTTCATTTCAGAATAAATAACCACATAAAAAAACCAAAAAACAAAACAAAACAAAAGGTTGACTAATGAGCCAGCCAACCTGCATTAATTATGAGGCCGCAAGAAATATTGTATTAATTGGAAACCCAAATACTAGCTAAGCTCCTCTTAGCTGTCTTCATCTACACCTCTTGCTTATGACTTCATGATCAGCTTTGAACCTTCATCTGTAAATGGCCATGTTTCTTCTTCCTCTTATAATTTACTTAACATCATTCTCTATCTTCTTTCCATCTCCATCTCATGCAGCAGACACACTCACACCTTCAGACACGTTGAGAGACAATCAAACCCTGGTCTCAGCCGGAGGAGTTTTCGAGCTTGGCTTCTTCAGCGATTTAATTTCAGGCAACCACTATCTGGGAATTTGGTTCAAAGCTGATGCTGCCAAGGTTGTTTGGGTTGGTAACCGAGAAGCCGCCATATTAGATTCCTCTGGTGTGCTCCAAATTCGATCTGGGAATCTGCTTCTCTCTGACCGAAGACAGCTGCAAGTCATAGTCAACTCAGCAAATGTTGCCTCCTCCCCCAACACAACCGCAACGCTTCTTGACACCGGAAACTTTGTGCTCAACGAAGTAGATACAGGCACGGTCTGAAATTTCGATAATTTCATGGATATTTCTCTTTTTAACAATTAGCCCTATTATATATAACAAATTTATTATTAATATTTTTTACATTGATATTTATTACTTTTGATGTCTACAGGTAGTGTTATATGGCAAAGTTTTGATGTGCCAAGTGATACATATCTTCCTGGGATGAAACTAGGGTTGTTTGGCCAAAACACAACCCAACCAAGCTTTCACTTTCTTGTTTCTTGGGTAAGCCCCCAAAACCCTGCTCGTGGCCTCTTCACTTTAACCCTGGATCAGGCCAACTTCACAAAGGTGGTGGTTTGGAGAGGAGATGGACGCCATATGGATATCGCTTTCTGGGACGGGCACAACCTAAGGTTCATTTTTGACAACACAAGTAGCGAAAATGACTACAATTTTAGCTACCACTCCACTGGAGAAGAAGATGCCTACTACACTTTTAGCAAGGGAAGATACGATCTCATGTGGTTTGTGATGGCTTCAACTGGAGATTTGGACCAGTTTTTCTTATTGGATGGAAATATTTGGTCTATAAGTCATCGTTTGTGTGAAGACTTCGCTGGGGGTAATACTGGAAAGTGCTTGAGTTCATTGCCATCTATATGTGAGAATGGTGATAGCTTTTCTGTGATGAATGGTACGTTGCCATCTACGTTTAATAGTGGTGGCTGGATTAATATGGGAACTAGCGATTGTGAAACTTTGTGCAAGAGCAATTGTTCTTGTAATGCATTTGTTTCGGTTCAGAATGGTCAACAAGTTTGCCAACTTTATTATCAGAGTAGAAAGGATCTTTTGAAGATTGTGGAGAAGGGGCCAGGGATTGTTTACATTCGCGGTGGTGCTACTTCCTCAAGTGGTAAGTACAAAATTATCCTAAAGTTTTTCGAATTCAAAGGCCCTATTGACTTTTTCGACTCATTCTTTTTTCCGAAAAATCAAAACTCTTTTCGAGCCAACGGAGTGGACTTCGGTTTATAACCGAAATCTCTTCAAATCGTAATAAAAAGGGTTCTAGTTTGGTCAACTTAAGATATCAAATTGTCACTTTTAAATCACAAATTTTGATAAAGATTTACTTGGATGAATAACTCACATTAGTCTAAGTAAAATGGAACATTCCTATGTATATTATATAGTTACCACTAAGTTAATTAACAACAAAATATTTTTTTGGTGTCATGGATCGGTGCTGATCAATCAGTTAACGAATTTATATTTTTATCTTGGTGCATAGTTTAGTCAGTAATAATGTTGTTTATAGGAAGGTCGTCCTAGCTGCTTTGGAATTCTTTGATTTGCTTGTTTGACTTTATGAAATTGAATGTGTTTTTATACAAGACGACCATAGATGATAATCTCCCCAAATTAATAATCTGAAATCATATGCCTGTTCAATAGCGTAGCTGCAGTTTTATATATTATATAAAAGCCAGTTGGAGTTAATTATGATATGTTCAATAGCGTAGCTGCAGTTTTATATATTATATAAAAGCCAGTTGGAGTTAATTATGATATGCTGGCAAATAAGAAAGGGTCCAATCTGGAGAGATGTCAAACTGGATTAAGACTCACGACTTATTGCCTTAGGATAATTAAAAAAAACAGTCTATTTCTTTTAAATTGTGGAAAAATATTGTATATATAGTATTATTTGAGAGACACCTTTAGGGTACCCTAAATAATTTTTTTCAACGATCTAAACCATCTATTTTTCACATTTTTATTCAGATATCATCCTTGCAAATTGAAAATCATAAGCATCTCATTGAGATCGACAAAATCAATGAATTGTTGGTCGTAGCAAAGATTTAGGCAAATTTCATTTTTCAGTTCCATCAATTTTGTTAGAGTTGATTAGTCCTTTGTGTACAGCAAAGAAATGTTAAATACTTACCAACAAAATGGTGGCATTGTTCAGATGGGAAGAAATGGAGACTCTGGTTGGCTATCGCAATTCCTTTGGCTTCTCTCTTGGTTCTTATCCCAATCTTCTCATTCTGCTATCTGCGTTGCAGAAAGGGGCACATTAAAGGTTTGAGTTTAGTTTGATTGTTATGTTGCATTGCTGAATGTAATTGTTGTCATTAAATTATTGTTTTTTTCTTTTTGGCAAAAGTTTGGCATTAAAATTGGGGAGTGCTATTTCAACTCTTTGTTAGAATTTTGATATAAGGAAATGCTTATAGCTCAAATGGTTAAGAGGGATTTACGTATGCAATCATGTGTTCAATACTCTAAAAAAATTGTAGTGTTTTTGTGTGTGTATTATATGTACAAATAATAAAAGAAAATATCAATGATTTTTTCCCATGACTTTCCTAGTCATATTTTTGCCACACCATAATACATTACTTGGTCTAATTGACTATTTAATGTGACCAGATCAAGCAACCAGACATGAAGGGATTATCCATTCAGATCAAGTGAGATTATTCCAAATGGGCTCCGCCAATGCGTCACCAATTCAATATGATGAAGTGAGAATTGCAAATATGATGGAATTAGGCAGGCAGAAGGATCAAGAACTGCCCTTGTTTAGTTTCTCCACCATACAGACTGCAACAAATGACTTTGCCAAGGCCAACAAACTTGGTGAAGGTGGATTTGGGCCTGTCTATAAGGTAAGCCATCACTTCTGTGCTTTACATATATTCTGATAATCACAATTTTCATTTGGCATTGTCAAGAATTAACAAGATCTTCTTAACCCTCAACATATTTTATATATATATATATATATATATATATTTTTTAATTGTAGGGTTTGCTACCAGAAGGGAAGGAAATCGCAGTGAAAAGGTTATCCGAAATTTCGAGGCAAGGGTTGGAGGAGTTCAAAAACGAAGTCTCAGTAATTTGTAAACTGCAACACAGGAATTTGGTTAGGCTTTTGGGTTGCTGCATTGAAGGAGAAGAAAGTATACTGATTTATGAGTACATGCCAAACAAAAGCCTGGATTCTTTCATTTTTGGTTCGTAAGCTTTTGACATGTCTATATATATGTTTCATATGTTGATCTTGTAAATCATTTTTCCTATTTTTTTTTTTTTTTTTGGTTACAAATCGGTGCAGATTCAACCAAACGGTCAATTTTGGATTGGAGAAGGCGCATGCACATCATCGAAGGGATTGCTCAAGGCCTTCTATATCTTCACAAATATTCAAGATTAAGGATCATTCACCGCGACTTAAAAACGAGCAATATTCTATTGGATAGTGACATGAACCCAAAGATATCTGACTTTGGCATGGCAAGAATCTTCACGGACAATGACACTAAAGGAAAAACAAGCCAGGTTGTTGGTACATTGTAAGTGGATGTTCTGCAACATGTTCTTTTTAAGGTTCATACGCAATTGGTCTTCATAAAATATATATATATATATATATATATATATGGTTTTTCTTTTTCAAATTCAATTTCTAATGCATTTTAATATCTGATTCTTAGTGGTTACATGTCTCCGGAGTATGCCATGGGCGGCCTCTTTTCTGAAAAATCAGATGTGTTTAGCTTTGGGGTAATCTTATTAGAGATCATAAGTGGCAAGAAGAACATTGCCTTATTTGAGGTTGATAATCAGCTAAACTTACTCGGCAATGTAAGCAACTTATATAAACCCACGGAAATGTGTTCCTTAATTATAAATTTCTGCTAACTATGATTTTTGAAACTGGGTTATTTTATTTCAGGCCTGGAATCTGTGGAAAGAAGGCAAGAGCATGGAATTGGTGGATTCAACATTGACTGCTTCTTGTTCAAGCCGTGAAGTTACCAGATGGATTCAGATGGGACTTCTGTGTGTGCAAGAAAGAGCTATGGATCGACCAACCATGGCGGATGTTGTTTCAATGCTAAGCAACGAAACAATAGCCATGGCGCTCCCTAAAGAACCTGCATCATGGAGTCAGCTAAGTTCCAGTGATGCAGATTCGTCGTCGAGTAGGCAAAGACATCACTCTACATTTGATATGACGATTTCAGGAGTGCACGGAAGGTAGCAAGGCAATGTTTTTTGAGAAAAAAATTGTTCACTTACAATTATACTGCTGTTTGGTGTAGTCTGTAGAGCTTGTTCCACTTGTATCAAAGTTGTAATACAGAGCAAATATTTCTATTTAATAGTCTGTTAATACAGAAATCTAATTCAGCCTGTCAAAATAGATTTATCTGAGTTCTTCCTCAATATGACTTTCAATTTGTCAGGCCAAAATAAATAAACAAATTGATTAATTGTAACTTCGACCTATTGCTGTGCTAGACATATGAACCCTGATATCATAGTGGTACAGGAAAAATGATTTCAGTCAGGCATTTCGTCGAACAGTTTCTTAAATCATAGGATTTCAAGAAAGCACGTCGCTCTCAGCCATTTCATCAAACACTTCCGGCATCCATAGGACCCCCGCACTGGCTCCTATCATTCTCACATCTTTGTTTCTTTTTCTTTTCTCTGTTCAAAAGGTACAGACCACCAACTTGCCACTTGTGGGTTTCCCCGTGTGTTGCATGTCAATTCCGTTTGGTATTTTTCCAGGAAAATAGTTGGCTTGACAAGCATTGATTCACATGTGTATTCATAGTTTTTCTTTGCCATAGTTTAGTAGCGGAAGGGGCACACACACATATATCATAGGAGTTTGAATTCAGGACCACTTGAGAGCGAACCAAAGGCCTGAGCCAATTCAATTAACACCATATTGGTATGTGTATTCATAGTTGACTCATTTGGATATTACGGCATATTTAACTACATATATATTCTTTATATATATATAGATTTTCTCACATATGTGAGTGTCTATACGTCATTACCGTGCGGCCACCGTGTATTTTCTACTACTCTCTAGTGTCCTCCATATTTACAATGACATTCACACAATAATAACATGCGGATGTCCGCATAAGAGAAGAACTGTATATAAATATTGAAATAGCTACAAATATTAAGCTTGGAAAAGGGATGCTCCAATTATATTATTGTCACACCCCGGACCCGGGGGTAGGTGGAAATACCGCGCCTGGTGCGTGAGAAAATAAAAAGTAAAATAAAATAAAAAGAAGTTGAAGCATAAAATAAACTTTTCTTATAAAAATATATCCCGAAATCTTACAACTTTACAATAAATAAATAAAGCTCTATCACTTTTATCTAATTCAGTCTGAACCGATTTAGTCATTGTCTTGCCCACTAATTTATCTGAAAAATTAAACAGAGTGAGGGATGAGCAACCACCGCTTAGTAGGGACATGAGACCTTACCATAGTAGATTGATATAATTAAATTAAGTGACATGCAATCACATAGCCAAATATCATATTAATAATGGTAATGCATGAATGAAAGCTCTTCATCTAATCCCGTTAATTCATATAACTGGACAAGCAGACCTGCACGTCCCATACCATGCTTATACTACTTGGTCCCGAATGCCCATTTATATGAACTAACACTCATTTCAATCATCCCATAATTTCCCATTTTGTTAGTTATCTTGTCTAACTCCCTTTCATCAGTCTCGAATCACCCAATAAAAACCATGTGCACTGTGGGATCCCTGAGACTTGGTACCTGCCAAGAGTTAGACTCAACTACACAAAAAATTATATCCATTACCCTCTTTTCCATCATTATTATCTCCAACCAACATCTCAAACTAATTTCCATGACATAATATAATTATGCATTTCACATATCCATATATCCCACAACAATGTAGCTATTCAAAATATTATCAATATACCTACATTGTTCAACCAATCAAAAACACATAAACATTCCAAGAAAAACATTCAATTGTAACGAGAATATTAATCAAATAATCATATCATGCATAATATATTGTTCACAAAATTTAATTAAATCAACCTCTGCAAGCTACGACCTCTCTCTCTCTCTCTCTCTCTCTCTCTCTCCTCCTCCTCTCTCCTCTCTCTCTCTCTCTCTCTCTCTCTCTCTCTCTCTCTCTCTCTCTCTCTCTCTCTCTCTCTCTCTCTCTCTCTCTCTCTCTCTCTCTCTCTCATTAACAATCCTATTTATAGATGGTGAGATGGCGGTAACAAAAGGAGAGGATAGTAACAAAGGCCATTATCTTATCTATATAAAAGATAACTTGGTTCCCACTCTGAATTCATATAAGCTGCTATGTGTCAACGCCAGGAGATTTCTTTCTAAGGGCTGTGACACCTATTGAAATTATAAACTCCACCTCAAGCTAAAAGTAAGCTTACTCACCAAATTGTAAGCATGAGCTGTCCAAATGTATGGTAATGCATCAACTAATTTAATGGAAAACAAGCCACCTCCAGCATCCTAATCTAAATATCTCTAAGAGAGAACAATCTTTCTCTCCAAGAAAACAATGTAAGGATGCCACGTCTAAGCTCTTAACGAATGAAATTAATATATATATATATATATATATATAATGCACCCAATAACCATCTAATGGCATCTCAACAAATAATGAACAAATATTTAACCTTTGTTTTAATTCAAAAGAACATATGTATATATAAATATTTAGTGAAATAATATACATATAACTATTGAAATGGTATTATAAACGTAAAACAATTATAAATATACATTTCCTTCTTATCAAGATAATTACTTAAGAATATATAATAACATTTATTTTTCTTTAATCAACATTTAAAAAACAGTCTCTCACAATTATATCCTTTAAAACTACTTAACCATTACCCTCGTTTAGTAGTCATATATGTATTAAACAAATCAACGATTTTCGTAACATTTAAGATCTTATACATATGAATGACTAAACAATTTGCAATTTGGTTGATTTCTTGCGCATATGATATTTAAATGGTAATTTAGAAAATGAACCGATTATGACATGTGTACACCGTACACGGGGGGATCAGAAAGTCCACCTCATAGCATTGACCTAACTTATTTTATGTATATAGATATATCTTTCCTTTCAAAATAAATAGAATAATTGACTAATGAACCTGCATATCAATCAGGAGAAACTTCCAAGAATAATGCAGGAAAACATATTATATAGACGATCGGGTGGAAAATAAATAGCTAAGTCTTCCCATCTCAGACCTTATTACCTTCAATGAATATTGATTGGCTTTAAACCATCTCTCATCTGTAATGACCATGTCTCTTCCTCTTCTTTGCTTGATGTCATTCTTGTTGTGAATTAATACTAACTCACTTCCCCTTAGGACCTTGTTGTTGATGAACTTTGTGACCAACTCAATGATGGATGAGTCTTACACACACACAGAAATTTAACCAAGAAAGAAATGACACAAGTGTTTATAGAGGTTCAGCAAATTGCCTACTTCCTCTTTGGTGATCTCCTTGAGAACTTTCACTAATGAAGATAGGTTACAAACTTTGGTTTACAAAGAAAGGAAACCCCCTTAGAACACTACCCTCACAATCTGTTTCTCTCTCACCCTTGCTCAACACCTTGATACACTTAGAGAACTCTCTTGCTCTCCCCTTGGTATTTTCTGAACTTACAAGTTTTCAGCTTCTCTATACTTTGCACAAACTTATGCACTTAACAACTTAATGTTCTCTTGCTTCCTCTTCCCTCTTATATAGGCCTTGGGACTCCAAGATCAGATATCATTAAGTTATACACGTTCATGCTTTAGTTATCTCTCTTTAGACACCTATTGTTGGCAGCTCATAAAGCAAGGGACAAAGGATGCTAGCTGCCATCAATCTCTTGAACCAAGAGAGAAAACACTCATGAAACAAGTTATCAATTTGCCAATGTGTTCTCCCAACTTTCCAGCTGCTATGCCACCTTCTAATATCTCAGATTTGATCAGAAATATCCTTGCAAGTCGATAGGAAGTGGTAGCACACCAAGGAAGACTTGAAAACGCGTAGGAATTTGAAACAGCATCGTCTGGGCGACCGTCGCCCAGATCGCGACCGGTCGCTTTGTCACAGAATCAATTTTTCGCTCCAGACTTCGACGGGCGACCGGTCGCTTGTAACTTGCGACCGGTCGCTTTGGCATTTTGCTGAAACCGAGGGTCGCCACTAACCTTTAACCGGTCGCTGGTTTTTAATATTTTTGTATCTTTTTAATTGAGCCATTTTTCTCAACAATCTCCACCATGGCGAGATTAAAACCCCTTGTGGACACTATTGCTTTTCCAGGACATCTTTAATTTCTTGAGAATCGTCCGGATAACTCTCAAGAACTCCACCTCAATCTTAGCATGGAACAAGATTGAGCAAGCTCAAACAATGCTTGAACTTTGCTGCTGTGACTGGCTTTGTTAGACAATCTGAAGCGTTCTCCTTTGTATGAACCTTCTTTATCATGACGTCTCCTTCATTCACCCAATCCCTTACCCCTGTGGTATCGGACATCAATGTGTTTAGACCTTCCATGAAATACTTGATTCTTCACTAGGTAGATTGCACTTTGACTATCACTTTGAATCACCACCAAGTTTTGGGCTATCCCGAATTCCTTAGCCAATCTCTTCAGCCATACCGCTTCCTTCGAAGCTTCCGTGAGCGCCATATACTCCGCCTCTGTTGTAGACAAGGCACTAACCGATTGTAACACCGCTCTCCAACTAATCGGTCCTCCACCACAAATGAAGACATATCCCGTGGTGGATCTCCTCTTGTCTAGATCCCTCTGCATAATCAGAATCTACATACCCTGACACACATGCATTACCTTGTTGTTTTTCAAACAATATCCCAAGCCTCATTGTGCCCTTCAAGTACCTGAGAATCCACTTTGCTGCTGACCAATGAAGTCTGCCCGGATTCGCCATGTATCTTGACACCACACTTACGGCTTGAGCTAAGTCGGGGCGTGTGCAAACCATTGCATACATAAGACACCCTACCAAGCTTGCATATGGAACTTTGCTCATTTCTTCCTTCTCATCATCCGTAGAAGGACATTCCTGTGCACTTAATTTGAAATGCTCCGCCAAAGGAGTAGACACGGGCTTGCAATCCATCATATTGAATTTTTCAAGTACTTTGGAAATGTACTTACTTTGTGACAGCCATAGCTTGCCTGCGTTTCTGCCTCTCCTTATCTCCATTCCTAGGATCTTTTGTGCAGAGCCTAGATCCTTCATGTCAAACTCCTTTCCAAGCAATGTTTTTAATTCCTGGATTTTTGACATATCTTTACATACAATTAGCATGTCATCAACATAAAGAAGTAAAAGGATGAAGTTACCATCCTTAAATGCATGACTGTAAACACAGCAATCTGATTCACATCTTCTATATCCAATCTTCATCATGAAAGAATCGAAGCACTTATTCCACTGCCTTGGAGATTGCTTTAGCCCGTATAAAGACTTCTTCAACCTGCAAACCAGATTTTTCTTGCTTGCTTCAATGAACCCTTGAGGTTGGCTCATGTAGATATCTTCCTCCAAGTCTCCATGGAGGAAAGCAGTCTTCACATCCATTTGCTCCACCTCAATGTCCTCTTGGGCTACTATGGAGAGGAGTAGCCGTATAGAAGTATGTTTCACCACCGGTGAGAAAATTTCATCATAATCAACTCCCTCCTTTTGCAAATATCCCTTGGCCACCAATCGAGCTTTGAACATGGTGGCTCCCTTCTCATGCATTTCTTCTTTCTTCCTAAACACCCACTTGCAGCCAATAACCTTGCGATCTTTGGGTTTAGGAACTAACTCCCAAACTGAGTTTTGGTGTAGAGATTCCATCTCTTGCATCATAGCTTCCATCCAACTTTCCCGCTCCTCATTCTCAACAGCTTCTTGGAACGTGGTTGGTTCTTCTTCACTTGCATTTAGAGCATAGTGAACTGAGTCCGTGTCCCATCCAAACCTTTGAGGTGGTTTGATGGTTCTCTTGGGCCTGGACCGAGCTATAGATGATGGCTCCACCATTTCTTGAGCATCTTCTTCTTCTTCTTGAGTTTGTTGTTGATTTTGCCCAGCTTCTTCCTCCTCAATGTCAGACTCCTCCCCCTCCTGAACGTCTTCAGTTGGCTGTTTTTGTGAAGTCTTTCTTGACACCTTCTTGAGTGGAACTTCAATGGTTGTTTCTCTTTCAACAACATCCTCCTTTGCTTCTGAATTCTTGACTTTGTTCAAAGGCATGGTCTTTTCATCAAACACAACATCTCTGCTGAGTATCTTCTTGTGGTTCACCGGATCCCATAGCTTGTAGCCCTTCACTCCGCTCTCGAAGCCGATGAAAATGCATTCAAGAGACTTAGGCTTCAACTTGGTTCTTTCATCACTAGGAATAAGTGCAAATGCACTGCATCCAAACACTTTCAGATTAGAAAAAACTATTGACTTATTTGACCATACCTCCTCTGCACATTTGAACTCAAGATTTCTTGAAGGTGATCGGTTAACCAAATAGGCAGCGTGGTTAACTGACTCTGCCCAAAATGATTCGGGCAATCCTGCATGAATCCTCATACATCTCTCACGCTCCATGAGAGTTCTATTCATCCTTTCCGCAGCTCCATTTTGTTGGGGCGTCTTCTTCACGGTAAAGTGCCTCTTAATGCCTTCGTTTCTGCAAAACTCAAGAAATTTGTTGTCCTTATATTCACCACCGTTGTCACTCCTTAGGATCTTGATTTTTCTTCCGGTTAGGTTCTCCACTTCCGCCTTCCACTCTTTGAATTTGGTGAAGACCTCAGATTTCTCCTTCATGAAGTAGACCCAAACCTTTCTGGAAAAATCATCCAAGAAAGTCACGAAATAGCGAGCTCCACCCTTTGATTTAACCGGTGATGGCCCCCATACATCTGAGTGAATATAATCTAGCACTCCTGTGCTACCTTCCTCTTTATCTCGCAGCTTGAAAGCTATCTTCGATTGCTTTCCCATGGTACAAAATTTGCAGAACTCCAGCTTGCAGCTTTGAACACCTTTCAACAATTTTCTTTTATGTAGTTCCTGCATGCCTCTCTCACTCATGTGCCCTAGCCTCAAATGCCAAAGCTGAGTTTCATCATCCGAGTCCTTGCTTGTGGACACAGCTGCTCCACCTGTTATTGTTGTACCGCACAATCTATATAGACAATTAGGTTGAACTTCTCCCTTCATAACCACAAGTGAACCTTTTGAGATTATGATTTTCCCTCCATTAGCCTTAACAGAATAACCATTCTTATCAAGAGTTCCAAGGGAAATAAGATTCTTACGCAACTTTGGAATATGCCTTACCATTCCAAGCGTCCTGGCAGTCCCGTCATGCATCTTTATCTTGATTGTACCGGTGCCTATGACTCTACAAACCGAGCCATTCCCCATTATAACTTCGCCACCTTCTTCTTTCTCATATGTGTCAAACCACTCCTTGTTTGAGCACATATGGTATGAGCACCCGGAATCCAAAATCCAATCCGAAGAGAAACACCTTGAAGAATTAGCATATGTATTAGTATTAACATTGCCATTAACACATAAAAGCTCACCATCACTTTCCGTGACTTCCTCAGCTGTGTTTGCTGCATTCTTCCCTTTGTTCTTCTTCTCTTTCCATATGGGGCAATTTCTTTTCCAGTGCTCTTTTGACCCACACTCGAAACAACCATCTTTCGCCTTGGATTTTGATCTTCCTTTGTTGCCTTTCTTGCCTTCACGCCTTTTTGAACGACCCCTATCTTCGGTCTTAGCAAATAGACCTTCACCTTGAGAGTTTTCTCCAGAACGTTGAGCCATCCTATGGTGCGTCATGATGTCTTGCAGCACAGGCTCGAAATCCAGAGTGACCTTCCCGAACATAAGAGTGGTTCGAAAGTGTTTATAGGACGGAGGTAAGGATGTTAGCAACATAAGTGCCTTATCCTCCGTACTATAAATAACTTCCATTCTTTGCAAATCAGCAACACATCTATTGAAACTACTTAAATGTTCCATTAGATTACCTCCTTCTTCCATTTTCAGATTTAGGAGTTCTTCCTTTAGGAAGAGCTTGTTGGACAGCGACTTCCCTGCAAACATCTCTTCGAGCTTCTCCCATGTTTGCTTCGCGGTATCCTTCAACACGTTGATGAGCACATCATCGGAGAGGTAGTTTTCGATGGCTCCTCTAGCTAACTCGTCAAGTACGCCCCACTCCTCATCTTTCATGTCTGCTGGCTTCTTTTCCTTGCCAACTAACACAACATGGAGATGTTGTTGTGTAAGAGCTGACCTCATCCTTCGTTGCCAAAGAGTGAAGTTCTCCTTCCCTGTGAAAGGCTTTAGCTCCACCTTCATGCTTGTTGCCTGTGGTTGCTTCACATGTTGTGAACTGCTACCACTCTCAACTTCTTGTTCACTTGCCATCTTCAACACACTAGCACTCCAAAAGAAAGACTAGCACAGCTGCCAAAACACAGCTCTGATACCACTTGTTGTGAATTAATACTAACTCACTTCCCCTTAGGACCTTGTTGTTGATGAACTTTGTGACCAACTCAATGATGGATGAGTCTTACACACACACAGAAATTTAACCAAGAAAGAAATGACACAAGTGTTTATAGAGGTTCAGCAAATTGCCTACTTCCTCTTTGGTGATCTCCTTGAGAACTTTCACTAATGAAGATAGGTTACAAACTTTGGTTTACAAAGAAAGGAAACCCCCTTAGAACACTACCCTCACAATCTGTTTCTCTCTCACCCTTGCTCAACACCTTGATACACTTAGAGAACTCTCTTGCTCTCCCCTTGGTATTTTCTGAACTTACAAGTTTTCAGCTTCTCTATACTTTGCACAAACTTATGCACTTAACAACTTAATGTTCTCTTGCTTCCTCTTCCCTCTTATATAGGCCTTGGGACTCCAAGATCAGATATCATTAAGTTATACACGTTCATGCTTTAGTTATCTCTCTTTAGACACCTATTGTTGGCAGCTCATAAAGCAAGGGACAAAGGATGCTAGCTGCCATCAATCTCTTGAACCAAGAGAGAAAACACTCATGAAACAAGTTATCAATTTGCCAATGTGTTCTCCCAACTTTCCAGCTGCTATGCCACCTTCTAATATCTCAGATTTGATCAGAAATATCCTTGCAAGTCGATAGGAAGTGGTAGCACACCAAGGAAGACTTGAAAACGCGTAGGAATTTGAAACAGCATCGTCTGGGCGACCGTCGCCCAAGACGCGACCGGTCGCTTTGTCACAGAATCAATTTTTCGCTCCAGACTTTCACTGGGCGACCGGTCGCTTGTAACTTGCGACCGGTCGCTTGGCATTTTGCTGAAACCGACCGTCGCCATAACCCTGACCGGTCGCTGGTTTTTAATATTTTTGTATCTTTTTAATTGAGCCATTTTTCTCAACAATTCTTTAGCTTCTTTTTATTCTCATCTCATGCAACGGACACACTTGCATCTTCAGACAAATCGGGAGACAACCAAACCCTGGTCTCATCCGAGTGCGGCGATGGAGCTAATTTTTCTAAGATGACTGGTTCGCTGCCATCTACGAGTGGTGTTTCCGTTAGCAGTATTTGGATTTCTGATTGCCAAACTTTGTGCAAGACCAATTGTTCTTGTGCCGGATTCGCTTCTCTTCAGAATGAATCAACCTGTCAACTTTATTATGGGAGTAAACAGAATCTATTGAAGATCATAGAGAAAGGGGCAGGGCTTATTTACATCCGTGATCGTGCTTCAAGTGGTAAGTCTAATCAAATATATATAGATAGAAGGGGAGGGGCACATAAAACTAGGGAATGCACATAAAACTCGGGAACTCCATTCCTTAAATTTCTAACGGGGAATAAGAATGAGTTCAAAATAAATGAGCATATATACATATAATAATAATAATAATAATAAACTTAGAAAAGAAAATATTACAAAAAATGTATAATGATGAAATATGAAGTTGTTCAATTTACTTGTCCAGGTAATAAGAAGGAGAGTCTCTGGTTAATTGTGGCGGTTCCTTTGGCTTCCCACTTGACTTTTGTTTCAATCTCGTTATATTGTTTTGTGCGTTGGAGAAGGTGGCGTAAAGGTATGAATTTGATTTATCGAGTTGAATTTTTTTTTTTTTTGGGTCAAAAATCAAGTCGATTTATTAGGGGATGTGGATTCAAACTTGTAATATATTTCAATATTGAAAAGTAGAGAAGTGTCTCCGCGGCCACAACTAAGGTGACTTGGAGGTTCGAACCTAAGACTACTAGTTTGCAAATTAAGACCCTTTTACATTAGACTAAACTCCATTGTCCATTTCATTATTATATTATCCTATAATTGTAGGCTCAATATTTAATTTATCTGATGTCACGGGCATTATATTTATGCTCTCTAACGAGAATAAATTAGTATGCAAATGACGAATATGGCCTTAATGTGAAAATATCAATAATTTTTATGGTCTGATTATATTGAAACCTGAAGATCAAGCAACCAGACGAGGAGAAGGCATTATCAATCCGGATCATGAAGTTAGAGGTGCAATTAACATGACTGTAGGCAGACAGAAGGATCAAGAATTGCCCTTTTTTAGTATTTCTACAATAAAGGCTGCAACAAATGACTTTGCCAAGGCTAATAAACTTGGGGAAGGTGGATTTGGGCCTGTCTATAAGGCAAGCCATCAGTTAACTCCCTATTTTACATAGCTCATAATGACAATTTTTATTTCTTATTACCAAAATCTTCTTAGTTATATTTTATTACTGCAACATGTATGCATTATGGAAATTGCAGGGCAAGTTGCTTCCAGAAGGACAAGAAATTGCAGTGAAAAGGCTATCCAAAATTTCCAGGCAAGGGTTGAATGAGTTCAAAAACGAAATTTCAGTAATTTGCAGGCTCCAGCACAGGAATTTGGTTAGGCTTTTGGGATGTTGCATTGAAGCAGAAGAAAGTATACTAATTTATGAGTACATGCCCAACAAAAGCCTGGATTCTTTCATTTTCGGTTTGTCCAATAAGATCTTCTGAGCTTATTTCGACATGGTCTGTATAGGGTTCATGTTGATCTTGTAAAACCTTTTCCCCATTTTCATTACTTTTTTTCAATCATGTGCAGATTCAACCAAACGGGTGCTTTTGGATTGGAGAAAGCGCATGAACATTATCGAAGGGATTGCTCAAGGTCTTCTGTATCTTCATAAATACTCAAGATTACGGATCATTCACCGCGATTTGAAGACCAGTAATATTCTGTTGGACTGTGACATGAACCCAAAAATATCTGATTTTGGCATGGCACGAATTTTCGGGGATAATGACACTAGGGGACAAACAAATCGGGTTGTAGGTACATTGTAAGTAAACTTTTCCGCAGCATCTTTTCTTCAATGTCTAGTACTTTTCTTTGGGTACAAAGATGTGCGATTAATCCATTTTTGTCTATGATTGTTAGTGGTTACATGTCTCCAGAGTACGCTGTGGATGGTCGTTTTTCTGAGAAGTCAGATGTGTTCAGCTTTGGAGTGATGTTATTTGAGATCGTAAGTGGCAAAAAGAATACAGCCTTCTTTGAGGCTGATCACTCCCTAAACTTGCTAGGCAACGTAAGCAACTTTAACAAACCCATCAAAGTACATCCAATCACTTATTATATGTGTTTGTATATTTGTTCCTGCAGTTTTTCAAACTTTATTGTTGCAGGCTTGGAATTTGTGGAAAGAAGGCAAGAGCATGGAGTTGATGGATTCAACATTGAGCAGTTCTTGTTCAAGCAGTGAAGTCACCAGATGCATTCAGATGGGGTGTCCACACGTCCGAAGAGTGAGATTAATCCTCGTTCGGGATTTGGTTTGTCTTTGGCCACACAACGCTTCCAACGGGTTTCGAACCCTTATCATTGAGGCACTAGGTAACTCGCTAATTAGAGATTGTAATTTACCAACTGCACCACACTTTGAATTGGAAAGGATTGGGACTTTAATTTTTAAGTCAATTAATTAATTTGTCAACCCAAAATTAATTAGTTAATTGATTCATTGATTCATTTCACACGTGGCTTATTTTTTTTTTTTATCTTCTCAAAAGGTAAGTACAAACCACCAGCTTGCCACTTGTGGGTTTCCTTGTGTGTTGCATGTCAATTCCATTTGGTATTTATCTCGAGGGAAATGATCCAAAAAACAAAAACAAATAATAATTTGATTGAGTGGTAAAATAGTTTCATATTTATTTATTTTTTCTTGCAGAGACGATTTTTCAAGGAGTATCTAAAAATTAGATAAATTCAAATTATTGAAATATAATGCACGGATGGACCCTACAAGAATTATTTGAATGATCATCACTTGAAGCTCACCATGTATATACATATATATTTCCTTTCAAAATAAATAATTGTAAATAGTTGACTAACGATGAACCTGTGCATCAATAAGAATAGGCAGTAAAATATGATATTGTATAGACACAGTAGAAAATAAATAGCTAACTACCTCCTCCTCTGATCTGTAATGGCCTTGTCTCTTCGTCTTCTTTGCTTGGTATCATTCTTTAGCTTCTTTTCATCATCTCCTGCGATAGACACACTCACGCCTTCAGACACGTTGAGAGACAATCAAACCCTGATCTCATCTGGTGGACTTTTCGAGTTTGCCTTCTTCAGCGAAAGCGTTTCAGGCTACTATTTGGGAACTTGGTTCACAGCCGATCAAAGCAACGTTGTTTGGGTTGGTAACCGCGACTTTCCCTTATTAGATTCATCCGCCCTACTTCAAATCCGATCCGGAATTTAGTTCTCACGGACCGGCGACAGTTGCAGATCATAGTCAATTCAGCAAATGTCGTCACGGCCACAACTAATAATACAAGTGCAACACTTCTTGATACTGGAAATTTTGTGCTTAGAGCAGCAGATACAGGCATGGCCTAAAATTTCCATAATAGTTCTCGGATATTTCTTTGGGGTTCTTAGATTTAGGTTCAAAACAATTAGCTGCTATTGGGTTTAGTCCACGCATTTTTTGTTTTAGATGTAGGTCCTTTGACTTTTATTACTCTTTTCCTTTGGGGTAAATAAGGAAAACATTGAAAATCTAAATTTAATGAATTATTTACTTGTAATTAAATTTTAGAATTTAAATTTGGAATTCTTTCGTTGATAATATTTACCTAATATATAGGTAAAATACAAATTAATCAATGAAAGTAAAGGCCCACATATTATACTAATCAATTAGGTAAACACCCACATTAAATTATGTACCTAACATACAAGTAAATAGTGTTCTTATTAGAAACGAAAAAAACTTAGTGATAAATCGTGTTACCTATAAGTCATGAACATAAATTAGAATACTACCTATAAGTTAGGAACATAAATTAGAAGACTACTTATAGGCTAGATACAAAAATAGACAAATAAAATTGTAAGTTACCTATAAAAAAAAAATGTATATAAAATACTATTATTTATTGCCTAAAATATGAAAAAATACATATATACCTATGCAATAGGCAATATGACAATATGACAATATATACCTATGCCATAGGATAATTTATCTACAAGAGTATATACTCTACCTCTACCATAGGGTGAACAAAAATAAAAATAATTACCTACAACTTTTCAAAGAAAACGAAAGGGGAAAGGAATTTTGTAATATGGAATGCCATGATCTTGGGTCACATTCAAAATCATCAGCATGAGGAGGCTTTAGAATCATCAACATTCTCTACCATAGGATATATATAAAGCTTTTTATCACAAAACGTCCCTGACGTTTGCGAAACTATCAGATTGCATACTTAAAGTTTTTTTGTATCACTCATGATCCCTAACGTTAATATAGGTGCTCTTAAATAGTCATTCTGTCAAAAAAAACTGTTAAATCTAGGGATATAATCGTCAAATCAATCCAAAATTACAAAATATATTTTTTATAATTTCCTTTGTCAAATACAACTTTGCATCGCATCCGCATCGTACCGATTTTCTCCCCTGGGATGCTCCACGTTGGCCTTTTTTCTTGGTTGATTAAATCCTGACCGATAACAAACAAAATCTCGTCTATATATGTCATATTCCGGGACCGACTCCGTCGTAGCACGATATTGTCCGCTTTGGGCCCCCATTTCTGCCCTCACGGTTTTGTTTCTGGGAGCTCACGAGCAACTTCCCAGTGGGTCACCAATCCTGGAATTGCTATGGCCCCCAACTCGCTTAACTTCAGAAGTTCCCATGACTCCGAAGCCAGTGAGCTCCCAAAAGGCCTCGTGCTAGATGGATGCGGGTGTGCACATATAAGGCACATCACCCCCTCTTCGTTGGTCGATGTGGGATCTTACAATCTATAATTATATCATGTCATGGAAATTTGCTGGAATTGCTCACGAAATTTAATTAGATCAATCCTCGTAAAGGCTCCCAAGAAATCCCTACCTCGATTTCAAAGCATAAATCCAATTCAGTGAACCACAAGCAAAGCTCTCTATCTCCTCCAATAACATATTTTCCTTGCATCTCTCTTTAGTCCTCTCTAACAACTATCACACTGTATACATGTTTTTATTAGGTGATTCGGGACTGGCAAAAGGGGAATTATGGGATTATTGAAATGGGTGTTAGTTCATATAAATGGGCATTCGAGACCAAGTGGTATAAGCATGGTATGGGACGTGCAGGCCTGCTGTCCAGTTATATGAATTAACGGGATTAGATGAAGAACATTCATGCATTATTATTATTATTAATGTGATATTTGGTTGTGTGATTGCATGTCACTTAATTTAGTTATATCAATCTACTGTGGTAAGGTCTCGTGTCCCTACTAAGCTGTGGTTGCTCATCCCTCACCATGTTTAATTTTTCAGATGAACTAGAGGGAAAGTCAAGGACTAAACCAGCTGAGGCTGAATTAGATGAGAGTGATAGAGTTTTATTTATTAATTGTAAAGTTGTAAAGATTTTTGGGAGCTATTTTTATAAGAAAAGTTTATTTTATGTTCCGGCTTCTTTATATTTTATTTTCTCACGCACCAGGCGCGGGGTTTCCACCTACCCCCGGGTCGGGGGCGTGACACAATCCACCCCTCTCAAGGGCCCGACGTCCACTCGGCACACTCGCACCACACGGCAGAGTGGCTCTGATACCAAATTGTCACATCCCGGGACCGACTCCGCCGTAGCACGATATTGTCCGCTTGAGCCCCCCTCTCGCCCCTCACGGTTTTGTTTCTGGGAGCTCACGAGCAACTTCCCAGTGGGTCACCCATCCTGGAATTGCTCTGGCCCCCAACTCGCTTAACTTCGGAGTTCCCATGACTCCGAAGCCAGTGAGCTCCCAAAAGGCCTCGTGCTAGATGGATGCGGGTGTGCACATAACCCCCTCTCCGTTGGTCGATGTGGGATCTTACAATATATCCCTAAGTTTTGGCTTTCGGTTGAGCGTGCTTTTCCCATTCTTCCGGGCAAAATTGCTGTAGTATTCAAAAGCATCATCATCAGTTTTGAAAATTTGACCAACATAAGGAGTGAAGACAGCTTCTGATGATGGCGAAGATGGAGTTGTCTCACTCTTTACATGCTGAGAACTTACTGAGCCCAGATCATCTCCTTCATACTGAATGTAACACTTCCAATCTCCACACGGGCACTGTTGGCGTCGAATCCAGATGTTATTTGATTGCTTCATAGCCATTTTTTAGGAAACACAAGAAGTGTTCCATCCAGTTTATGTAGCCTTCAGCCAAACAAACAGCAAAAGAAAAAAAAACTTTTAATCAAATATTTGTTGCAATTCAGTCAGACTGTCATATACAAGAAAAAAGAGGCAAAATATGTCCTTACGATGCATTACGCAGTTCAAGTCCGAAAAAAGCAAATAAAAAAATAAAAGAGGAAAGGTGAAATAGTTCCTTAAACTCCAATATAAAGTTGGAAAGAAAAGAGGGAATGATCAAAATATATAGTTTAGCTGAAGTTAGTGAAAGCTAAATCAATAAAGAAAAAAATAAAATTTGTCATGGACTAACAATGAATAACTACTCCACAAAAGAGACATGTCATGGGCGACAATTTAGGAAGGAAATGAGAAAAATAAAAGAAAACCAGAAACAAGCATGAATTCAAATTGTTTTATACCCCTAAAAATTTGATCTTTTAGAAAGAGAAAAAGCTCAAAACTATACATAGTTACTAGAAAATTGAAACTTAATTACCAGTAAAAGTGGCCCTGAAATGGTTCAAATTATTCTGAGCAAGACAATGTGGTGTTGCAGAGCAGCTACACCCGGAAGTTCAAAAGGATGAAGAGAGAGAGAGAGAGAGAGAGAGAGAGAGAGAGAGAGAGAGAGAGAGAGAGAGAGAGAGAGAGGGAAAGGAAACGGAAAAGAAAGAGGGAGAGAGAAGACTTATATATATATATATATATTATAATTTTGGATTGATTTGACGATTATATCCCTAGATTTAACAGTTTTTTTGACAGAGGGACTATTTAAGAGCACCGATATTAACGTTAGGGACCATGAGTGATACAAAAAAACTTTAAGGATGCAATCTGATAGTTTCGCAAATGTCAGGGATGTTTTGTGATAAAAAAAACCTATATATAAATGTAGAAAAGAAGAAGATGGAGAATGAAGAAGAAATGAAGAAAGAAGAAGATAGAGATGAAGAACAAGAAAGAAAAACGCGTGCATTTGGTTACACTACAAGAAAATGGGCCTTAGTTGACACTTCATAATTGACGCTTTTTGCAAAACCATCATATATTCTACGAAGCTTTGACGCTTTTTAAAAAGCGTCAACTATATAGTGGGTTTTCATGACGTTTTACAAGAAACGTCAACTATATATCACTTTCCTTGACATTTAATAAAGAACGTCAACTCTATATCACTTTTCCCTGACATTTTATAAAGAACGTCAATTAAAACCCTTATATACTTGACACTTTCTAAAAACACCCTATGGAGAAAAAACAAAAGTTGACGCTTTATAAACAAACTAGTCTCAGACAACCAAAAAAAAAAAAGGATAACATTAAGCTATAGCAGAGGAAACGATATAACAGAAAATGAAAAAGAAGTGGCAGTGGGCGGGCATTAAAAATAAAAGCGGGATCTAATTTTCACGGGTGAAACCCCAATTTTTCAAAAGCTCTCTCTCTCTCTCTCTCTCTCTCTCAGTCTCTCACTTTCGTTTTCATTATTGCTCTCTCTCTCTCTGCTCTCGTTCCTTCTCACTCTCACGGTTTCTCTCTTCTCTTTTGCTCTTTCTTTCTCACTCATGCTCTGTCTCTCTTTCTCCACTGATGCGGCTAGCTCGTGCTCTCTCAGTGGCTCCCTCACTCTAGCTCTGTCTCTCTTCCTCCATTGTAAGCCCTAATTCTGTTTTTTGTAATATCTATTTTTGATTTATATAGAAATTGGGGAAGGTTCTGAAACAAGAATTTCTAGGTCTTTTTCTAGGAATGTAATTTGTTTTTTAGGTTTAAATTTTAAATTTTTATGGATTTGAAGTTGAAGTGTGGTAATGGTGTCGCTTGGTATTCTTTTGTCGGTCATCCAGTTATAGATGAACCCATTGTACACTTATCTTGCTTCTGCTCTAGATTTTACTTATCTGAATGTGTATACATCTAGTTCTTTGCATAATTTCTATTTTTTGAGGAGCGGTCTTATACTGAATTGGAAGAGAAACTTGAAATGACCTTCAAAAGGTGCAATTTAGTCCAGGTACTTCATGAGTCGATGCACAAGGCATTTAATTTGCAATAAATTTTGTTTTGATTTTTACTTTTACTTTTGAAATGTTTGGTTCGCTTTCATTCACTGATATGAATTCGATGTTTTCAATTTTGTGACGTATCCAGGGTTCTATTGCTTGCAAAAGGGACTGTTGTTCAAAAATCATTTTCTTGTTCCATCATTTGCCCTACAAGCACCAGCTACTGTAATCTTGTGGTTTTAGTAAGCCTTTCAGTTTATTTTTTTTCTTGGTAACATATGGATCACATTTGCCATTTAAATTTAAATGAATACCTTTGCTTGCAGGGGCGAATGTGGTATCTTGGCTTTTCTCTTGTGACAGGTTGGCTTTTATGCTTAGTGACCATGAGGTAAGCATTTTATTCAAGTTTTTTCCAATTTCAGTTTTGAGTAAGTCTCTTAGTTGTTTTTTTTTTTTTGTGAACAATTGTTATGCCATAATAGCATGTGGGTAAGAACTTATACTTCCAAGGTCTTTGAAATTCAATTCCTTGTTCAGTTGATATCTGTTTTATTTTGAGAATGTTGAAATTTTTCTAAATTTTGATATTTGTGCTATGGTGCTGTGTTGCTGTGTTGCTTTGTAGAGATTTTTGTAGTGGAGATTTTTTATAACTCATTGATCCATATATGTTAATGTTTGACAGATTGGTATGACTAGGGAGGCTCCAGCCAAAGCAAGACTTGGACTTGTAATGGGCTTCACTTAGATATGTTACAGGGAAAGTAAAGCTTCTAAGTGACGTGTTATTTCTAAATTGAGAACTTCTTATGCATTACTAGAGAGCTTAGTTCATTTTAGTACGTTTATTTTAAATGTATTCATATTGTAATTTCAATACTATTTAAGTATATAGTTGTGTTATTTTAAATTCATGTATATAATTGTATTATGCTAGTGGATGTACAATTTCTTATTTGTTTTATGGGTATTTCTTTTAATGTTAAAGTCATTCTTTACAGGTTTTGTTGTCAAGGAGCTGTATTTTTGTTTTTTGTTTTTTTATTTACATTAGTGTCTAGTTTCTTGATGGCTAAAATCCGTCATCAAAGAGCTTACCAATGTCACGAAATACATAAGTTGACAGTTAGAAAGCGTCAACGATGACCATAAGTTGACAGTTTTTGCAATCTCGTGACAGTTTTTATTTGTCAGGGAAAATGTTTTCCTGACGGACAAAAAGTGTCAAGTATGTGGGTACCCCTTTCTTGACACTGGCATTCTTGATGCTTTTTTAGCTGTCAACTAAATAGATTCTTGATACTTTTTAACCGTCACTAAAGGCAGTTTTTCTTGTAGTGTTAATAAGCTAAATTCAAGGAGAAATTGTATCTCCAAAAGAATAAATAATCCTAAAAGTATGTGCAATAATAAAATCCACATTAAATAGGAATTTGAGTCAAGGAAAAAAAAATGAAGGTTCGATATTTACATTCAAAATTGAATTCTTCCTTTAATTGTAAATGATCAAATCTAATCATTAATGGCATATAAATTCTGATTTAGACAGTAGGGATATAATAGGAAGAAAAAATTTAAATGCAAATCAGGTAAATACAAAAGTTTGAATCAACATGTCAAAAATTGAATGTAATCTATGTGGCAAACTAGTCAAATGACTTATATCAACAAACAATAATTCGAGGACTAGACCCAACAATTGGTTGGATTTTTGGACCTCTATCAACTTTTCTATATTTCTTTTCCGGTTTTAAACATTTTTTTTCTAGTACATGTCCTTCGAAACTTTTAGGGCTTGTCTGATATAGGTCCCTACAATTTCTATTTCCTAGACATATACCCATCATTCTATAAATCTATGTGTAAAACCCAATTTCAAACTTAAATGACCAGTATGATATAATAGGTCATAGTATTCCTATGTTTTTACATCCTTGCCATCAGAGTTCATATTTTATTTATAATTTATTCCAAGCATTTCATTAACTGCCATAATTGTAATTAAAACTCCCTATTAATAGCAGCAATCACCCCATTTCTTTTGGTTGCCATTCCCTCTAACATATCGCCCCTAAAATTGCAAACCAAAAAAAAAAATGTAAATTACATATCCAATAATGTACATATGAAAAATATAAATATATATGTATAAAAATATAGGTATATTATTTACCAAAAAAATTAACAAAAATAGGTCAGTTACTTTGTAATTGAAATTTCCATACATTTTTCATAAATTAAAAATAGGTACACAATAATTTATAGAAAATAGGTATGTCGTATAATTGAAATTTATGCACATTTTTTATAAATTAAAAATAGGTACATTATTTAGAAGAAAAAAATAAGTTCATTATACTAGGTAAATTGTTTAACTAGGTATACATTATTAGAGAAAAAAAATAGGTACATTTGAGAAAAAAAATAGATACAAAATTTAGCAAAAAAATAGGTTCATTATATTAGGTAAATTGTTTTACTAGGTACATTATTAGAGAGAGAGAGAAAAAATAGGTACATTATTTGGAGAGAAAAAATAGGTTCATTAAAAAAAATGTTTGTCAAAAAACAAATAATAAATAGATTATCAAATTATTTTTCAACATAATTAGAATGTACCCTGTTATTCATAAAACTATAATAAAATAGAATACTAGTCGTATTATTCATAAAAGGAAAGCAACATTAATTCCCAAATTTAATATTGAGATTTAATATTGAATTTAAATTACTAATAAGTTAAATACATTACTAGTTATAATTCATAAAAGGAAAACAAAATTAATTCAAAAATAGATTACTAGTCGTAAAATAGATTACTAATACTTTAATATGGAATTTAATATTTAATTTCAAATAAGTTTCTAAATTAATTCCTACATCCATTACAACTATTTGGAGATCTTTCCAAATTCAACGTGTGTCATTAATTACACCCCCTCATAACACATTAACTTATAAATAGGAGTAGGTTTGGAATCCAAAAAATACAATAAATCAGATTTTAAGTTATATTAGGTAACTTGCTTAGTTGGATCCTAGTCATCGGGTATAATTTGAAAAAATTGGGTGTTTTAAATAGAAAACTAAAGGAAAGGGTTGTAGGTGATTTAAAATAAATTTTATGGGTCTAAGCTCAATTTACTAAAACTTTTATTTTATGTACTTTCTCTTGATTCTGTTAACATTACTGTTTAATACCAGTACAGGTATCATATGGCAAAGTTTTGACACTCCAAGTGATACTTATCTTCCTGGGATGAAACTCGGGACGTTTAACCTAAACACAGACCACCTAAACGTTCACGTTGTTAATTCTTGGGCAAGCCACCAAAACCCAGCTCGTGGCCTCTACACCTTATCCATCGATTCCAGTGACCTAACAAAGCTTTCGGTTTGGCGAGGAGATGGAGTCAAAATGGTAATCGCTTTCTTGGATGGATATGAGTTCCGGTTTATTTTTGAAAACTCAAACGGTAGTACGAACGACTACAACTTTAGCCTCCAGTCCAATAGAAATGAGGCCTTCTACACTTTCAGCAGCAGCAAGAATTGCGACCTCATGTGGTTGGTGATGAATTCCACAGGAAACCTCGACCAGAATTTTATGTTGAAAGGTAAGATTTATTCTGTGAGTCATCCTCTGTGTGCGGGTTCCAATGGTGGTAATAACGGGACGTGCTTGCCTTCAATACCGTCCAAGTGTAGGGATGGAGGTGCTTTTTCTGAGATGAATGGTTCGCTGCCATCTACATCTGCTGATTCCGGTAGAAATATTGGGATTTCTGAATGCCAAACGTTGTGCCAGGTCAATTGTTCTTGCACCGCATTTGCTTCAGTTCAGAATGAATCAGTATGTCAACTTTACTATGGGAGTAAACAGAATCTATTGAAGATCATAGAGAAGGGGCCAGGGCTTATTTACACTCGGGATGGTGCTCCGAGTGGTAAGTCTGAATTCCACAAATCAATATATATATATATATATATGCATATACAGAAAGATATCTCTGTGTATTTAGACAATTCATTCAGGCAAGATCAACCCCGTATTCAGAGTCTCGTAAAAGAACTGCAAACACAAACAATAATACACACACATACAAAATAAAATAAAAACATTAACAAATCTTCATCAGTCTTGAAAATATTAGTTTTCCTTACACTCTAAAGTGAAATAAATCATTGAGAAAGTGGGCAAAAACTTGGGATGTCGGTTTGGTGATATCAGACTCCTCTTGATATCAAGACTTTTCTTGATGTGGGAAAATGTCGTTTGAATTTTATTCCTTATCTTTGATATTATACATTAAAAATATATATTATTAAGGCTTTGACTCATGGTTTGCAATAAGAAGAAAAGAGATCGTTATATTAGAGACGTTTACTAGATGGGAACTTCTCCATTGCGAACTCAGAAGATGCGGACTGGTTACGGATTTCTGTTTTTGACCGTGGGATGATTTCAACGCTTCAGATTGGATTTTTCTTTTTTCTTTTTTCCTCTCCCCGATTTTAGTCTTCTCTCTCTCTTTCTTTTTTTATTTCCTTTCCTTCTATCTCTCTCTTTTTTCTTCTTCTTTCTCTCTTGCTTTTCTTCCTCTTGTTTCTGCACAAGCTGGACAGTGGCCGCATCCATTTCAACAATGAGCTCGCGAATACCCTTGTCAATAGCCAGCTGAAGCCCAAAAAAAAAAAGCCCCAGACTTCAGCTTCAAGAATCTGCCATTTCCCTTTATTCCTTATCTCTTCTCTCTCCGTTTTTTTTTTCCTGCGTTTCCCTATCCTCTCTCTCTCTCTCCCCTTTTTCTTCTTTCCTAGCAGTGGTCAACTATTACAAAAGAGGGCAAATACATTATTACAGTGGAGTTTTTTTGTTATCTTTTTTCTTCAGGCCACGGGGAGAAATAACAGAGGGGATGGGGGGGAGTGAATGGGTCTGCGTTTGTGGGTTTTTTTTGTTATCTTTTTCTTCAATTTTTTTACCAAAATAAAAATAAAAATTGAACAAAGGTAGAAGAAGAGGCCAATAGAAGCCGACGTCGAGACAATTTTTGGCCCCAAGCCAACCCCAGCACATTGTAGCCAAACCATTCTCGGAAAATGAAGAAGAAAAAATGAAAGAGAGAGGAGAGAGAGAGAAGGGGAAACGCTCAGTTTTCCAGCTGAGAGAAGAAGAAAAAAATCACCCATGACAAGAGGAAGAAGAAAAAAAGAAAGAGAGAGAGAGAGAAGAGTGAACTTGAGGGAGAGAAAGAAGAAAGAAGAAGAAAAGCAAGAGAGAAAGAAGAAGAAAAAAGAGAGAGATAGAAGGAAAGGAAATAAAAAAAAGAAAGAGGAGAGAGAGAAGACTAAAATCGGGGAGAGGAAGAAAGAAGAAAAAAAAATTCCAATCTGAAGCGTTGAAATCATCCCACGGTCAAAAACAGAAATCCGTAACCAGTCCGCATCTTCTGAGTTCGCAATGGAGAAGTTCCCTTTACTAGATATAACATAAATTATTTCAGTCGTTTTCCGTGAAGGTGTTTTAATATGTGAGACGACTTTCAACGCAACGCACCTGAAATGGTATCTGTTCAAAATTGTAGCAATATAATGCCGGCATTTCAAATATTATTAAAAATCTATCGGAGAAGATGGTATTTCCTGTTCAATAAGGTCTAAGGCATAGCGCATGTTCACCTAGTTTCTGATAGGATGAATGAAGTGTAGGTTCTACGCAAAATCAATGGTAATGAAGGGAGTAGTACAACTCTTGTAAGTCTATGTTATGTCTCTTAGGGCTTGTTTGATAACCATTTCTGTCACATACCGGGATATGCTCCGTCGTAGCACGATAATGTCCGCTTTGGGCCCCCCTCTCTGCCCTCACGGTTTTGTTTTTGGGAGTTCACAAGCAACTTCCCAATGGGACACCCATTCTGGGATTGCTCTAGCCCCCAACTCGCTTAACTTCGGAGTTCCCATGACTCCGAAGCCGGTGAGCTCCCACAAGGCTTCATGCTAGATGGATGCGGGCATGTACATATAAGGCACATCAACCCCCTCCTCGTTGGTTGATGTGGGATCTTACAATCCACCCCCCTTAGGGCTCGACGTCCCCTGTTGGCACACTCGCACCACACGGTAAAGTGGCTATGATACCAAATTGTCACATCCCGGGATCGGCTCCGCCGTAGCACGATATTGTCCACTTTGGGCCCCCCTCTCTGCCCTCATGGTTCTGTTTTTGGGAGCTCACGAGCAACTTCCAAGTGGGTCACCTATCCTGGGATTGCTCTAGCTCCTAACTCGCTTAACTTCGGAGTTCCCATGACTCCGAAGCCAGTGAGCTCCCAAAAGGCCTCATGCTAAATGGATGCGAGCATGTACATATAAGGCACATCAACCCCCTCTCCGTTAGTCGATGTGGGATCTTACAATTTCATTTTTAGTTTTCAGTTTTCATTCACTTTTTTTGAAAACTGAAAATTGATGAAAACATGTTTGGTAACGGATTCCATGTTCAATTTTCATAAAAGTGAAATATAGTTTTCAAAATCACCCTTATTTTTTAAAACAACATGAAAGTATTTTCAGTTTTCAATTTTTGTTTCATTTTTTTGTGCTCTTGTGTTCTCAATTTTGGTGACCAAGTTTCACGTAAAAATTGAAAACTGAAGAATGAAATTAGTTACCAAACAACTTGACTTTTTTTGAAAATTGAAATTAGTTACCAAACAAAGTTGTCAAATGGGCCCTTAGCTTTCCGATTTGGGACAACACTTCACTTCACATCCACAACAACTACAACATAATCTGAGGATCATGAAGGGGCACATAAAATTAGGGAATTCCATCCCTAAAATTTCTAACGGGGGATTTGGGATGTGAATGAGTTCAAAAGAAATAAGCACAAATATTATACAAAATGATGTGGTGGTTTTATGATTAGTAAGATTGTTTTTTTAAATTTAAATTTTTTAGGGAAAATGATAATATTTTGTTGATAATGAGGAAGTAACAAGTACCAAAAAATCAATTGGCCTATAGATGAGCATCTCTACACATGAGGGTTCGATCATCGGTCTAATCAAGTAGCCTACTCTCTTTTGGCTTAGCCATTAAAGAGAACTTTGACCCTAATAGAGCGTGCCCCATCCCATGCTTCTAATTAATTTTTCTCCTTCAACCTAAATAGTGTATTGTCTTTACTTGTCCAGATGGTAAGAAGCGGGA
This sequence comes from Prunus fruticosa, assembly GCA_018703695.1. NCBI lineage: Eukaryota > Viridiplantae > Streptophyta > Magnoliopsida > Rosales > Rosaceae > Prunus > Prunus fruticosa. The sequence continues at coordinate 56,317,419 of CM031917.1, forward strand.
ACTCTGGTTGGTTGTCGTGGGTGGGTCCTTTGGCTTCCCTTTTGGTTCTTGTTTTAATCTGGTTGTCTTGTTATATGCGTTGGAGAAGGCAGCGTAAAGGTATGAGTTTGATTTATCAGGCTGATTTATTAGGGTACGCGCTTTCGAACTCTTACCACATTTTGGTAGCACAATTTGATATCACATGATGTGGTACATGATGTGTCAATCCCATGTCATTGGCCACATAATCAATTCTCTTTTAATTTACTCCAAATTTATAATTTAATCCTGTTATTATTATTATTATTATTATTTTGGTGGGGAAAAGGGGATTTAATCTTGTTATTAATTCAGTAATTATCATAGTAATTCAAAAAATCAGTCCTACCATTGTAAATTTGTAACCTGCCCAATATTTCGTTGCCTAACACCGTCCTCCACTGCTCTCCTCCGTCCTTCATCACTAGAGTGAAAATTTTAAATTTTCTACAGGTTTCTTATGTGTCTATTTTGTTTGGGCTTGTTTCTCTTCGAGTGTTGCAGATTGATATTTTAATTGAAAGGAAGACTATTTCAGATTCTTAATGGTCTTTGAAATTTTGTTTGTTGTTTCGTTTTCATTTCTTTGGGCGGACTGTTAACAGACCAAGAAGCAATGCTTCTAATTTCAAATCAAAGTCCATAATGTCATCGGTTGTGCTTGGTACTGTAATCTCATCTATATCTCTTTCTTGTATTCGGTATTGTTGTCTATTCGTAGATCGACACTTCTAAAAGTCCGTTGTGTGCATTAAGATCTGCATAATGAACTTAGAACTATATGTGTATGTATCTTACCATGAACGAAATCTCTCTACGGGTTCGTGTTGACGAAGAGGCTGTATGGTGGTGATGGTATGACAGCGATGGATGATGGTGTTAGGGTAATATTCAATGGTGGATGATGGTGTTTCAAATGATTAGTGAATTAAATTATAAATTTTGAGTAAATTAAAATTGATGAAAAATAAGTACTCAAATTGAAATTAAGTGATGTTTCCAAATAAGGCGTCACATCATGTGGTATAGAATTGTGGTACAAAAATGTGGTAAGATTATCATTATTATTTGAAGTTGCTATACCTCTCCCAAGATTGAAAGGACAAGTACAACTAATAAGTTTAAAGCTTCTGATCATTATCATTTTGAGTTGCTAAATATAGTTGTCGGAAGTTAAAAAAGTTACTGCACGTTACGATATATAAAGAGAGTAAAGTCATTAGTGGGAGAAAAAAATAGGGGTAAATGGTCTTTTAATTAGAATTTGTTTTTTACACAAGCGATGGGAGAGAAGGGATTTGAATACAATACCTTCAGTACATGAGTTAAGACTGGCACGCAAGTGCCAACTAACCTTATATATATATTATCTTTTGTATTTATATTCAATTTAAAAATGACATTTTATAGTTTTTTTTAGTTATATATAATATTCTTTCTTTTATTTAGTTATATATACCAGTTCTTTGGCACACACGTGGTTTTTAATTTTTGCTTCTTTTTTTTTTTCTCACTTTAGAATTAAGGAAGGGAAAATGAGTTTGGTTGTTGTGTCTCATGAAAATAGGACCCATGTTATTATTTTGATTTTGAGATTTTAAAATTTTTTAATATGAAAAATTATGAATTTACTATATCATCATTTTTTTAATAACGAGTTTCAATTCTTAATAAATTCATTAACCAAAGATAATTTTTGGTATTTTACTATTTTTCATTCATTATATTAGATTTTCGTGTTTTAATATTTTTGTTAAGCATGGGCATTTTCATGTTTTTGAATGTTTCATTGTTCGAGGCTTTTGCCTTTATATATATAGACTATCGTGAAATTGTAGACTTGTTATTTTGGTTATTTATTAGGCCCAGTTTGTAATTGCTGTCATTTTTAAAAAGTTGCTTATCTTGTGTTTTGAAAATAATTAGTTGTAAAGTAAAGCATTTACATATTTGGAAAACATTATTTTTAAAGTGATGTTAGTATAAAAATCACAATCAAAACCGTTTGGTAAATTTTAATATGAAACTGTTATAACTGTGGATAATGACTAAAATGGACATGATGTTGAAAGTGTTAAGTGCTAACAATGTTGTGGTGGTGGTTTTTGGGGGGCTTTTGGAGGTGGTGGTGATGGTAGAGGTGGAGGTGGTGGTGGTGGTGGTGGTAGACGATGTCATTTTTTAAAATTAATGATGGTATTTTGGAAATTAAAAAAATTCATTAAAGGCTCTTATCTGCTTCTTGTGAAAACATCTTTGAAAAGCAACCTAGAGGCTGCTTTTAGAAGGTCATTACTTTTTAAATAATCATGATATTTTATTTTTACCAAACACCTTAAACTGCTTAACTTTAAAGTAAAGCATATTTTTTTGCCAAATAAAGCAATCCCATTGTTAAAAGAAAAATGTTGATATTTCATATCTTCAAGTTGATAATGTCGGTTCCCCTAATGAAGATGTATACGTTATACTATTACTTTATCAAGGGTATATATATGTTGTCTGATAAGAAATATATTTTTTTCTTAATACAAGTGATAGTCTAAATTATTCTAAATTAATCTAATATACGGGGAAAAAGACTGGAACTTGGGTGCAAGGGTATGAATATGCTATTAATATCTTATAAATTTCTTAATAAATTGGGATCATTATGGTAACTAACTTCTCTAGATTTAACAACATATATTGTTACACATGGGATTGAGAGTAGGTATGAGAATATATCTGAAACTATCAGTGATTTTTCTTGTCTCTCATATTGAAACCAGAAGATCAAGCCAGACAAGAAGGCATTATCAATAGTGATCATGAAGTTAGAGGTGCAATTAACAAGAAATTAGGCAGACATAAGGATCAAGAATTGCCCATTTTTAGTTTTTCTACAATGAAGGTGTAAGATCCCACATCGATCAACGGAGAGGGGGGTGATGTGCCTTATATGTACACACCCACATCCATTTAGCACGAGGCCTTTTGGGAGCTCACTGGCTTCGGAGTCATGGGAACTCCGAAGTTAAGCGAGTTAGGGGCCAGAGCAATCCCAGGATGGGTGACTCACTGGGAAGTTGGTCGTGAGCTCCTAGAAACAAAACCGTGAGGGTAAAGAGGGGGGCCCAAAGCGGACAATATCATGCTACGGCGGAGCTGATCCAGGGATATGACAATTTGGTATTAGAGCAACTCTACCGTGTGGTGCGAGTTTGCCGACGAGGACGTCGGGCCCTTAAGGGGGGTGGATTGTAAGATCCCACATCGACCAACGGAGATGGAGGTGATGTGCCTTATATGTACACACCTGCATCCATCTAGCACGAGGCCTTTTGGGAGGTCACTGGCTTCGGAGTCATGGGAACTCTGAAGTTAAGCGAGTTGGGGACAGGAGCAATCCCAGGATGGGTGACCCACTGGGAAGTTGGTCGTGAGCTCCAGAAACAAAACCGTAGGAGGGGAGAGGGGGGCCCAAAGCGGACAATATCGTGCTACGGCGGAGCTGACCCCGAGATGTGACAGAAGGCGGCAACAAATGACTTTGCCAAGGCCAATAAACTTGGGGAAGGTGGATTTGGGCCTGTCTATAAGGCAAGCCATCAGTTAACTCCCTAATTTACGTAGCTGATAATGACAATTTTTATTTGACATTCCCAAAATCTTCCTGCAACAAGTACACATTATGGAAACTGCAGGGCATGTTGCTTCAAGAAGGACAAGAAATTGCAATGAAAAGGCTGTCCAAAATTTCAAGGCAAGGGTTGAAGGAGTTCAAAAATGAAATTTCAGTAATTTGTAAGCTCCAACACAGGAATTTGGTTAGGCTTTTGGGATGTTGCATTGAAGCAGAAGAAAGTATACTAATTTATGAGTACATGCCAAACAACAAACTGGATTCTTTCATTTTTGGTTCGTTCAATTTGATCTTTTGAGCTAATTTGACGCATTAACATTAGCACGTTTTATATGTTGATCTTGTAATCCTATTTTCATTATTTTTGCTCAATCATGTGTAGTAGATTCAGGCAAACAGGTGCTTTCGGATTGGAGAAGGCGCATGAACATTATCGAAGGGATTGCTCAAGGTCTTCTGTATCTTCATAAATACTCAAGATTAAGGATCATTCACCGAGATTTAAAGACGAGTAATATTCTGTTGGACTGTGACATGAACCCAAAAATATCTGATTTTGGCATGGCACAAATTTTTGGGGATAATGACACCAGGGGACAAACAAATCGGGTTGTTGGTACATTGTAAGTAAACTTTTCTGCAGCATGTACTTCAGGAAAATTTACATGCTCATATTTGGTCATCTTTTTTTCAATGTCATACTTTTTTGGTACAGAAGATGTCTAATTAACACATTTTTGCCAATGATTTTCAGTGGTTATATGTCTCCGGAGTACGCCATGGGTGGTCTTTTTTCTGAAAAATCAGATGTGTTCAGCTTTGGGGTGATTATACTAGAGATCGTAAGTGGCAAGAAGAGTATCCTTCTTTGAGGCTGATCAATCTCTAAACTTGCTAGGCAAGTAAGCACCTTTAACAAACCACTCAAGTATATCCAATCAGTTTTTGTATGTGTTTGTATATTAGTTGCTACAGTGTTCTGAATTCATTGTTGTAGGCTTGGGATTTGTGGAAAAAAGGCAAGACCATGGAGTTGATGGACCCAACATTAAGGAATTATTTTTCAAGTAATGAAGTCACCAGATGCATTCAGATGGGTCTTTTGTGTGTGCAAGAAAGAGCTATGGACCGACCAACCATGTCGGATGTTGTTTCAATGCTAAGCAACGAAACAATTGCTCTGCCTCTTCCTAAAGAACCTGCATTTTTGAGTCGATCCAGTGATGGAGAATCATCTTCAAGTAGGCAAAGACGTCACTCTGGATATGATATAACGATTTCAGAAGTAGATGCAAGGTAGCAAAATAGATTTTCCCAGGCAACAAAGTTGTTAATGACCAAGCCTTGTCTGAACAGGACCAAGTACACAATGAAGTGCTTCATGCTTCATATGCAAACATGATTGTTTCTTTGGATTGGATAGGATTGGGACTGCACTCGAATGCATGAGTCTTACTCCTATCACTACTAAAAAAACACACTATGTACTGATTCAGATTTGTCCCCTAAGTTAAGTTTTGAGACAATAAATTGTCTCCATTAACCAATAGAGACTACGCAGCCACTATTTTTAAATCAGTATTCTAGTTTGGGGTTGCTATTGTTTTTTGGGTACCATTTACTTAGTCAGTCCTTCCCTATTTTCCATTAAAGAAAAAGCTTTTAAGAAACAAGCCATTTGAGTTAAGCCAAGCCATTTTCAATGGCTCCAAGCTTGGGATCTGATATTTGGAATGGTGTCTATTATATTAGAGACTAATCATATATAACATATCAGTTTGCAATTGTGTACTCTTCAAACAGGACAGATCTTAGTTTTAGTATCTTCTCCCTTATAAATGCAAATACATCAGTCCCCATTCATATAATACTTTTAATATTGATAAGAATGTGTATTGTATTTTAATAATATGCACTTATTCAAATACGATTTGGGGCTGATTTTCATATTATTCTATGGACTTTATGTAATTCATCAATGTTATGTATGAAAACTGAACACAACAATCCAATATTTCATATTATCCAAACAACTTTACACAACCCATGCTTCATATCGATATGATCCAAAAATATTTACACAGCAGATGCATGTTTTGTACTATCATTTTTGTACAGGTGAGGCAAAGCATTCGCAGATCCATTTACATTTCCCACATATCGAAGGGTTTCCAATGCTGCTGCTAAATTGAGAAACCAGCTTTTCAGTGAAAGATGCATCTAGTTCAGCTTTGTAACGCGCAAACTTGCTTCATGTTCCTCCCTAAGTTTTACTTGTTCCTCACCAAGCCTCTGCATTGCCATTTCAGATTGCTCATTTGCCTTCCTCTGCTCTTCATTTTGCACCCTTTGCTCCTCAAGTGCTTGTCGCAGGGTATGAACCTCTCTTGATATCCCTCTTTGGTCAGTTATTATCCCAGGGACATCCACCCATGACACTCCAGCTCCCTCAAGAAGTCACTCATTTTGATTTGCTATGTTTGGGTTTGAGGGTGAGTTGGTTGGAAGTGGTTTCGTTCTTCTCTATTCATATGAATACAAAGGTTCTCTGTTTTATAGTGGCATTCTCCCACCTATTTGAACTTGCATATTTTGAATTCTTTAAACCAGCGGGAAAGTTTACCAAAGCAAACCAACGGGAAAGTTCACCAATGCCAATAATTAAATATTACTTTTGCTATTGTTTGTCATTCAAACCATTCAATATATAATTAAATGGAAGAGACTAGCATTTACAATCAGTATCCAATTTAAGGCCAAATGCTAAAATTGAGTGAAGGGAAGCCAAGCCAGTTTGTAAAAGGAGCCGGCCACGTCTCTTTGTGTGATTTGTGAGTTGAGTCAAATGAGCTGCAGCTTCCTTTGACAAATTGGGACTGATAATGACAAGTTGGGACTGATAAAAAGGATCAAATATTAAAGGAAAATCATGAAAATCAATGTTTTGTATTACACACCATTGACTATCCCAAATATCTTTAATAGGCATGGTTTTGGAATTAGTTTCCAAACAAAATTCACAAGACACTTTTATGAAATTGTATCTAGAAAATCAGTGTGTAGTGGCCATATTTCTAGTAGTGTATCCTGTGTTTGGTGTAGTATGATTGAACTTCGGATAAATGTTTAATTTTTTTCAAATTAATTAATTTGTCCAGCTAAACTTAACTGGTTTATTGATTAAATTGTTATCTATTTTAATTGAAATAGTCATGTCCCCAATCTCGACTTCCCACCAAGGATTAGGGGACTCTCAAAGCATCTGGCTTCTCATCCATTTGTCGAATTAATTATTTATTCCTAAAACTCTCCAGGAGTTCACATTATATATCTTTCAAACTTTCAACGGATTATATATATTATATGATGACAAGGAAATGGAAGATCATCAAATCTATATTTGGCTTGAGAACTAAGAAATAGTTGACTATAATGAACCTGCATCAATGAGAATACAGGAAAACATATTATATATACTTAATTAGAAAATAAAAGGCTAGCTAGCTGTGTCTCCATCTAGACCTCTGAGTTAATTTTGTACCAATTCTCTAACTCTACAATGACAACGCTTAACCTCTCTCTTGTTTGCTTGATATCATTCTTTACCTTCTTTTCATTTTCATATCCTGCAACGGACACACTCACATCTTTGGACACTTTGGGAGACAATCAAACCCTGGTCTCATCCGGTGGACTTTTCGAGCTTGGCTTCTTCAGCGAAAACTTTTCAGGCTATCACTATCTGGGACTTTGGTTCACAGCCGATCGAAGCAAGGTTGTCTGGGTTGACCGGGAAAATCCCATATTGGATTCATCCGGCCTCCTTCAAATCCGGACAGGGAATTTGGTTCTCACTGACCGGCGACAAGTCCAGTTGATAGTCAATTCAGGAAGTGTCGCCGCGGCCACTACTAAAACAAGCGCTACACTTCTTGACACTGGAAATTTTGTCCTTAAAGAAGTTGATACAGGCATGGTCTGAAATTTCAAAAATATCTTCAAATTCTGATAGTTTTAGTTACATTAAAATTTATATTGCTGCATGTACTTTCAGACCTTTGAAAAACGATGGTATTTTAATTCTTTTGGACCATACAGGTACTATTATATGGCAAAGTTTTGATCTTCCGAGTGATACATACCTTCCTGGGATGAAACTTGGGTTGTATGGCCTAAACACAACCCGCCACAGCTTGCACATTATTGTTTCTTGGGTAAGCCCCCAAAACCCAGCTCGAGGCCTCTTCACCTTGTCCGTTGATGGCAATGACTTGTCGAAGCTTTCGGTTTGGCGAGGAGATGGAGCCAAAATGGACATAGCTTCCTGGGACGGACATAGCATCCGGTTTATTTTTGACAACTCAACCGGGCAGAACAATAATGACAATGACTACAATTTTAGCTACCATGCTAATGCATATGAGGCCTACTACAATTTTAGCCACAGTAGGAACTACGACCTCATGTGGTTCGTGATGGCTTCCACCGGAAACCTGGACCAGTATTTCATGGTGGATGGGAAGATTTCTGTTAGGCCTCATGCTTTGTGCGCCGATTCGGCCGGTGGTAATTCTGGTAGGTGCTTGACTTCAATACCGTTCAAGTGTGGGGATGGTAAGTTTTATGAGATGAATGGTTCTTTGCCATCTACTTTCAATGGTACTGGTTTCATTTCTACGGGGACTACCGAGTGTGAAACTTTGTGCAAGTCCAATTGTTCTTGCACTGCGTTCGCTGCACTTCAGAATGAACAACCGCCAGGATGTCAACTCTATTTTGGGAGCAAACATGATCTGTTGAAGATCATAGAGAAGGGGGCAGGGATTGTTTACATCCGGGGTCGTGTTCCAAGTGGTAAGTTTGAATTCAACTAATTGAATTATACAATATAGAGTAATGTTCCTTTTGGATCATCTGGCAACATAAGATAGTTATAACAGTGAATTAAGACTAATTAAACATAAATAAATAAAATTATACTGATAAACTTCTTCCAATCGTTAGCTCAAAGGGATTTCAAAAGTACAATTAACCGCACAGGGGAATTACTGTATCATATGTGTAATAATATTTTTTTATAGCAATGTAACATATTATGTTGTCGAATTATGAATCCAACAGTACATTCAAATAATAATCTACTCAATCATACATCACATCATGATCATTTGACAAAAGAATTTTTTTAAGTATATTATTATTATTATTTTAAATTTGTTATGTATATTATCAAGTCTTGACTCCTAGTGTGTCATAAGGATAAATTAAGAAGATAACTTACTAAATGAATTACGGTTGTTTACTATATTTATAAAAACGAATAAATTAGGACGTTTTTCCGTGTGATGGGATCCTTTGCAACAATCAATTAATATAAATTCCTTTCCTTGTGCATAGTTTAGTCAATAATTATGTTGTTTATGGGAAGGTGTTAGGTGCTTTGGAATTCTTTGGTTTGCTTGTTTGACTTTATGTGGGAGTGGGACGACTATATATACATATAATCTCAAAAAATCTGAAATGATTTAACAGCTTACCAGTTCATCTAGAATGGCATTTCAAATATTATAAAAACAGGTGCTAATAGTTGATTATGTAATTCAAATTCACAATTTAAGAACATAGCATGCTTTTCTCATGGACTGTTGGTAAAAAATTTAGGCAATTTCCGTTAAACATAATTTTTGTTGAGTACAAGAAATTGTATTTATTTTCATAAACAAAATGGTGGCATTGTGTTCATTCTCAAGATAGCAAGAAGTGGAAACTCTGGCTGGCTGTCTTGCTTCCTTTGGCAGTCCTCTTGGTTCTTATTGCAATCTCCTTATCCTACTATCTGCGTGGGAGAAGGCCACGTAAAGGTTTGAGTTTGATTGTCATAAGATTGAGTTCATTGCTAAGTGCAATTAAACAGGCTTAAATGACGTTTATGTCAATGTAATTTTAGCAGAAGATCAATTAGCAAGCAGAGGAGATGCCATTGCGGATTCTGATCATGTGAGATTATTTCAAATGAGCTCCCCTAATGCGTCACCAATTCATCATGATGAAGTTAGAGGTGCAAGCAACATAGAACTGGGAAGACAGAAGGATCAAGATTTGCCCTTTTTTAGTTTTTCCACAATAAAGAATGCAACAAATTACTTTGCAGAGGCTAATAAACTTGGGGAAGGTGGATATGGGCCTGTCTATAAGGCAAGCCATCAGTTAAATTTATGTGTGTGTGTGTGTTTTTTTTTTGGGCATTGTCAAGATTTTCTTAGTAAAACTTCTACATGTTTACATAATGGAAACTGCAGGGTAAGTTGCCTCTAGAAGATCAGGAAATTGCAGTGAAAAGGCTGTCCAAAATTTCCAGGCAAGGCTTGAATGAGTTCAAAAATGAAGTTTCAGTTATCTGTAAGCTCCAACACAGGAATTTGGTTAGGCTTTTGGGATGCTGCATTGAAGAAGAAGAAAGTATACTAATTTATGAGTACATGCCCAACAGAAGCCTGGATTCCTTTATTTTTGGTTGGTCCATGATCTATAGTTCTATACATGTTTCGATTTTCATTATATCTTTGTTCACATTTTGAGATGAATTGGGTGCAGATTCATCCAAAAATGCACTTTTGGATTGGAGAAGGCGCTTTCACATTATTGAAGGGATTGCTCAAGGGCTTCTTTATCTTCATAGATACTCAAGATTACGGATCATTCACCGCGATTTAAAGACAAGCAATATTCTGTTGGATGGTGACATGAACCCAAAAATTTCAGATTTTGGCATGGCAAGGATTTTTGGGAACGATGACACTAGAGGAAAAACAAACCGGGTTGTAGGTACATTGTAAGTAAATTACATGCTGCCTAGTATTTTTTTTCTTCTTTTGGTACAAAATTGCCTAATGCATTTAATAATCTAATTGTTAGTGGTTACATGTCTCCGGAGTATGCGATGGACGGCGTCTTTTCTGAAAAATCAGATGTATTCAGCTTTGGGGTGATCTTATTAGAGATCATAAGTGGAAAGAAGAACATAGCCTTCTTTGAAACTGATCATTCTCTGAACTTACTAGGCAGAGTAAGCACCTTTAACAAACGCCTCACAAACTACATCTAATCACTTTTTATACGTTTGCATGTACTAATTGTTGCTAAGATTTGTGAAACTTGATTGTTTTAGGCTTGGAATTTTTGGAAAGAAGGCAAGAGCATGGAGTTGATGGATTCAACATTGAATGCCTCATGTTCAAGCAGTGAAGTTACGAGATGCATTCAGATGGGTCTTTTGTGCGTGCAAGAAAGAGCCATGGATCGACCAAATATGTCAGATGTTGTTTCGATGCTAAGCAATGAAACAATTGCTCTGCCTCTTCCAAAAGAACCTGCATTTTTGAGTCAATTAAGTTCCACTGATGCAGATTCATCTTCAAGTAGGCAAAGACATCGATCGAGAAATGACATAACGATTTCAGATGTAGATGGCAGGTAGCAATACTAGCAAGCTATACTTTCCAAGGCATAATTGTTCATAACCAAGTTCATTTACAGCTTTTCCTGCTGCCTATTTTAGAGTATTTATGCTATTGCATTTGCATAAAAAGAAATTCCACATTTATTTTTTCTTTATTATACCCAAGTGTCTCTTACAATTATGGGCCCGCTAGCACCCAAAAAAGAATTGAGCCCAAATTAATCAACCATGGGCTGGCACCAGCATCAATTTTGAAAATGGTTCAATCCAAGTCCAGTGAAAAAAAATAGTTCCCTTCTTATTTGGGTAAAGAATAGTCCCATATTTCTTGGATACAGAATTAGTCGCTCTTTTTTTTCTTTTCTTTTTTGTGGTCAGAAATTAGTCATACTCTCTATTCTCAATGATAACATCACAAACAAAGAATTATTGCATTTTATCTTTTTGACATAAGTGATACTACTGGGTGAGGGGATTCGAACACATAATTTCAGGTGCATGAGTAACTATTTTTAACCATCATAACTATAAACCCCTTACAAAATTATTCCATTTTATACCGGGCCGGTCCTGAAATTTTGAGGACACTGTGCAAAACTTAAACGGGATCCCTCAATCTAATATAAAAATATTTATAAAAAAAAAATTGTCATGACTTAACACCATAAAACAATTTTTTTTTAATAACTAAAATTCATCATCTATTAATTAGCATGCAATAGAAATCATAAATAACATTCATAAAAGTTTTAATGTGTATATTTTCACCCACTCAAAATGAAACAAAAAAAATTAATGTCTTTTTCCTTTTCCATTTTCTCAAATTGAACTCCAAATTTTTTTTTGTTTGATTGGAGAAAACTCGTATATATTGCTTTTCTCTTTTTCTCTTTTTCTTTTTTCCTATTGTTAACAATAAAAAAAAATAGAGTAGAAATGTAAATATACAACTACTGAATGACACAATATGGACTCGAATCCAACTTACCTACTAAAATCAAGGATATGAATTCTAACTTAACCAAATACGCACTTGTGTAAGTTATTGAACGCTCAAGTATATATATAATACCTATAATATTAATAGACATGTAAAAAAAATTGAGAGCCCTGAAAAATTCGGGGCCTTGTACGATGGCACCACTTGCACACCTTGAAGGGCCGCCCCTGATTTTATCTGTAAAACAAAAACTTAATCCCAAGTTACAGTCATCTTGGTGGAAAAGAAGCGGGCAAAAGAAGTTGAGATTTTTTATTAAAAGAAATTGAGGAATTTTGTGTTCTGTTTTGTAAAGCGGAAAGGCAACGTTTCTGTAGTAAAGATGAATGATATTTGGAGATGGGTTAGGGTGGAAAACCGTGCAAAAAAAAAAGATCAAAGAGGTGGACATTTTAGGGTAGTCTCTCAGAGCATAATGTAAAAGATATTGGAGGACTAAAAAGTAAAAGAAAAGAGGTAACTTTTATCATTGTGTGATGACATCACACTCATCTCACGTGCATGCAACCAAACACGCATTACGTAGAAACATAAAATATATATTTTGTAGTATTCTCGATTTTTATGTTTAGATAATCACATTCGTTTACTAAATCTGTTACTTTTTTTTATATATAAAGGAAAATAATTCTAAGCATTATTATAAGTGGGTTACGTGAATAGTATGTATTGATATCGTTAAATTAAAATGTGAGCATCTAACTCAAAATTAATTGATAATGAATAAAGAGGTTCAAAATCTTTCAAATTCTTCGATTTGGGATTCACACTCTCGACAATACGCATATAATTTGTTGAAGTTTTCTTATTTTATTTTCAGAATCAAATCAAGAACTTGCCTGTAAAATTTGAAATTGGTCAAAAGGTATAAGGTTCCATCACTTTGTCCATTGGTATATATAAGGGCAGTGGCGGATCAGGATTGTTACCCCATGGGGTCATAATCCTAGTGTTAAAATTCTGAATTTTTTTTTTAAGGATAAGAACAATGCTAAAAATTAAAAAACACTCCAAACTTATTCCAATTAACAAACACATCATTCAATAAATTAAGCCATTATGTAAACCATAAATTTAATCGAAATAATAACACCAACCCAAATAATAAATATACACACCAAAAAATAACCCAAATAATAAAATATCTGGAATATTACAACAAAAAGAGCATAATGGGTGTTGAACCCTTGACCAAAAACTCCTTTTCAATTCAGAGGCCACTATGGTAAGTGATAGATTTACATTATTTATGTATACTTTTAGTATTTATAGGTCTAACCAACATAATTATAAAAATATTTTTAAAAACCCTAACAGATCAATTCCCTTTAAAAAAAAAAACAATTTGTGTTTGCGCTTGCGCAGTGAATTCTTTCTTCTCCCTCTCAATCAGTCTTCTTCTTCCTCTTTCTCTCTCTCTTCTTCCTCTCTCTTTCTTCTCCCTCTTTCTCTCTCTCTTCTTCCTCCATTTTTCTTCTCCCTTGCAACTTGCATCTTCTTCTCCATGGGGTCATTTCCATGGTTTCCAAGGGCAAAAACCAGTCCCTAACACAAAACTCCAGATCTGCCATGGGGTCGTTTGACCCCATTGACCCCATGGTGGATCCGCCTCTGTATAAGGGAAAGTGGATAATGCAAACAAATTGAATTTGCATTAATACTTGTACACAAACATCTTCAAATGGCCTTTAATCAGAATTGTTTACATTGTATTTAAAAAGAGAAAGCTAAAAGATCACATATATATATATATATACACGTTGGGTGGAATGTATTGGGCTTGGTCATGGTCATGCATGGAAGCATTTCCCAATGAGAGAATCGAATCAGTCCCCTCCTTTGTTTTTGCTTTTTCACAGTTTGCTACAGCCTTCTTTACCATTCCCCAAGAAAAAAAATGGCATGGTGAGTGGTGAATAATCTTGAAATAATAATAATTCGATTTTATTTTCTATTATTTCACTTAATTATTCAAAGATTCAAAATGAAGATTTGTGAGGACGAGTAAGGTGGGGGACGGGGGGGAAAGTAAAAACGACAGTGAAAAAGGCATGAATTGCAGTACACAACTAGTGAGAAAAAGAAAAAGATTAAAAAGATGGTCAAAATTTGAACCTCGAAGACTCCTCTTCCATCATCATCAGCTTCGACTATCTTTATCGAAACTCTACCAATTAATTTCCCCTTTCTTTCTTTGATTTTGAGCCTCCACTCCAATCCATGTTTCTGAACTCAATTATTAAAATTTGGTCACAGAATATAATTAATGTGGACGTTCTTTGAACATCTTTAGCCATGCAACAGCTTGTGTTTGGCTTCATCAGCTATGTGCCTATGTCTTGGGCAACGGTAACGTATCTTCTCTAAATTAGCAAACCAGCTGACATGCACGAGTGTGACCATATTTTATGTATTTTTGTATGCAAGATTAGCTGCAGAAGAGGAAAAATTAATTATTGATCTATTAATTCGAAAATGTTCTATTAATTCGAAAATGTTCTAAGGTAGTGCATCGAATTCACTCAAATTACAACATTCTACAATTCCTATCAACGTATGCGCAGTTGCCCTAAGGCCCTAAGCGACCAAACAATGGATCAATTGCTTTTGTGTTTTAATTTTATTTTCTGGGCTGGGCGAGAGAAACTGTGGTAACCCTAAAACCCCTTTTGACTTAGAGGAAATTTTTGTAGTTCCAAGTACAAAGAAAGAATATTCAAGAAAAATTGAAAAGCAACCACCATTTTTCCTTGTATAGTGACACCCTTAGGATGTGGGGTTATAAAATTACAGAAAAGCACGCTTGACCACTCTTAAGGGTTTTTTGATGTGTGAAGAATATTCATTTTGTCTGGCAGGAAAACAGTGAATTTTGTTCCTGCTTATCCAGTCCTGACTCAACAAGAAAGCCAACAAGAAGGAAGGTGACTCCTAAATATATGCAAATGGTCAAAAGAATTTCATGAGGTTCATAGATTAGAATAGTTAAAAGACAGTGGGGTGCATGGCTATATGCTGTGTTTAGATGTTACAATGCATGCTATTTTCTTTTTGTGGGGACATGAACATATAGATAGTTGTTGTACGAATAAATTAGCAAAGTCAAATCAACATGGTTTTCCTTGTTGCTTTTCAAATTGCGCATTGTATTAAGGAACAATACTTTTTAACTTTGAATTGTGATTACATCCCTATAATTTTCGACCAAAAAAACATCCCTATCATTTGCTGTAATATGTATCTATCTCTTCTGAATGATTGAGCTAGATGGAAACAATATCTTAAAAGGCTGGAATTTGACTCCCCCACACCAACCAAATTGCCTGAAAATTATGAAGGTCATCTTAATTTTCTCAGAAACTTGCGTCTTAATTATGTAAAAAAAATGTTCCATACAATAACACATTTAACCAAGGTGTAGCATTGCCAACTCACTTTAAAGGATGCCGCATTTTCTCTACTTTTATATATTTTAGGGTAATATATGCAGAGACGGACCCAATATTTCAAAATGAGGTGGGCTAGATTTACCTTAAGAGTGGGTTGTTAATTTTGAACCAGACTAAACCTTAAACCTACATGCTAACTATAGGGAAAAAAGGAAAACAAATTAACTCACCTCGGCTATATAGTCCAGGTTAGACAACCCATGGGACTGTCCCATAATATATACTTACAAACCCATATTGTCAAACTGTAAATTCAGATGGCGTGAACATAGATATAAACGACAAATTTGATCACTCAATCTGGTTAGAAAACATTAATTTCTCATTTTTTTACAAGCCTATAGTGCTAATTAAATTCAAACTAACTAGCCATTTCTAGCTATGGGAGTACATGGTGGATAGCTAAAAAGAAGGGCATTTATGGAACTAAAATAAATTTATGGATATGTTCATGCATTTGCAACCTCTGGAAACCCTAAAGTACTCTAGTTAAAGCTTTATCATCAAATTCTTTCTTTCTTTAGTATCTTTTGAATCCCATTTCAATATTTCTTTATCTCTTTTTCCCATTTTGGTTTTCTTTTTTGTGATATACATTCCATTGTTCAAGGAAGCAAAGTGATGAAGAGAATATCAAAAAAGAAAAACCACACCCTAAACCTCTACTGGGTACAATCCACCACTCGTTTCTCGAGGCCCTTAAGCAAGTATAAAAACCTCCCCAACCCCATCACTTTAATCACCAAATTCCTCCACCACTAATCTTAATTTTTCAGGCACATTTCTATTCAACTCTGCTTTCTCAAGGTGAGGCCTTTTCAAGTTCACTCCTGAGCTTTTGTAGCTTATTTTTCCATAATGAACTTGAAGTTTGTTAAATGATGCATTTTAGCTAACTAATATATTGTTTTTATTTTTTATTTTGGTAATATTCTCTGAGATCTAGAAGAGCTCAAATTAAGAAACATGAGCAGGCCAGGAGATTGGAACTGTAGGTCATGCAACCATCTCAACTTCCAAAGAAGGGACTCGTGCCAGAGGTGCGGGGAGCCAAAAAGTGGGGATAGAGTTGAGTATGGAAGTTTTGGTGGAAGAGGTGGAGGTGGTGGTTCATTTGGATTCACCACCGGCCCGGATGTCCGCCCCGGTGACTGGTACTGCACCATTGGCAATTGTGCAGCGCATAACTTTGCCAGCCGCTCCAGCTGCTTCAAGTGTGGTGCGTCCAAGGATGAATCATCCAGTGGCGGCGGTGGCGGCTATGAGGGTAGAGGGTTTGGATTTGGGAGCGGTGGAAGTAGCTCTGGTCGCTCCGGATGGAAATCCGGAGATTGGATTTGCACAAGGTTACTGTATAAATCATATCACATTACTGATCATATCTCTCATATAACATAATATACAATATGTCGCAAAAAATTTACATATATGAGTATGCACCTATATGCATTAAACATGTAATAGTTGAATTAATTGGACAGGTCAGGGTGCAATGAGCACAACTTCGCTAGCAGGACGGAATGTTTCAGATGCAATGCTCCAAGGGACAACAATGGTGGCAAGTCTCCATATTAACTCGTAAATTTTCATCATTTTCAGTGAGTATGTACATAAGATATATAAAAATATATAGTTACTTAATTAAATTATTTTGCTTTTTCTTTTTTGGTTTGTAAACTAATATATAAATGTTGATGATATTCAGGTAATGCTGTACTTTGCTGAAGGAACTGAGAGAAGAACATATGATTCCCTTATGATGGCTTGAGCTAGCTACTCCTTTAGTGGGCCGGATGATCACCCTTCTATATATTTTTTTACTCTTTCAATTCCCTTTTCCTTCCCCTCTCCTTCATTTCCAGTTTCTATCTTTTATTTTTCTAAGGAGCTTAATTTGAATTGTGTCTGATGAAGACTTGATGAAGTAGTACTTTAACAAAGCTAAATGATTTGTCATTTTGTGAGCTTTCTTATGATATGAACTATATAGGCATGTAGTTTTCTGGTACTATTAATCTAATTTATCATCTCTTTCTGTGTCTTGGAGAATTTAAGCACCATTGCCCCAGCTGCAAGTAATTATTTACTTTCCTTGTTCTCAATTGGCTAATGGTTCGAGAAGAGAGAGAGAGAGAGAGAGAGAGAGAGAGAAGTGGATATATGGTGGATGATGCTCCATCCCTAGTATCAAGAATGCTTTTATCCTAAGAGTGGTCCAAGGAATATTTGAGTACTTAAAAACTGCAAAATGATATATCTGCAAAACAATAATATATACCAAAGGAGCTGTTCACGTCATGCATGGACCATAAACCAGATCCTTTGGTTAAAACAACGCAGCAAGGCCAGGGAATTCCAAATTTCTATCTCTACACATTTTAAGAATTAAAACTAATTCTAGAGAAATTTCCCTTTGCAAGGGAGTTGGAGCATTGATAAAAGATGTATATATGTTCCACAATATATATTTCGGAAACCAATATCAAGTCCAACAATTCAAACTCGATCGACCAATTTCAATTGTATGTTTTTGTGTTTTCAAGATTAAAGGACTGCTTTCATTATGGAAGTGATCTTTCAAGTTCAATGCGTGTCCATTTGTCGCAGCAGTTAGTGGGAGGTTGAAACTTGAACAAACTCCAATTTTTTTTTTATACAAGCGATATTGGAGCATGAAAATTTTCTCACACATACTGTTAAAGTACCATAAGGGTTTGAACTTAAGACTACTAACTAATCAGCAAGTCAAGACATTTTCCTTTGGGCTACCCGTTGCTGAACAGACTCCATTTTAACTAAGTGAGCATATATGCTTAATTAGTAAATGAAAACTATTTATTATATGTGCTGGAGATATATACCCTTTCTCATGCTTATTTAATCTCTTGAGATAAAGTATCCATTTGGCGAAAATGCAGCAATAACCAAGAAAAGCAATAATTGAAAAAAATAAAATAAAATAAGAAGGTGAAAGATTGGTAGGAAATCAGTAAGGGTTTTACTAGCTTTGAAGTATATGGGGGTTATAGTTTCCGTGTTAGAGCACTCATCTTTATATTTACAAAATTTATAATTTGAATGATAAAGCACTTATTCTCACAATTACGATTGAAGTTGAAGCCGTACGTTTGCAAAACCATAATTCTAATTAACATTCTATTCTTTGATTAACGGACAGGGTTAACCTTGAGAAATCTGATGATGAGCTTCCAAAACAAAGTTCTCTAATTGAACATATTTTAACTTAAAGCTTAAACTCACATAGGATTCCCAAACTTTTCAGCAAACACCTTTCGTGGGTTCCCTCATTGACCTCATGGGGGTTAGGTTTTTAAGTACTGCAAAATGCACATTTCATTGGTCAAAAAGCAACAACAACACATTCATTCTTGTCTGCTACTACACTCCATTATTTAGCTTTTAGCAAGATTCTTTGTTTCACTTTAAGCTTGGCTTTATGTTACTTCATTTTTATATATGCTTTGTTGATTTTAGTGAACTAGTGCCATGAAGTACCTTACATGCAATCATGTCAAAACTTGTTTATTGAGATTTTTTTTTCTTCTTCTTCTTTATCTGAATCTTATTGCATGTGAAAATGAACAAAAAGAATATTTATTAGTTTCCACTTTTTTTCTTCTATATTGATTAAATAATTTCATCCGTGATATGCAGGACAAAATCTTACTTGTAGAAATAAATGAAATTCGAAGAGATGTTAAATTTGGCAAACTTATAATTTGAGAATTCTATAACCCTCCATTTTAACGAAGGAATTGAAAATTACATTGAATTCTAAAATGACGTAATTTAGAGTTGCACTATTTTAATTTCTAGCAATTGAAGATTTCAGTGTTCAGATTTAGGTATGTTGGATTTTGTAAATAGCACTATGGAAATTATAAAATAACACTTATTTTTATGCGTATAATTTAATAAATTCCGCTTAAGTTATCCAAACAAGGGAATTGTCAATTTTTCCTTTTAAATTCCTGACTTTTGGCTAAATTCTAAATTATTCTTATAAATTTCTGATTACTTATCAATCTTAACAAAGGACAAGACATTTGAAAGACTCATCATGCTCGTGAAAGAAGAACATGAACAGCTTTTGACATGATTTAAATGCCGATTGGGTCCCAAAAAAATCAACACCAGACAATTAACCGGATTAAGTACAACATGTTTGAACTTAACAACACTGTGATGGTCAATGGTAGGAAAAACAAGGGCACTTTTTAATCCAGTTCAATGGATGCAAAATTGGCTTTTTAAAGGTTTTTTTTTTTACTTTTATAAGCCAGGCATGTTCAATTTTGTTAAAGTTTGTTGCCTTCTCTTTCTGTCCAATTGAAAAGCAACCCGTTTTTGCAATACAAAGAGATAAAAAAAAATAAAAATAAAAAGAGAACAAATTATACAAGAATCCTATAATGAGGGCGTTATAAGACCCTTAGATGATACCCAATCTCTTTAACCTTTGGATTAAGAGATACTAACCTCTCCGCATATGCTTCCACACCTGTGATATGCTTTTTAAAAAAAATTTAAAATTTATTTTAGAATTAAAAAAGATAATGGGTAGTTATGTTCCATAAAAATAGGATTTATTATCTTTTTTTTTTAATTTTAATTTTTTTAAATATGAAAAAGTGTGAATTTACAATATTATCCTTATTTAATTAATAATTTCAATTCTTAATATTATTAACCAATGATATTTTCTGCTATTTTGAATGTTTTACAATTCTTTATCTTTTACTTTATATATATAGATGATGACTCATAAATTATAATTTGGTTCTGGGTTGGTCTGTCGTTGCCTGCAATTCAAGCCCAATACAGCCCATTTCTCAATAATGGATCCAACATAAGATCAGGCCCAAGTGCGTGCACAAAGTTCAGTTTGAGTCCAAATTTCAAACACTCCATGGCTTTTTTCGCGGCATTTAACTGTCTTCTCTCCTTCTTCAGGCGTGGTTTTTTCATATTTACCGTACCCAACAAATTTGTCGGCAAGCTTGTGATCTAGCTTCCTAATTCTTACTTATTACGTTTGTTATTGCCGATCAAGCGGTCAGAAATGGTCGAATGTTTGGGTCATATGTGAAAGCAATAAAAGTGCACGCCATGTGTTTGATGTTTTGCCGTAGCGGAGTCGTGGTCCTTTTACCGATGATGCCTTATGGAAGAAGAAAAAGAGAAAATGGTGGATGTAGTTTTAGTTTTGGAGTGCCAACTTGAAAGGTTATTTGGAGGTTGTTCTTTTCCAGGTGACAATGGCCTGTAGACATGTATAGAAGTATGTATGGTGTAAGCATGTAAATGGTGCACCATAAAGACATTCCCATGCAATTAAGTTCCAAATCATTTTCCAAATAAGCTAAAGAACTTGATGAAAAGATTGAGCAAAGCCTGATCTTACCACCAATTTGCCAGAGTGACAATGACATACAATACACAAACTTTCTTTTATTCGAATATCTCTTCGACCCACTTTAAGGAAGCCAGAACCTGCTAGCTAGACTAGACTACTTTCAAGGGTAGGGAGAATACAGAGGAGAGACTAGTGGTGGTTGAAGCTTAATTAATAGATCTGACAGAGCATACTGTTTGGATGAGAGTGAGTATGAGGAGAACACTAGCTGCGATGACAGAAACAGTCGACCACGGTGTGTTAAAATAATTTTGCCTCAAATTTGCCATCCATTTGTGCGTACGAGTTCTGCAGTAGTTGTTCAGCTCATCACACAGAGTTGCATAATAGTAGTTGCTAACAATGAGCCCACTGCCAAGGTTATTGAGCAAAGTAGATACCCCACTGTTCTCACCTATCCAATTTTGAACAATTCCATGCTTAACAAGCAGCTCCACATCCTGTGATGAAGTCGCCAAACGCTTCATGAGGAAAACATGATTAGTTAGGTAATTCATGTTCTCGCAGTGACATTGTTCGAAAGCCAGGAGATTTCTGAATGTCAGCTCTGTCGAATCCGCTACTCTTAACTTTGGAATTTCCAGAACCCCACTAGAGAATTTTATGTCAAACAGACTTTTGCTTGTTCCCACCTTAAACTTGACTCCGGCCTGATGTAGCTCTGCCATGTTGGGTATCGTGGCAGATTTAAGTTTCCCTCTAGTTTTTGGTTCCATTGGTTGACACAAAATTCTCATAAAATCAACAAAATGGTTTACCTCTACTCCAGGAACAAAAATTCTGTCAAAGTCGTCTTTTGTTCCCTCGCTATATTTTACAGCTTTGAACGAATTGAAAGAAACAAATATTAGCGAAAATTGCCCACTAGCAGCCGGGAAAAGTTTATCAGGGTCAAAAAGATCCTCAAGAATGAAGAATGGCAGCTGATTTTCAAGCATCCGCAAGTCAGGCCATACATCATAAATCATCCATGGTTTATCAAACATGTAGTCATTTTCACCTAATCCTAGAGAACACATCCTCAGTAAGAACTCAATGATGAAGGCTGCATCCACTAGAACGATTTTTACAAATTCATCACTGTCAAACTCAATGAATTCTGCATAATAACTGCGCAGTCTTGCTTCTTGATCCTTTATTTTGTTTATATAATCATTCAAGCTTACCTGGGTTCGATATAGAAAATCCGCTAGATACCTCTTTTTATGCTCTTCCATGGCCTTCAAGTGTTCTTTGCCATGGTGAAGTGGGCCTATAGAGACTACTCGAGGTGTGTAGGCATATTCGTTTCCTCGTCGCAGTCGCTCAGGAACTCTGTAGATACAACGCAATGGGCGCAGGGGAGACAAGTTGGCCAACTCTTGGCTCATCGAAGTTTCCAAAGGATTGTGCTGGTTTTCTATGTCATAATTTGGAGCTTCACTTCTTCCTTCATTTTTCCTCCTCATCGTCATGTACTAGCTCCAGAATCAACAAATATTACATTTAGTTGATGAGTGCAAGCAGGAAAGGGAACTGAAATCAAAATCTTGTATGAGTTACCAACACCTTAAACACTGACTTCGACCAAAAAAAAACACAGACCTTAAAAACTCACATGAAGTACTTAACCCTACTTTTGTATAGATATTTCCACATTCCAATCTTATTTCCAATAAAAACAGGCTGAGACAAATCAAACTTCTGTCAACCTGTCTATCTATAATTAAACACTTCTCTCTCGATTAATAGAGTTCTAAGTTCAACAATTAAAAAAACATTTGCTTAAATAAAAAGGATCGATGCGTAAATATAGCAATGGGGAAGGAAAGTCTGACGGTACAGAATGGATTGCTGATATATATGCAATCAATATCATTGTTGCCAACAATACGTATCGACATATTATTGGTACATTTTTGCCAACATCGATATCGATGTGCATATCGAGAGTCTGTTCTCTAATTTTCTGTATATGTCACACAACAATGACATAAGATTAATAATGGAAAAAGAAAAAACAGAAAAAGGAAGTGAAACCGCACCTGCTATATGTATGACAAAACCAAGTTTGTTTCAGCCTTGGCTGATCACCAGAAAAGTTCAAGGCAGATTGTTTGCTCCTCTGATAGATGTGATGAGGAAATTTGCTCTTGGCGGGTAGAACAAGTTGCTTTAGTAGTGGGAAAAAAAAAATTGTGAAGTTTGTTGCAAGCTGTAACATTAATTGGGAGGCAAGTTCAGCAATTAATTAAATTTTTTTTAGAAAAGAAATTAATTAAGGGAGTTGATTTTCCCACCTCATTTTTCTCCACTTACACTCACTTTTGCTTTTTAATTAATATTGTTCTTTTTTGTTCTTTCTCTTTTCAATTCTACCATTACCCTATATTAAGGCTTTCATAACTAAAATTAAGAAAAGTTAACAGAAAATAAAACAAAAACAAAAATAATTTTGGAAATGGATAGAAATGTAAGTACTTGTACGCCAAATTCTTTGTTTTTTAAACCAAGTATGTGAGTATTATTTATCTTTGTTGTAGTTAATAGATAATAAATTTTTTGGGCTAACATGTTTACAGGTCGAAGAACCAAATAATGCTACTAATCAAACTGTCATTAGGAGCTTAGATATGCAAAGAGCAAGGTATGCATAATAGTCTCAGAGTTTTATTCTTTCATAATATTAATAAGTGATTGTAAATGTTTTGTTATTAAGGGAATTGTAGTAATGGTGGAATAGGAAAGAGAAAGAAAAAATAAGAACAAAATTGATTAAAAAATATTAAAAAGCAAAAAAGGAGCGTAAGTGGAAAAATGAGAGTGAGTCACCCTCTTAATTAATAGGCTTATTATTACAAAAGGTCCCTAAGGTTTACGAAATTATAGACTTACATCCTTAATGTTTTTTTGTGTCATTGGTGGTCCTCAAGGTTAGTATGTGTAATCACAAATGGTCCCTCCGTTAGGTTCCTTCAAAAAACCGTTAGTTTGCTGACGTGGCATATATACATATCACAAAACATCCCTGAGGTTAACACATCTATCACAAATGGTTCCTGCAAATTTTTTAAATTTTTTAATTTAAAATTCATAAAATTTTGTTTTTGTTTTTTATAATATTTAAAAATATATATTGTATTTTAAATACATATGATACTATATTTTTGAAGATGAGGGCTCCACATATATGCCACACCAACAAACTAATGAAGTTTTTTTAAAAAATAATCTAAAATTCATAAAATTTAAAAATGAAAAAACCATTTATATAAGGATTTTAACCTTGAGGACCATTTATAAACCCTAAACCCTTGATTTTTTTCATTTTTAAATTTTATGAATTTTAAATGAATTTTTAAAAACTCAATTAGTTTGTTGATGTGGCATATATGTGGAACCCACATCTAAAATAATATAGTGTCATGTGTATTTAAAATACAATGTATATTTTAAAATAATTTAAAATTCATAAGATTTAAAAAAGAAAACCAAAATTTTATGAATTTTAAATGAAAAAAATTAAAAAAATTTGCAGGGACCATTTGTGATAGATGTGTAAACCTCAGGGATGTTTTGTGATATGTATATATGCCACGTCAGGAACTAACGGAGTTTTTTGGCGAAACTTACCGGCAGGGACCATTTGTGATCACACATACTAACCTTGAGGACCACCAATGACACAAAAAAACATTAAGGATGCAATTTGATAGTTTCATAAACCTTAGGGACCTTTTGTGATAATAAGCCTAATTAATATTAGAAGTAAGACTCAAGGTCTACTTTTTTCTTATTAATATGGAAAATGCTAGGGGAGACCAAGTTGGGATACCAACTATCTAATAAAGCGTGGGACCCATTGTATTGGTGGGCTACACCTCTATTAGAAAGTTGGTATCAAAGTTGGTCCTATTAATATATAACAAAATAAGAAAAAATGGTTTTGTGTTGCCCAGATTTCAAGGCACGGAGATTCCATAGAGAATATCCAAATTAAGTAAAATAAGTTTCGACCAAAAAATAAAATAAAATAAGTTTATATTATTTTATGCTTAAACCTTGACTCCAGCAAGGTAGATGCCATGCGTGATTTTGAATATGTTGAACCCATCTTCTTGTTTGGGGGTAAAAGTTAGATGCTATATCATACATTGACTTATCTGAGTTGGAAGTGACTAACTGTTGTCAGAAATCTATAACCTGTACAAAGGATTCTGGATGTTCTGAGTGAAAAATGCAGTTGTATAATTTCTGAATTTTCTTGACCGGATTTCTCCACTTGGCGTTTTTTATAATGTTATTTTAACAAGGCCACATTACACATGAGGTCCCAAGTTGAATGAAAGTTTTTTCTTTGATTTAAAAAAAATATATTTTTCTTTCTCTTTCTTTGCAAAAATAAAAGGTAAAATGCTAATTGGGTCTGGTCTATGGAAAAAAGTTTTAACTTGTAGACCAGTGGTTCATATTCAAACTCCTATAGCCAGGGTAGAGCCATGTAGGGACCAGTGTGATCCCCCACTCTCCCTTCTCAATTTGTTTACTCCTTGCATTTATAATAGGGTAAATTGCCAAATACTCACATGAACTATCACGCTCGTCGAAATCTCCACAATGAATGATTTTTTCAACCAATTTAGCCCTCAAATTAATTAAAATGGTTAATTCAGCACATGTGTCAAGTTTTTAGACTTTCATCTAATTTTTTGTTAATTATAAGGGTAAATTTGTCATTTTACAAGGACAATACCCAAAAATAATAAAGAAAATGTAAAATCATGATTTCTCTCTCTCTCTCTCTCTCATTTTTCCTTCATATTCTTCTCTCCCTCTCACTTTCTTTCAAGAATCCGATTCAAAGTAGGTGTTGTCTTCTTCCTCTCTCATTTTTCCTTCATATTCTTCTCTCCCTCTCACTTTCTTTCAAGAATCCGATTCAAAGTAGGTGTTGTCTTCTTCCTCAAGTGCACAACGCCTTCTCTGCAACACTGATGCACATATATGAAAATCCATTATAACACTGCCTCCCTCCCCTTCCTCGTCCGCAGGTAACAAAAATCAGCAAAAGAAATTGATAGCAAAACCAAATCAATGGACACTTAGCCAACACCCACGGTCAAATAAAACAAGACCCACACTAGCTGAGACAAATCAAACACCAAATAAAGTTCATTGCATCAAAAGAAATATACAGAGCACTCCGTCATCTCTAAATTTGCAAGTGATTTCATCAATTCTATGAACAATTTGAAAACAGCAAATCTAGAGTGTAAATAGTGCAGATTCAAATAAACCAAAGGATTCTTTGCCGATCACCCATAAAAATCATCCGGTCTTCAGAATACCCAAACACTGTGAAATGCAATCCCTAAGTCCCATTGACCCAATCAAGAACAAGTAGGTGTCGATGAAGATGAAAACATATCTTGATTCTGATTATATGTTAATTTACATGGACCAACCATTGGCATTCACTCGAAAACCCTTGTGGATGTGGGATTGCAGACATAGAGCCTTGGGAGGATGGGGCTGGGGAAGACGTTGATTGCCTTCCCCTATTTCTTTTCCCTTCAGTTTTGTAGTTTTAACAATTTAATTATTTTAAACTTAAAAAAATTAAATTTTAATTGAACAGTGAATCACATGCTTAACACGTGACATTTAGACAAAAAATTGGATGAAATTGCATGAAAACTAACAGCATGGGCTAAATTGACCATTTAAAATAATATGATGGCTAAATTGGCTGAAAAAATAATTCAAAGTGGAGATTTTGATAGTCGATATAATTAGGGGGATATTGGCAGTTTACCCTTTATAATATTATATTATATTTGGAATATTTACTCTAAAATAAACAATATATTAGGTTCTTTTGTTTGCAAATTGACCATTAAACTTCTTAATCACTCTTATACTTTCAATTAAATATACTACGCTAGGTTATAAAATTTTGTGAAAGGCCCCTTCTAATGCAAAATCCTGGTTATGCCACTGCCTATACTAACTTGATAGTGTGTGTGAAACACCCCTCCCGTTATTCGCTTAGTTATTCGGTTCGCTTGTATAAATAAAAAAAAAAAAATTAAAAAGATAAAATTACAAATAAAACAAAACACGTATTAAAGCCTAACTGTTAATAATGGATCCAACATAAGATCCAGCCCAAGCCCAGGAATAAAGTCCCTGAAAACGGTTGGACCCAATTTCAAACACGTTAATACGTTATAGGTTTTTTCCCGGCAAACCGTTGGTCTCTGCTCCTTCAGCTTTACACGAGTGGCATGGTCTCTTTCGTCATTTTCTGTACCCAATAGAAGTGTAGGCAAGCTTTTGATCTTGGCTATCTTATGCTTGCATCTCACCTTTGTTATTGCTGAGTAAGCCGTCTCAAATGGTTGGTCGTTCAGGTCGTATGTGAAAGCAACAAATTGCACGCCATGTGTTCGATGTATTGCCCTACCGAATTCAAGGCCCTTTTACTATTGCAGTTTTAACTTCGGAGCGTCGACTTGAAGGGTTATTTGAGGTTTTTTTTTCCAGATCACAATGGCCTGTAGACATGTAGACAGGTTAATACATGGTGCAAAGCATCTAATGGCTAAGCGAAAGGGAGCTGTCTATTTGAGAATTTCGAGAACCCCACTAGAGAATTTTATGTCATACAGACTTTTGCTTGTTCCCACATTAAACTTGACTCCGGCCTATGTAGCTCTGCCATGTTGGGTGTCGTGGGAGATTTAAGTTTCCCTCTAGGTTTTGGTTCCATTGGTTGACACAAAATTCTCATAAAATCAACAAAATGTTTTACCTCTACTCCGGGAACAAATATTCTGTCCAAGTCGCCTTTTGTTCCCTCGCTATATATTGCAGCTTTGAACGAAAAGAAAGAAACAAATATTAGTGAAAATTGCCTACTAGCAGGAGGGGAAAAGTTTATCAGGGTCAAAAAGATCCTCAAGAATGAAGAATGGCAGCTGATTTTCAAGCATCTGCAAGTCAGGCGATACATCATGTTTCATCCAGGGTGTATCAAACATGTAGTCATTTTCATCTCGAAATTTGAGAAAACACTTCCTCAGTAAGAACTCAATGATGATGGCTGCATCCACTAGAACGATTTTTACAAATTCATCACTGTCAAACTCAATGAATTCTGCATAATAACTGCGCAGTCTTGCTTCTTGATCCTTTATTTTGTTTATATAATCATTCAAGCTTACCTGGGTTCGATATAGAAAATCCGCTAGATACCTCTTTTTATGCTCTTCCATGGCCTTCAAGTGTTCTTTGCCATGGTGAAGTGGGCCTATAGAGACTACTCGAGGTGTGTAGGCATATTCGTTTCCTCGTCGCAGTCGCTCAGGAACTCTGTAGATACAACGCAATTGGCGCAGGGGAGACAAGTTGGCCAACTCTTGGCTCATCGAAGTTTCCAAAGGATTGTGCTGGTTTTCTATGTCATAATTTGGAGCT
Source organism: Prunus fruticosa (assembly GCA_018703695.1). NCBI lineage: Eukaryota > Viridiplantae > Streptophyta > Magnoliopsida > Rosales > Rosaceae > Prunus > Prunus fruticosa. The sequence goes on from CM031917.1 coordinate 56,345,868, forward strand.
TCACTTCTTCCTTCATTTTTCCTCCTCATCGTCATGTACTAGCTCCAGAATCAACAAATATTACATTTAGTTGATGAGTGCAAGCAGGAAAGGGAACTGAAATCAAAATCTTGTATGAGTTATTGCAAACCAACACCTTAAACACTGACTTCGACCAAAAAAAAACACAGACCTTAAAAACTCACATGAAGTACTTAACCCTACTTTTGTATAGATATTTCTACATTCCAATCTTATTTCCAATAAAAACAGGCTGAGACAAATCAAACTTCTGTCAACCTATCTATCTATAATTAAACACTTCTCTCTCGATTAATAGAGTTCTAAGCAACAATTAAAAAAAAACATTTGCTTAAATAAAAAGGATCGATGCGTAAATATAGCAATGAGGAAGGAAAGTCTGACAATACAGACTGGATTGCTGATATATATGCAATCAATATCATTGTTGCCAACAATACGTATTAATATTTGAGGCAAATATTCAGAAAGTAATATGATTTGTGTTTATTGATTGTTAGGCGGGCAGATTGTGACGGACATCTACTCCCATCTTTCTTGTAGAATCTAACTGTTGATTATAAAGGGAGAAAAGCATGTAATCTTGATTCACATATTTCTTTCTTTCCATTTTTTATTTTATATAGTCATGTGTGACCAAAACCATCAATTGCAATACATCTGTGACTAATATTGCAAAATCAACATATCTCTTTGTTTTCCCATCATAATATTCTGTTCCATGCAAGATAATAAACACTTACGTAAATTGCATGGTGTAATCCAATGCCAAACTGCAAGGTGTGCCTCAGGTTGAAGAACCATCTCCTGGGCTTCTCCTGGCATACTAAGAAACTGCCCTTGGATGTTCATCTGACGTTTAGAACTTCAATAACAGAAAAGCACAAAAAAATCGAATCAACACAGGACGCGAAAACCAAAAAAAAAAAAATGGAAGCTTGAGTTGAGAGAGAGGCTCAAGACCGAGTATTTGAATTTTGAAGATTGGATAGCGAGTGCAAGCTTCGTATGCCTTCATTTGGGAAAAAAAAAAGAAGGACATGACCTGCCCAGGCCACCTGAGATCCGCCCAGGCCGCCTGAAGCCGCCGAGATCGGCCCAGGTTGGCTGATCTGCCCTGTCCGCCAGAAGCCGCCTAGATCCTCCCAGGACACCTAGGCCCCGCCTAACTCCCTGGTGTCGGTGTCCTCCCGCCTAGCGCCTAGGCCGATTCTCCGACCCTCGAAACCTGGAACGGGCTTGCTCTATGCCCTAGACGTTCGAGTGACGAGTTTGAGTCCTCTATCCATGGCTACCATGGCGTCCAATTTATGTATGCTTCTAATTCCAGGATTCCGCCCCGGCTATAATCCATAAAAGAATATTTTAGAAGCAAGGCCATGTGATTGCGACTATACGCCATAAATAGAATATTTTAGAAGAGATATTTAAAAGTATAGCACCGTGGCTGTACTCTATAAATAGAATATTTTACGAGATGGTTTTTTAAGACGTTCTCACAACAATTAGAGACCCCTCCTTGATATGTAGCTGAAGCAATGAATGTCCAGATCAATCTCAAAGTAGTTAGGACCCTGCATGTGAGAGACCTTGATAAAGTCAACCATGGTTTTTATGTTTCATCTTCTTAACACTCAGCAACATTATGTTCAATGTTTACCTTGTAAAAATTGTGCTAGGGGCGTGAAAGAACTGGTTTGTCATTATATACATGTACAAGCTTCTCTCTAGGAGAACTCCAACGAGATCCTTAGGATTTACCACCCCAGCCAAGATCTTTAGTCTTTCTCTAAAAGATACAGTAGAGTCCTTTGCAAATCCTTTAACTTTTTCCATCTCATCGTCAACCATTTTCTAAAAGCGTAATTCAAATATATCAACAGACTAAGTGTTCCAATAGAACATAAGATCACATTTCCATCAAGGAGAGTACATCATAACAAAGTACATGCCTATCCAAATGGATGAAGTTGCATACAAAATGAAGTTACCTTGATGCTGTCCCTGGAATTGAGGAGAGATGTCTTTATCAAAATTGTCAGAAACTTTGAAATACATTACAAGACTCATCCCCTCTCCATCACTATCACCAAGAAACATTGCAGGCAACTCCAACAGGCACAGAGCAATATCATTAGATATTGCCAATATATAACAAACAAAACATAACAAGATAAATCAATTCTAAAAAATACCTGTATGTTTACAATGAACACTTTCCCGTATGCTTTCACTTGGGAAGCTCAGATGCTGGGCAATGTGATGTATCTCTGGGGCATGCAGACACATTAACACCTATTGGAGTATGTGGAATGTAGTTCGGAGGCAGTTTACTTTCATTATCTCTGGATGGTAGACCAACAGAAAATAATATTATCATTAGCAAGGCAAAATGCAGTAATTAGTTGCAAATGTCTAAATTGAGCTAAGGTTGGTTTTGACAAAAGAAAAAACCAAAGTCATACTTGAAATACTTCTCGCCACGGAATTCAAAAGTTGAGGGTGGAATCTCAAACCAAGATCCTAAAGTCAGCTTCTACTCTACAACATGGAATGAGATATCATGGCCTAGGCCGATACAGAAACCTTTTTGATTGACCTTGGATATATCATTGAAATGTTCAGTAATATACTGTTGTGATTGAGAACAAACTCAACTCACCCTCCCCTAATGATCTTGTTGTTGATGGACTTTGTGACACACACAATGAATGGATGAATTACACACACACATACTTGAGACAACAACCAAGCACAAAGTGACGCAGCATTTATAGAGGTTCAGTAAATGCCTACATCCTCTTGGTGATCCCTTGAGAAATTCACTAATGAAAGAATAAGTTACAACTTTGGGTTTTAAAAGAAACCCCCTTAGAACTCTATTCTCTCCCAAGCTCTCTTTTCTCTCTCACCCCTTGCTCGACACTTGAAGCACTTGTGAACACTCTCACAACCCTTGGTGTTTCCCCCTTTTGTGTCTAAACCCTAAAAACCCCAACTCAGCTCTTTCTTGAACTGATTGCTCTCTCTCTCTTCCTCCCTTGGTGAGATAACCTCCATTTGAACACAATAGCTCCCAGCTCACTTGACAACTTTGAGATTAACCACACGCTTGCTGTCTTGCTTCCTCTTCCCTTTAATACACAAGCCTTTGGACTTAGGAGAAGGCTCCATCTTTTCCTCCCACGTTCTCCCCTTGGTTTCCAGACTTGGACCACAACTTGGGCAGAACAAAGGCTAGGCATTGATAGCTGCAACTTCAGCCACCCTATAGAGAGCCATAGGATAGGTACTCCTTGAAGCAAGTCAACAAACCTCATTCAATGGTGTTCCAGCTTCTCTCAACGTTGCTAGACTTCCTAGAACCCATAAAAATCCTTGGAAGCTCAAGGGATTAGGTAGGGAACCAACACATGTGAAAGGAACTTGAAAAACGCGTGGAAAACGAAACAGGCATTGCGGGGACGGTACGCGGATACCTTGCACCGGTCGCTTCCCGAATTTCTCCAATTTCAATTCTATGTAAAACGACGTCGCCAAACCTTGCGACCGTCGCTCACTTCTTCACTTGCAACCTTAAATGTGAGCCATTTTTCAACATATACATGTACATCAATCCCAATATTCTAAGTTTTCTTTCTATTAAAATAAAATTGAATTATTGGAATACTTACATTGTTCAATGGTTTCTTCTGCATCAGCAGGATCTCCTTTTAAAAGAAAGCCTGGAGAACGGCTGATGGCTTTCTATGGGACTGCGGAACCAAACTCTGTGCACTTAGAATCTATCGTTGAAACTTACAAAGGTACCAATCGAGATAAGCCGGATTTCAGGGCATTGTTTGAATTTTTTCATTAGAATCACGTCCATCCTCTATAAGTCCTTTAAAGCTTCCATAAGAGTGATATAATATATTCTTCCTCTTCCTCCAAACTTCATCAGCCTTCCCTAAGTGAGAAAGCTCATAGCCCTGGGTATTAATAAGCGAAAACCAATTTGATTTCCCTCGCTCATCTTTGCTTGATTTCTGTTTACCTCTCTATTTTCATATAGCTTGGTATTCTTCATACTTACACCCATTTATCAACAAAGCGGATCTTCGTATTGAATACTTGGCCACTTAGAATTGTCCAGACTGTTGCTTGCTGAATGGAAAACCATCTAAATAAGAGAAGAAATTAAGAAAAGAAAACAAAATCCTTTTCCAATAGTAGCTCAAGAAATTACTTAATAGTAATGATTTGCGATCAAACAAAACCACAAGGCATTTATTCTGTAATATGTAGTTACAGGCTATGGCCAATACCCTATGTATCCTGATTAAAGTCATCATCAAGTTCACTCCAGAATACTCACCAGTCAAACCAAGCTTCCCTTGGAAAATTACAACAAATGAATAACTTTCAAAATATGAGTTCAAGAGCTATGAATTTTCTTGTAGGCACTATCTGGTTGAAATTCTGGTGAAAGAAAGCACACACCAATTCGAATCATATTGACTGTGGTGCCATTGCAGCTGGGTGAGATGGAATGTTGAATTAGAAACCTTAGATTTTCTGTGAGTAGTTGTTGCACCATTCTCAAAGTCCACATGAACAAACTTCCTGACATCATAGTCACTACGCGAGCTCCTGCATCACTGATCGTTGCATAATTACATATCAATTTGTACCCTTCTAACTTATGATTTGGTTATGTTTTTGAGTTAAACTTGTGCTTTTAATAAGTTTTGTGTTTGTTTCAGTGTAATAAGCTCGAGACTCACTAATTGCATTTTGGAGACAAATTAGCTGAAACGGTGTTGCAGATCAGTCAACTTCACGGATTAGACTGTACTTACTCAAGAAGAACCAGATAATGAACCATACATCATTGGAAAGATACGGAAGTCTATTTTCTGTAGAATTTTACGGTTCATGATTCCGAGTCTTCTAGAGAAAGTTATACATGTTTTGGCAACTTAAGGTCAAATTCGGCAGCATCTGCGTTCCTGGGCCAAAAATCACATTTGAAGGCCTTCCCAATTTTTCCTTGAGTTGGGCTTCATATGCTTGGAAATATAATTCAAAGAGATTCAAGATTCATATTTTTTCAGATTTTTCAGGATGAAGCCACAAGCCCAAAAACGAGCCACAAGCTGGCTGAATGCATTGTCATGCATGACATATGCATGATGATGTGTTGTTGATTGTGGGAAAGTTTGGTGAAGCATATTCAATACCTATTTTTGAGTGGAATTTTGCAGCAGCCAAATGAATTAATTGAAGTTGAAGTGGATGATGCAACACTAAGCTTAATGACAAGAAGAATTGTTTTCAAATGCAATAGTGTGTTAGGTGAATTAAGTGTTGTAAGTTGGTGAAGTGGGTGTGGTTAGTGAACTCTATTGTATAATTCAGATTTTCACTTCCCCTAGGCCTATAAATAGGGAAGTTCTCTAAGCTTGTAATGACACCCCCAGAGGGGGGAGCTCTCAAACACTTCTCTAGAGCTCCCTTCCCTTCTCTCCCTCAAATTCTCTTAGTTTCCATTTGTAGTTCTCAATTGTTGTAACAAGATCCTTGTACTAAATCTCAAACACTTTTCATTTTCCTTTACTCAATTCTCAAACACTTACTTCTCCCCTCTCTTCTTCTAAATTTCTTCAAACACTTCTCCATTCCTTCATCAAAGTCTCCATGTCTCAAACACTTCACAAACACCTTTCTCTCCCTTCCCTAAGTTCTCAATTCTCCCAAGTTCACAAAGATTCTTAAAGTTCTCAAACACATTCCCTTCCAAAATCCTCAAGCTTCCCCAAAACTCTTCTCCCTTCTCTTTCTCAAACATTTTCTCTCTATTCTCATCCAAACTCTCCATGTTCTCAAGTGTTGTACAAAACTTTTTGCTTCTTTTGTTTTCATTTCTGTTTTGTGTAGGAAAACTGAATTGGATCATTCAATCACCAGTCCCCTGGAATCGACCTCGCACTTACATATGCTAAACTACCAACGGCTCGTGCACTTGCGAGTCTGAGGATGCAGCTAAATCCATTTTGGTGAGTTGAAATCTACGTAACAATCACTATTTATTTTCTTGGTACCATCTAAAGGGAGAGCAGGTTGCCTTTCTATGGCGTTTGATGACCCGCTGACAATGTTTTTTCCGTGGTTTAATTGTTTTGGATGGGGTTGACATGCAACCAGCCATTGTGGCTTATTAAATCATGCAAGTCCCAACTACAACGATGCCTTCAGCAAGTCCTCTCCACCCTGTGTGCCTACAAATGAAAACACATCAGGAGAAGATTAAAGGATTTCCTGAAAGCAGTTTCTATGATCACAAATAATCATGAGAATGCAATCAATTCTTTCATCATGAGAGCTGTTTCAGTAATTTATGGCTCAAACGCTAGAACAGTTAACCAACTTAACACTTGGAAATTATTAGAATCAAACGGATGACACACAGAGGTCTCTATGTTTAATGAGTATGATGGCACTATAGAAAGCACCTTGGTTAGAAGTGACTGGTAACTAAAGCACTACACTAGTTATTCAATCAATTTGTAGATGAAAATTTGTGCAATCATCATAAAAATCAAATGTCTGATTCAAACCTTTTCAAACAAAGTGGATGTCTCTTTCCAAGTCCCATAGATAAGCCACTTATCTATCTTAAGCCCCAAATCTTTAGTTCTAGCTCACTAGAACATAAACATGACCAGAAAACAAAAAGATAGTACAACCACCTCAAGAACAACTCAACAAAACCTTAGTCCATGTACTTGCTATTGTCTATCTTAAGCCCAAATCTTCAGCTCTTACTCAGGTTTAATTAATTAGTAACTTTCTCATAGTAGTTGGTATTTGCAAAGTAAATGGGAGCATCAATCTCAAGTATGAGAATTCCAGGAACATTGCTTGCATTGGGATACTGCTCAACATTTCCTGTAAACCATGGAATTCAGAAGGTTTCCTTGAACAAAATTCCTTGGCCTTGCCACAAACAAAAGTACCCTAATCACAGATATTGCAACCTACATAGAAGAAAAAGAAATATTAGTTCTAATGTGTAGTTTTAAGTTGTTAGATATAGTGTTACCGTCACACACAATAATGATGACGTACCGCTAAGACTAGTCCAATTTCAACGTTGCCAAAAACGACGTCGATATAGGCACTCATCCAGGCAACAAAGTCAAACTTGTCAACCCTCGGAGATGAATTGCGGCTTCATAGTCTATGACAACAAGCAAAGCTCGACTGATGTGTTTTGTGTCTGTATATTCCCAAGTCTGATTCAGTCAGGATTTCCAACTACTCATCCAACTTAGGCTAAACCAGATTCCTAACAATTACATACTACTTTTACCAGGCTAAAATCTCTATTGCTCCCTTAAGGAAAAAAAAAAAAAAAGGACCCGCCTAGACTCGCCTAGCCCCACCCGCTTGATTTTTCAACAGCCTCACTGAACAAAAGCAGAGTTGATAGGTTTTGAGCTCTAATTATGAACATCATTACCGAATTTAACATTACATAACAAAATCCACCACCTGTTTTAAATTTCTGTGCATCATAGATTTCCCTAAATAAGCAAAAATATAAAGATAATTTAGTTAAAACTACAAGTAATCTAAATGCATTCCACTAAAAAGTAGGAAGCATAGTAATTGGAGACTAAGCTTAGTGAAAAGAAAAACCTCGGGTTGAAGAAACTATCCCACCGGTTGGAGTCCGCGGCTTTAGGGCTTAACTGGAACCAAGCTTAAGTTTTTCTTCAATTTCCTATCTTTCTTGCTTTTCTTTGATTTCTTTTAGAGATGCCATGAGAGCCAAATGAGGAATTTGCCCACCTCTTTTTTGGCCTTGAACTTGAAGACTTTGATGGGAAATGATTAGATGAAGCGAGTCAGGCAGGGAGGAAATGTAAACCTTGTATAACCATTTTTGGCCTTGTTTTTAAATAGATAGTATAGCCGAACGGCTATACCATTTAAATAATATTTAACGGTACTCTTTAAATGGATATATTTAGACGGTTTATCAGGGCTACAAGATCAGTTGGCTGCCTATATTCCATCTGTCATCTTTTTGAGGAGTGTGCAACAGCACTTGAGAAGCATGTGCTTGCAAACACCATATGGAAAGTAAGCTGGTTTCTATCTACATTGGGTTGTGGAAGCATTGACCTGGAGGCCAGCATTGATTTGATGGTTGGCAAGGGCCAAAATGTGGATGCTGTACCAACTGACCACAGTCAGAATCAAGCAGTAAAGGAACACAAGAATAAATATTCCTCTTCAGAATCATTGGTTGAGAAGGGATTGGGTGGACAAATTAGAGTCTAAGAGATTTACAGAGCCCGTCAAGAAGGCAACAAGAGAAGGATTCTAGAAAGACTTGATTCTGAAGTACAAAAGTTGACAAACCTTCAAATAATCGTGGAAGACCTGAAGAGGAAGGTGGAGATTACTGAAAAGAGCAAAGAGGGCAAATGTTTTGAATTTGAAAACGTGGCATCGGAAATATATCTCCACTGTCAATTCTTATATTGTGAAGTAAACAACATACCAAGATGATTCTCGGAAGTTTCCTCTTATCGGGTCTCCCCATGACCTTGTTAAGGATTCTCCAAGTGCCCTTTAACTGCGAGGATGCCGTTACTGCAAGTGACCTTGCAGCCCCATGCACGGCATCGGAAATGGAAGCTGGGAGGCCATTGCTTTCATAAGGAGTTATGGGCCAAGGAAGCAGCGGATAGCCAACCCCACCAACTAAGTATTCTCTTAATCTCTACTCCTCCAGATAAAGTTCTAACATTTTCATTCAAACGCTGGCCACCTTCACAGAGCTTGAAAAATCCTGAACACTGCCTGTTTGGTGGACTGGACTGGATGGGACGTTTTATTAAAATGGACATGGTCCAGTCTGTTATTTGGTGTGCTTAATTGCTTCACACACTGGCTTGGACTTAATTGCTTCACATGCTGGATATCAAAACCCACGTCGAGACATTGGGTTTTGAAGACTCTTCGTCGGCTACCTCTTGCCAAACGTGAACTCTCCCTCTTCAGGTCGTCTCCCTCGCCTCGTCTCTCTCGCATCGTCTCCCTCAACCGCTTCACGTCGTCGTCTCTACTGTCTCTCCTCTCCTTTCTCTTCTTCTCTCCTCTCTTCTAATGTTTTTTTTTTCTTTCTAAAACTGATTTCTCTGTTCTTGTTTCTTTGGATCTCTGTTTTTTTCTTTTTTCGATTTTTTTTTGTTAAATATTGAGTGCTGTGGTTTTTTGGGTTTGATTTATTTTGATATCTTTTTTTAAAAAAAAACATTCATTCATCTATTTCCCAGATTGAAGTACTGGGGTTAGATGTCGAGTACATTTTATTTTATTTATTTGTCACTTAATTTTCGGCATTTGTGATGATTTAAGAGAACTTGTGTAAAATTGGTGTATTGGGTGTTTTTTAGGGACAAATGGTTTTTGATGGTTGAAGGGTTGAGTCTGATCTTTGATGCCTTGTGATCGATCAACTGGAATTTGAGAAGTCGGTGTTTTATGATTTTTGTATGCAAGCCCCAATTAATCATTTAAAAACAAAAATTTGTTATGTTTTGTGAATTTGGGAAGTGGTTGATTAGATCTTCTCATATGCAGATGGATAGAAATTGTAAGGCTATCTAGCAATTTGGGGGATATTCTGATTGCATTTCTGGGTAGTTTGGTTTGTTCAACGTGAAGATCTTTCAAATCTGGTTTCCCATTCAAATTTTGCATCATATTAATTTTTTTTTTAAATGTGATTTTTAGTTTGTATTTTCTTTGATCTGAAAGAGGAAGAAAGATACTGAAGAAAAAATAAAAAGAAACAGTGAGGCAAAAATTCGAATTTTGCATATGATTATTGTTAATCAAAATAATAATAATAAATTTTCATTTATTAAACAAAAATAACTTAAGTCTGTTGTTTGGTGTAAAAATGAATAGGACTGGACTAAAACCTAGCCAGTCCAAGTCCAGCCCAATCTAATGTTTCAAAGCCCATCATAATCAGTCCAAGCCAGCCCACCAAACAAGGCCAAAAGTTAAACACCATTCTTGCCCCCAGGCCAACTGGTTATAATGTCAAGAAACCTCATCTCATGGTCAACAATTCCCTGCAAGCATGATGTAGTTGTCCCCCAGGTCACAAAAATCGTCTGATGTTTGAACGATAGGAAGGGTCATAATGATGTGTGTACCATCTATGGCGCCACAACAATGGGGCAATCCAAAGGCTTCTTCAAGTTGGACTTTATTTCTTCCATTCTGTTGGAATAAGGCCACTTGAGATGGTGCTTGGCACGTTCTTCCAATGCTTCAAATGAATTCTCCAAGTCACCTGAGAAACTGTGGACTGGCTTACCCCAAAGGCAGCCCACTGATACTTGAGACTCACGACTATGCCCTTTTTATATTTAATTATAAACGGGTTTTAGCCGCCGCGGTTATATTATTTTAATTAATTTCTTATTTTTAAAAATATAGCCACCCGGGTATCCTTTTTTTATTTAATTTTTTACCAGTATAGCCGACCGGCTATACTTTTTTTTTCCTATTTTTTTAATTTAAAAGAGTATAGCCGTGCAGTCATACTCTTTACATATTTATAGTATAGCCGTGCGGCTATATGGGTTTGGGGCTAATATACCACTTGAGCCCATTCGGCTGGAGTTATTTCTTCAATTATTTTGGGCAAGAATAAAAAATGGATTTTATTTATAAGAAATAATAGGAGTTTAACCCATAAATACAACAACAAAAAAGTTAGGGATCCACCAACATTTTGTGTATCAAAAAATGTTGAATTTATGAGTATAAATTTCCTATACTCATAAATTTCCATGTCCTAAAAAGAGTCTTCTTGGTATTTACTTTTTTAACCCCTTTTTCTAGGGTTAGAGTTTGAGAAATATATATGTGGAGGGAAAGAGACTCAACTCACAACTACTACTCAATCTCACTCAAATACAAAAATATATATATATATATATATATATTTAAATATTATAGCCACGCGTTATACTTTGTAAATATATTCGAATATTACTTATGTACCTCAAGGTCCAATGTATTGATACCTTTTAAAACTATCTATAACTATACACCTTAAGGTCCAACGTATCTTACTGATAATATATCTTCCTTGGTTACTGCACAGTTCAATAAGTTGTGTAATAGAGTGCTCTTGCTCAAACCTTAAATAACAATATGAAATTAAAGTCAATTTCATCCCTGGAAAGCAAGAAAAGGCCACAGAGTACCTGGAGAGTCTTAGGAACTGCTGATAACTCCATGTGAGTAACCAAGTGATCAGAGGAAAGATACTCTTATGAGAGCATATAATTCCCATGTTGAGGTGTTCCCGAGGACCAACCACCATGCTTCATTTTTCACCTGTAAAAAGAATCTGAAGCTCAGTTTGGTTTCTCATTACTAGTTCAGAACAAGAAAAAGTTTTTACCTAAGGGAAATGTGGTAAACGGTCTTGATTTGTTTTGCCTGAAATTGGTGCTCACTAGTGTGGTGTCTAAAGAGCGAGACTTTATGCTGAAGTTTTAATTTCACTTCGATATGTGGAAAAGGCTGCAGATCCTACAATAACAAAATATTCTAGATGCAAAGCTACTGAAATAAGTTCAACATTCCAATCTTATTTCCAATAAAAACAGGCTGAGACAAATCAAACTTTTTGTCAACCTGTCTATCTATAATTAAACACTTCTCTCTCGATTAATAGAGTTCTAAGTTCAACAATTAAAAAAACATTTGCTTAAAAGAAAAGGATCGATCCGTAAATATAGCAATGGGGAAGGAAAGTCTGACAGTACAGACTGGATTGTTGTATATATGCAATCAATATCATTGTTGCCAACAATACGTATCAACATGGTATTGGTACATTTTTGCCAACATCGATGTCGATGTGCATATTGAGAGTCTGTTCTCCAATTTTCTGTATATTATTCGGCAATTTTTTGGCAAATTACAACTCATAAGTTTAGCCACTATATAATATTTTAATATATTTTAATTAATGTTTTTAATATATATTATTTTTACTCAATAATGTGCGAAATTTATGTATATAATACGTGAATTTTGTGTTATTATTTGAAAATTTTTTTTTAAAAAACAAGTGTATTAAACATGAAAAATACATATGTATATGTATAATACGAGTATAAAACGTCAAAATGCAAAATTCTTTATACGGGTAATAACTCTAGAAAATTAAAATTACTCAAAAATGGGACAATAGAGACTAGCGGGTAATGGCCTAATAGTAATGGATAGTGCTTTAAACTACTCTTATAAACAAAAACCAGAGGAAAACAATTTTTTATAAAAAAGATCACGAGTGTCTATGTAAAGCGTATAGCCGCACGGCTATACTATTTATACAAAAATACCTTGCCATGCGGCGTGGCTAACTCTTTTATTTTAAAAAATCCCGAGTCCAGCCGCGGCTATGCTATTTATTTTTTTAAAAAAGGGATCCGCATAGTTCTTATTAAATTCGGCGAAGTATAGCCGCGCACATACTACACTTTTTGTAATAAAAAACCATAGTTTAGCCTAAGTATATTATTTTAAAAAGGAAAAATACCGGCGCATGGCGATACTATTTATTAAAAAAGAAAATTTTTTTTAAAAAAAGGACCCCTGTAAAGCCGCGCGTCTATACTTTTTATATATAAATATCTAAAAAGGACCCGCCTTGTCACGTGTCAAAAATAGTATAGCGGAAAGAAGTATAGCCGCACGCTATACGAATTATTAAAAAAATAAAATTAAAGAAGGACCCATGTAAAAGGACAATCATGATTGTACTAATGATTATAATCAGTATGAAATGATATTAAGAAGTGGACTAATCGGAGTAATTAGTATCATATTAACTTATTAAATCCGTTAAGCAGCTTTGAGCGCTTCTATCTTGAAATTATTTTATAAAATTCTGTGAAGGGCCCATTCTAATGCAAAACTTGGCTGCGCCACTGCCTATGGCAATTTGGTTACGTGTGTGTACAACCTCTGTCGTTTGGATCGGATCGGTGGTCTTAATAAAATAAAAAATAAATAAAAGATAAAATTATAAATAAAACAAAACACATATTAAAAGCCTAACTGTTAATAGTGGATCCAACATAAGATCCAGCCCAAGCCCATGAGTAAAGCCCCTACAAGGGTTGGACCCAATTTTAAACACTGTAATACGTTATAGGTTTTTTACGCAAAACGTTAGTCACTCCTCCTTCAGCTTTACGAGCGGCATAGCTCTCTTCGTCATTTTCTGTACCCATTAGAAGTGTAGCAGAGTTTTGATCTTCGCTCTCCTGTGCTTGCATCTTACCTTTGTTTATTGCCGAGTAAGCAGTGTCCAATGGTTGGTCGTTCAGTTCATATGTGAAAGAAACAATTCCACGCCATGTGTTCGATGTATCGCCTTACCGTATTCAAGGCCCTTTTACCAGTTTTAACTTGGGAGCGTCGACTTGAAGGGTTATTTGAGGTTTTTTTTTTTCCAGATCACAATGGGCCTGTAGACATGTAGACAGGTTAATACATGGTGCAAAGCATCTAATGGCTAAGCGTAGGGAGTGTCTACTCGAATGGGATGCTATATCATTGCTCAGAGGAGTCTCATGGAGAGCCCACGCCCGTAGAATGGTATCAAAAGGGAGTCCCCAAGTTAACAAAACTAACCCAAGTGTTAAAAAATGTCGATTTGGTTGATGGAAGGCTTGTTAACATCAGTGATGGGTTCGATTATCATGGATGACCGTATTTGACACCAGAATGCTTACTTTCAAGTCACTTGCCAGGGAATCTATTGGGTCTTCCATTAGTTCGGCGAAGGTTAAAGAAATGATGTCGTGG